>ML797477.1:51845-72211 GCA_009831015.1 Picea engelmannii
AAATTCGTGGCAGAAAAAGTGCGGCAGAAAATTCGCGGCTGGAAAAGTGCGGCAGAAATATCGTGGCAACAACATGGTTGGGGTCTATTTATGAGAGATATTGAACATCTTGTTTGAGGTATTTTTTGTGAGCTAGGGTTTAGCTCTTGATATGGTATTGGATGTTCAGTATTGTTGCATATATCAGATTTGTTGAGGGATACAATTGGTATTTAGCATAAGGGTAATAGTGTTTTAGTTGTGATGTGTTGCTGAAGTTGCTGGTTTAGCTTGAGGCTACATAACAATGAAGTTGTGGCACATGGTTTGATGTAAGGGTTTATGGTATTTGTTTATGGATAGTGTGATGTATTGCTAAAGAAATTTTGATGGTTATATTGGTATATGTACTTGGTGTATGGTTGAGGTATATGGTTGAGACAAGTAGTTGATGAGTTGGCACATACATGAGGTGTATACTTGATGATGTTGGTACATATTGATGAGTCATAATTGATGTGTATTTGATGCATGATTGGTACATATTTGGTGCATGGTTGATGCACTCGTTGATGGTACAAGTTGAGGTACAGGTTGGTGCATGGTTGATGTACTTGTTTATGGTACAGGTTGATTATAGGTTGTTTGGATAGGTTATTGTGATAGGTTATTTGTACATGTTTAGTGCATGGTTGATGCATTTTTTTATGGTACAAGTTGAGGTACAGGTTGATGTATGGTACATGTTGTTACAGGTTGATTACAGGTTGATTGGTACAGGTCTACAATAGTATATCTCACAGTGATAGTGTGACAGTGGTTCCATCATTCTACTTCTACGTCAGGGTGGTTGGACAGGGCAAATACATGTGGTTGTAGCCGGAGAACATAGGGGGTTGTATCCTCCTTCTGGTTGTAGCCAGAGAATTGGGGAGTTGGATATTTCCTCAGGTTGTAGCCTGAGAAGCTAGGGGGTTGGAGCCTCCTTCCAGTTGCAGCTGGAAAACAAAGGAAGTTGGTGCTTCTAATGAATGTAGTTCTTCAATACATATAATATAAAAAAATCTATGGTTTTCTCCCGCTTTGGGTTTCCAAGTAAAAACACTGGTGTACTGTGTATGTGTATGATTGCTGATTTGTTCATTGTTTATTTACTCTGCAATTATTGGATGATAATGCTACACTGATATAACACTTTCATTATATGGTTGAAAAGGTTTAAATTTCTCTATTACTAATTCACCCCCCCTCTCAGTAATCCAAGAATTGGTTTCAGAGTAGGTTCCTTCATAAATAAGTTTAACCATTGAAAGGTAGATCATGGAGAGAAACAACATGTATAAAAATGAAATACCACAATTTGATGGACAAAAGTATGCATTTTGGAGTAGAAGGATGAAAACATATATATATAGGCACATGGATTTGAAATTTAGCAATCAGTTGTAGATGGATACAAAGAACCAGTAGTTCTGCCAACAAATGAAAGAGCAATGAAACTCGGGAAAAATAATTCCAAAGCCACAAATGCACTTCTGAATGCTCTTTGTGAATCAATATACACCAAATTTATACATTGTAAATCCGCTAAAGAGATTTGGGACAAGCTCCAAAATATTTATGAAGGAGATTCAAAAGTCAAAGCAGCAAAGCTTCAAACTTACAGAGGTCAGTTCGAATAACTAAAGATGAAGGAAGATGAGAATATTGCAGCTTACTTCTTACGAGTCGATGAAACATTAAAGGCAATCATAGGATTGAGAGAAGAAATTAAATAATCTATAATTGTTCAAAAGGTACTAAGATTTCTTCCTATGAGATTTGATCCTAAGATATCAACACTAGAAGAAAGAGCAGATCTAGACTCAATAAGCGTGGATGAAATACATGGAATATTCACAGCATATGAAATGAGAACTGAACAGGAAAATCCAGATATAAAAGAAGCAACTTTCAAAGCATCCAAAAGGCCAAAGCAAAAGGGAAAGCAAAAAGAAAAAGAAAATAGCAACAACAGTGACCTCTCGGAAGATGATGAAGAAATGACCAACTTTGTCAGAAGATTGAATAAGGGAACCAACAACTGATATAAAGGCAAGTTTCCATTGATTTGTTTTAATTGTGATGGTGTTGGTCATTTTTCTAACAAATGTCCTCATAAGAAAAATAAGAGGAATGATGAATATTACTCAAATAGAAAACAAATATACAAAGGCAAAAGAACCACAAATAAAGCTTTCAAGAAAAGATTATGTACCAAAGAAGACATCTCCTCATCAGATGAAGATGAATTCAGTGACAGTGAGACATAAAGAGTTCTATTCATGGCAGTAGAAGACTTTGACAAAGAAGACACCAAAGAAGAATATGAAGAGGCAGAAGATGACTACTGAGAAGAATTGTTGTGTGCCATAGAAGTTATAAGAAGAGAGAAGAAGAAAAACAAGAAGATACAAGAGGAACTAGATAAGAAACAAGACACTCAGGAACTAGAACAAATGATCATAAATTTGAAGGTTCAAATAGAAGAAGATAAAATAATTGAAGAAACACTCAAAGAACATATAGAAGAAAGAGATAGGATCATTGGAAATTTGGAAGCATAGATTGTCATATTAAGAAAGGATATTCAAAAGAAAAATATGGAGAACAACTCAAAAGTTTTGGATGACATTATCAACAGTCAAAAACCTCATCATGACAAGTTTGGACTTGGATACAATAAAACAGAAAAAGGATCAAGATCCAAAACAACAGAACAAGAAACATATCCAAAAATCTATGCAGAAACAATCAAAGGGGATAGGAAGATCTACGAGGAATATTACAGGGACACTCCTCTATCGAGAAGATTCAGATTTCAGAATCAACAACCGACATATAGGCCTAAGTAAGAACAAGGATTCATAAGAGAAACTCCTTTAAGAAGATCTTCAACTCCGAGGTATCAAACTATTTTTTTTGGTTTATGTTATGCATTTAATAATTTTGGACATAAAGCTATGAATTGCAGAGCTAACAACAAGAACATAAACAACTTTAAAATTCATATACAAAAGGGTTATCCAATAAGGACTAGTGAAACACAGAGAAGAATTTACAACAGGTTTGAATCATTGAGCACTGAAGTAGAATGATACAAGTGTAACAACTTTGGACACATGGACAAATAT
Source organism: Picea engelmannii (assembly GCA_009831015.1). Lineage (NCBI taxonomy): Eukaryota > Viridiplantae > Streptophyta > Pinopsida > Pinales > Pinaceae > Picea > Picea engelmannii. The sequence goes on from ML797477.1 coordinate 54,998, forward strand.
TGCAGAATGATAGTTCCTCCTAGAGAACCACAATATAACAACAACAATCACAAACAAGAACCTCAAAAGAGAATATGGATAAGAAAGCGGAATCAATATAGCAATGAAGAATGCACACTCGCTCTACAATCAAGACAAAGAAACGTGGTTTTTATGTTGACAGTGGCTGTTCAAAACACATGACAGGTGATAAAGACAACTTTCTTACATTAAGAAAGGAAAGAGATGGATCAGTCTCCTTTGGAAATGATGATTCATCTAAAATCATTGGAAAAGACACAGCCAGAATTGAAAACAAGAATACCAAGGAAAAAAATGTTCTACTAGTAGAAGATATGAAACATAATATTCTAAGTGTGAGTCAAATGTGTGACGAAGGTCATAAAGTTACTTTCAATTAACAAAAGTGTGAGATAAGAAAAGAAGGTTTAGGAAAATTGATTGTAACAGCTGCAAGAACTTCAAGAAACATATATGTACTAAGTGAAATTGGAAATGAAAAGTGTTGTCTAGGAAAGGAAGATGAAAGTTGGGTATGGAACAGAAGAATGGGTCACATACACTTTGATAACCTTTTCAAAGTCAACAAGAATGAATCATTTAGAGAAATGCCCCAGATTATGAAACCAACCAACACTTTATGCAAGCATTGTCAACAAGGAAAGAAAAGAAAGACCATGTTTAAATCAAAAGAATATTCAACGACAAGACCACTGGAAATTGTGATACTGATCTAGTTGGACCAACTACAACAAAGGTTTTAAAAGGTGAGAAATAATTTATGTTATTAGTTGATGATTATACAAGAATGACTGCAGTTTGATTTCTCAGGAATAAGTCATAAGCTTTTGAAAACTTCAAGGTCTACAAGGAAATGGTTGAAAATGAAATGGATTCAAAAATCAAATGTTTGAGATCTGATAATGGAGGAGAGTTCACTTCAAATGAGTTTATGGACTACTACAGTAGGCATGGAATAAAAAGACAATTCTTCGTTGCTAGGACACCTCAACATAATGGAGTTGTTGAAAGAAAGAACAAGACAATATAGGAAATGGCTCGAACAATGTTAATGGTTTCCAAATTGACAGATATCTTTTGGACACATGTAGTGCATACATCGGTTCACATTCAAAACAAAGTAATGCTCAAAAACACCATTGATAAAACTCCCTACGAGCTATGGAAAGGAAGATCAACAAATGTGAAGCACTTTAGAGTATTTGGAAGCAAATGCTACATCAAAAGAGAAGATGGTAGAATGGGAAAGTTTGACTCTCGTGTGGACAAAGAAGTACTTGTTGGTTACTCAAGTACAAGGAAAACATACAAGTGTTACAATTTGAGGTTGAACAAAGTTTTGGAAAGCATAAATGTAACAATTGATGAAACAGGTGGATGAGAATTAAAGGAAGAAGAGAATGAATCAATGGAACAACTTTACAAAGAAGAAGCAAAATATGAAGAAGAAGTAGAAGGGGAAGATGAAGAGGATCAGATAGAAGTATAAGAGAAAGTTCAACAAGTGCCTCCAAAGACACCTAGAAAACGAGTACAGAAGAATCATTGTTCAGATCAGATTATCGAAAACAAAGATGCAAGAGTTGAGACTAGAAGAAGAATATGTCCACTAGAACAAACACACCTAGCACTCTCATTACAATTGAACCAAACAATTTCGAGGAGGCCAGCAAGGATGAATTTTGGAATAAGGCCATGGATGAAGAATTGGATCAAATAAAGAAGAATGACACTTGGGAATTGGTTCCAAGACCAAAGAATAAGAATGTGATTGGAACAAAGTGGGTATTCAGAAATAAATTAAATGAAGATGGACAAGTTACATGGTATGGACAGGTTACAAGAGGTATGGACTGGTAAGAAACCTTCTCTCACACATCTCAAGGTATTTGGATGTGAGGCCTATTTTCATGTTCTAAAGGAAAACATGAGTAAGCTAGATAAGAAGGTTGAAAATTGTATCTTTATTGGGTATAAAGATGGTCTCAAAGGTTATAAGCTTTGGAATCCATAAACTAAGAAGGTTGTGCAGAGTCGACATGTGGTATTTAGATAAATGAAGGATGTTGTCAAATAGGAAGTCCCACCAAGTAAGGAAGAACCAGAGAAAATATATTTTGAACCAAACGATGATGAATCAGACTCTACAAAATAATAGGAATAAGAAGAAGAAGATCCTCATACTCTAGTATTGAGGAGATCGGTGTGGGAAAAAAGGATACTTGAAAGGCATACTCCATCTAATTTCCATTCAAAATTTTCTTTTTCTATTACTGATGATGATCTTAGAACTGTTAGGGAGGAAGTGGATTCAGAGGATGGAAAACTATGGAAAAAGGCCATGGTTGAAGAAATGATAGCCTTGTATAAGAACGAGGCTTGGGATCTAATGGAATTTCTGACTGGAAGAAAGCCCATTGGAAACAAATCGGTATTTAAAAATAAGTTGAATGTAGAACGCAAAGTGGAGAAATACAAAGCTCAGTTAGTAGTAAAGGGTTATTCCCAGGTTGAGGGAATTGATTTTGGTGAGATTTTTTCTCCTATGACCAAGTTAACCTCTATTATATTTTTTTTATCTGTTGTTGTTGCGTTTTATTTTGAAGTAGAACATATGGATGTGAAGACATCATTCCTACATGGGGATCTAGAAGAAGAAATCTACATGAAGCATCTAGAAGTCTTTGCTATGAAGGGAAAGAAGGAGTTGGTATGTGTTGGCACAAGGGCAAACCCAAGGTTCAACGCTTCAACAACGCACCAACAAAACCCTAACTACCGTCCCTTTCGACAACACCTACGAAGCAGGTGAAGTCTTACCTGAGGTAGAGGCAGGGTTGGTTGTCGAATTCCAGTGTCTGCAACCTTAGCTGGGACATAGATCTGTGATTACAACACCTTAATAGAGCACTTAGCAGTTGTCATTCATTAGTATTTAGCCTTTGTCTACAATGCAGATAAACCTTAATTACATCACAACGCAGTATTCAACAAGATCCAACACATTCAAGCATTAGGCACATCAGAATAGATCAGATCTGGTACTTATTTACATCACCAAGTGCTAAGCTATCATATCAGATACATCTAAACATACATTATTACACTAAGCATAAATCACATAAACAACCATAATGCACAAATCAACCATAACACAGGATATACGTGGTTCACCCCCAGCCTGGGGATACTTCCACCAACTCTTCTTCTTCTTATTATCTTATGTCAATCATCTACATGTACAGAGCCACAAGATCCTACTCCGCATAGGACAAGATATCCGTGCACACTCCGCCAGATCCTCCTTCCTCGAGCTAGGTTACAACACAAAGCCTTTACACAGTCTCTTACAGTCACTTGCACTTAGCCTTGCAAGTCTCACACAATATGCACAAAGCATTTACAACTATCACTTGCACTTAGCATGGTACACACCCATTCACCACTAGCTTACATCGCCTAGCTATCTAATTATACATTACAAAAGAGGCCTAAACATGGGTAAACCCATGGGCCGACATCCCATACCCGTTACATAAGCCCAAAACCCAAAAATTCCCTAAAAAGGGGTCGAGATCCCACGATCTCTGCTTCGACTTGCGCTCCGCCTTCGACAGCCTGTCGAAGTCCCAAAATAGTTCAAACCTGACCAAGGATCTCCAAAACTTGGTCAAGAGCCAACAGGAAACCCAAAACTCACCTGTGACTTGTCCCAAGTCACTTTGCTCTGGGTAATTCTACTTCAAAATACTCAAGCTTGGCTCAGGCTGCTTCGACCTTTTGCTGCGCTAAGGCCTCCTGCTCAATGAACTCTTGAAGAACTGTCTCGTTTACCAGTCCTTCCGAGCGTTGCTGAACTGTAGTGACTGCTTGTTCTAGTTCTGCTCCTCGGCCTTCAATCTCTTCAAATAGTTGACAAGCTACATCCTGGACTGGCTAGAGCTTTTGAGTCACTTCCATGACTTTTCTCTATATGGCACGGACTTGATATTGAACAGTGCATTGTTCCTGGGATCGTTTCATTCTCTCAACTGCTGACAAGAGCTTCAACTACGCCTTTACTGTTTCTTCTTGCTGCTTTTCCTCATGGAGTTGTGACTCCAATGTATTTAGTTCAGGATCCTCAGTGAGTTGCTCATAAGTCTGCGTGCTATGATCACTTAGTTTCTTACATTCCAGGGTGAAGGCCTTGATTCTCTCAACTGCACTGTGAGCAATTGCTTCTCTTTGATCCCACACATCCTACGGAGTGCTTGGCACTGTTTGTAGCTCTAGATCTACTATTCTCTATTGAAGCTTATGGATGGCTTCAGTGAGCTTCGCCACTTAATGCTCTACTAGGTCTTCGTTCAATTGTTATAAGCCCGTCACAGAGCGAAGTGCTCTACTGGCTGCTTCTTTTACTCCAACTGCTCCGCGAGTAGTTGTTCTTTCTCATGCTAGATTTGTGCTCTATCTTCTTCGAACTTCGTTTGGAGGGAAAACTTATCTTGCTACGCAACCTTGCATTGCTCTATTACTCCCTGTTATGCTTGCTTTAGAGTCATTGTGGCCTCTTCTTTCTCTTCATGCACACAACGAAGGTGAGATTCAGTTGCGTCAGCTATTATGCGGAGTTGGGCAGGTTCATATCCCAACTCTGTTTCATCCGATGTGGACGCAGTGGACATTGCGCGACTGGATTGAAGATCTTGCTGGACACCTCTTAGCTCTGTCTCAATTCTATCATACATAGTCTCTTGTTTTTCTTTGGTTCTCTACAAAATATCTTCTGAGGCATCTGATACGGCTGCGATAATGAAGTCGAAGTCGTCAACCGTGAGAACAGTCTGTAGCTTCATCTTAATTTCTTTGGAATTCTTCCGTGATGTGGTTTTCGTGGGGGGAACCTTTCTTTTCTTTGATGGATCTGCATCATCATGGGGATTCTATGGCATTGTTACTTCACCTTGCTTCTTCTTATCTTCTTCCCCTTCTTTCTCTTCTTTGTCCACTTTGTCACCACCTCCTCCACTAGGTGGATCTGAAGCAGTTTCTTCTGAGGCGCTGCTCAGTTCCTGTACCTCTCCTTTCTTCTTCCTCCTTCTGCTGTTGGGTGCATCGTATTCTTCATAAGTAACCATCGTGCTTCCAATGAGGCTCTGTTCAGATAGTTCAGCCTGGTCGACCGAGATCAAGAATTTTGCGGGCCATTCTTTAGTGATTTCTTCCAGGTCCTCCTCTGTGAGCTTATAGTATGACTGAAGCTCTTCGTATTATTGTATGCACGTATAGTAATATATATAAAATTCCTATCTTCACGAAACTTCATAAGGGGCCTAAACCCGTCCAGAGTGTTTGGCGTCATACGAGGGAAAGATTCGATAACCCTCTTCAGCGGTAGGTAGTAGGTATGGAATAAAGCATTCGAATGCCATTGTTTTCCCATATCGCTCGAAACCAGAGGGTGGTGAACTTCGTAGCAAGCGGCTTGAATGGTTCAATGTCAGGGAAGGTTGCACCTTCAGGCATCTCCCATGCTATAAATGCAATGAGGATCAGGAGCCAGCTAAAGTTGAACTCATAGCCCTGATCCTGAGCTTTGCGGAAATCTAATTCTAGCTGGTTGACTAAGTAACTGGCCCAGTTCATCTGTAATCCCTCCACGCACTTTCCGACGAGGTCAACGACAAACCCCGTGACCTGCGTGGGTCTGTTCTTCCAACAGATAAGAAGCCTTCATCAATGTAGTTCTGTCTGTTACAACGCGGTCCCAACGATCCAATGGCGAGATTTCTGATCATAACTGTTGTTCTAACCGTTCAGGAATGTCGGTCTAATGGTCATAATTCCTCCAACGATTATATTTCTCCACCATGGCAAAGTGCTAATCGGTGTTGTTCTGATATTCCGACGAAGTTTAGTTTTTGGAGAATTTCCTTCTGCGAAGTTCTTTCTGACGCTTCTTGTAATTTTTCTAACTTTACTTTCATCTTGTTGAGCTTTCAAGCCTTCTTCCCTATGATCCGCATTATTGGGTTCCTCTTCCCATTCTGATTCTTATCTTCTCTTGGAATAATAACTTCGCACTATTGATGATCTTTCATAAGGTTCAAAGGTAATACTTCTTCTCTGTCTTGGGTAGGTGCTCTATTCTCTCGTATTCCTTCAATTTCGACACCCAAGTCTCTGGTTTTGAACAACTTCGACCTGTTCTCATGTTCTTCTATCAAGTGTGCTATTCTCCTAGTCATGGAATCTTTTAATTCTTTCTTTTTCTGTTTTAGGTTTCTTATTGTTTTCTCTGGATCTGATCTTTCTCAATCCAGGGTTTTCTTAGCAATAAAGAAAATGGGGTGTTGTTCTCAACAAATTTAATAACCTCAAATTATTCCTCTGTCGAAGTTCTGTGAGCACTCATAGATATCTGGGTAAGTCTTCCACATAGGATTATTATCTTTCCTCTGAATAATCCTATTTCTCCCAATGAAGGAACCATAACATGCCTTCCCAAAATTTCCCAAGTACTTTCTGTCATGACATTCACCTGTTTTTCCTCATCCAGAACACGGTCTATGTCAAAGTCTCCTATTCTTGCTTCTATGCATTCTTTTTCTTTGAAGATCTCTAATAGATTGATGTTTCTATGATCATTCAAGGTTTCTTTTATTTCTGACAATACAGTCTCTGATTCTTTCTGGGGTTTTGCCATAATCTTAGTCTCTTGGCCTTTCTCATGGTTTTCTTGTATCAGATTTATCTTTTCAAGCTTAGCAATCATTCTAGGGCAATCCAAAACTTCATGGTCCATAGCTTTACAACAAAGACAACTAGGTATTCTATCAGGGCAATCCTTAGCAAGATGGCCCGGTCTTCTACAACTGTAACAAAGGGTTAATCCTCTCTTTCCCTTAAATGATGCCCAACTTTTCCTGTACTGTGCACTAGGATCATAATAGCTAGCCTGCAAAAAATTTCTTCTAGGATCCTGCATCCATTTGTTAGTCCAAATATTCTTTCTATGCATAATAATAACATATCATCAGATCTACTCATATCAAACCTTCTTTCTTCTAACTGTGCCCTATGTTTCAGACTAGGAATTTTTTTATCAAACATACCTAGATCCATACTCTTGAAGAATTTTTTTTCACTTATCTTACCTTTAACAGAGCACACAACTTCCAGATATTACCTCTTTTTGAAAAAAAATTTCACTGATCTTACCTCTTTTCTTCATATCTGATTCCTTTCTTAGCACAGAGCTTCACAAGTCAAGTAGAATACTGCACACTAAAAAAACATATCTACGCACATAGATTTCTTTCTTTTCCTCGGTTCTCAACAATCACAGTTTCAGGTCCTAACAACGGAACCATTTGTTGGCACAGGGGCAGACCCAGGGTTCAACGCTTCAACAACACACAAACAAAACCCTAACTACCGGCCCTTTCGGTAATACCTGCGAAGTAGGTGAAGTCTCACTTGAGGTAGAGGCAGGGGTGGTTGCAGGACTCCAGTGTTTGCAACCTTAGCTGGGACACAAATCTGTGATTACAACACCTTAACAGAGCACTTAGCAGTTGTCATTCATTAGTATTTAGCCTTTGTCTACATCACAGATAAACCCTAATTACAACACAATGCAATATTCAACAAGATCCAACACATTCAAGAACTAAGCATATCAGAATATATTAGATCTCGTACGTATTTACATCACCAAGTGCTAAGCTATCATATCAGATACATCTAAACATACATTATTACACTAAGCATAAATCACAGAAACAACCATAATGCACAAAGAAACCATAACACAAGATATACGTGGTTCACCCCAAGCCTAGGGCTATGTCCACCAACTCTTCCTCTTCTTATTATCTTTTGTCAATCATCTACATGCACAGAGCCACAAGATCCTACTCCGCATAGGACAGGAGATCTGCGTGCACTCCACCAGATCCTCCTTCCTCGAGCTAGGTTACAGCACAAAGCCTTCAGACAGTCTCTTACAGTCACTTGCACTTAGCCTTTCAAGCTTCACACAGTATGCACAAAGCATTTACAACTATCACTTGCACTTATCATGGTACACACCCATTCACCACTAGCTTACATCGTCTAGATATCTATTTATACATTACAAAAGAGGCCTAAACATGGGTAAACCCATGGGCCGACATCCCATACTCGTTACATAAGCCTAAAACCCAAAAATTCCCTAAAAAGGGGTCGATATCCCATGATCTCCGCTTCGACTTGTGCTCCGCCTTCGACAACCTGTTGAAGTCCCAAAAAAGGTCAAACCTGACCCAGGATATCCAGAACTTGGTCAAGGGCCAACATGCCCCCAACACTCACCTGTGACTCATCTCGAAGCACTTTGATCTAAACCTTCTATTTTACTTCAACTTCGTACCGCGCAGGGCAGCCCGTGCTTTCTGCTCTATCCTCCCCCACTGTGTGTAGATTGTCTTTTTTGTAGCTGGTACCCAGTTTCAACTACACCTGGTACCCACTTATCTTACCTTTAACAGAGCACAAAGCTCCCAGATATTACCTCTTTTTGACAAAAAATTTCACTGATCTTACCTCTTTTCTTCAGATCTGATTCCTTTCTTATCATAGAGCTTCGCAAGTCAAGTAGAATACTGTGCACTAAAGCAACAGATCTACGCACAAAGATTTCTTTCTTTTCCTCAGTTCCCAGCAATCATAGTTTTAGGTCCCGGTAACAGAACCATTTGTTGGCACAAGGGTTGAACCAGGGTTCAATGCTTCAACAACGCACCAAAAAAACCCTAACTACCGGCCCTTTCGGCAACACCTGTGAAGCAAGTGAAGTCTCACCCGAGTTAGAGGCAGGGCTAGTTGTAGGACTCCAGTGTCTGTAACCTTAGCTAGGACACATATCTGTGATTACAACACCTTAACATAGCACTTAACAGTTGTCATTCATTAGTATTTATCCTTTGTCTACAACGCAGATAAACCCAAATTATAGCACAACGCGGTATTCAACAAGATCCAACACATTCAAGCACTAAGAACATCAAAATATATCAGATCTGGTACTTATTTACATCACCAAGTGCTAAGCTATCATATCAGATACATCTAAACATACATTATTACACTAATCATAAATCACATAAACAACCATAATGCACAAAGCAACCATAACACAGGATATATGTGGTTCACCCCCAGCCCGAGGCTACGCCCACCAACTCTTCTTCTTATTACTATCTTCTGCCAATCATCTACATGCACAGAGCCATAAGATCCTACTCTGCATAGGACAGGAGATCTGCACGCACTCCACCAGATCCTCCTTCCTCGAGCTAGGTTACAACACAAATCCTTTACTCAGTCTCTTACAATCACTTACACTTAGCCTTGCAAGCCTCACACAGTATGCACACAGCATTTAAAACTATCACTTTCACTTAGGATGGTACACATCCATTCACCACTAGCTTACATCACCTAGATATCTATTTATACATTACAAAAGAGGCCTAAACATGGGTAAACCCATGGGTCGACATCCCATACCCGTTACATAAGCCCAAAACCAAAAAATTCCCTAAAAAGGGGCCGAGATCCCGCGATCTCCTCTTCGACTTGCGCTCCACCTTCAATAGCTTGTCGAAGTCCCAAAATAGGTCAAACCTGACCAAGGATCTCCAAAACTTGGTCAAGGGCCAACAGTATGCAAGCTGAAAAAGTCCATGTGTGGTTTAAAACAATCACCAAGGATGTGGTATGAAAAAATTGATACTTATATCTTTGAACTTGGCTTCACAAGAAGCAAAGAGGATCATTGTGTGTATTTTAAATTAATTGGTGATCATTTGATTTATTTGGTCTTGTATGTGGATGACATGTTACTAATAGGAAACAACAAGGAGATTATTCAGGATGTGAAAACTTAGTTGTCCTCTAAATTTGACATGAAGGATCTTGGTGTTGCAAATTTCATTTTGGGCATGGAAATTAAAAGAGATCAGAAAAACATGAAACTCTATTTAAATAAGAGAAAATATGTTGAGACAATATTACAAAGGTTTAATATGCAGGAATGTAAGCCGATCAGGGTCCCTATTCCTATAGGTTTAAAGCTATTTGCAGATTAGTGTCCCAAAACACATGAAGAGGGGGAGGGTATGTATCATGTTCCATATGCGTGTGCAGTTGGAAATTTTATGTATGCAATGGTCTGTACTAGACCAGACATTGCACACACAGTGGGAGGTTTGAGCAGGTATATGTGAAAACAAGAGAAGGAGCATTGTACAACAATAAAGAGGTTTTTCAGGTATTTGCATGGCACTACTAGCTATGGATTGTGCTACCAAGGAAGACCAGGATTGGACAAAGTATTGGACATATATGGATTTGTGGATTGATACTGGGCTAGAGATCAGTATAATAGGAGATCTACAAGTGGGTATGTGTTTAATCTGTTTGGAGGAGCAATTAATTGGATGAGAAAAATACAATCTGTAGTGTCACTTTCAACTACAGAAGCTAAATACATGGAAGCCACTCATGCAAGCAATGAAGCAATATGGTTACAAATATTGTGTTAAGGTATTGGGTTGGTACATCAAGATGTAAGGATAGATTGTGACAGTTAGAGTGCAATTTTTCTGGTGAAGAACCTGACTTATCATTCAAAGACAAAGAATATTGATGTTCAATATCACTTTGTGAGATACATGGTTGAAGAAAATAAGGTGTTGTTGATGAAGGTGGACATTTAGAGGAATGTTGCAGATTCATTAACAAAATCTGTGAGCACTGAGAAGTTCTCTTGGTGCAGAGGATCTATAGGTATTGTTGTCTTGGATTGTTGACTATGTAACCCTATAACCCGCTGCATGCAAAGAAACAAGAAGTGGGAGTGTTATCACATGAAGTTGTTAAGGGTCACATGAAGTTGTTATGGGTCAAATTCATCCTTGGGTTTTTAATTTTATCCTTAGTCTTGTTTAAGATTTGCTTTTGATTTTCTCCTTATGGTTTTCTTAGATCTTAGCACAAAATAAATTTAAGGTTGAATGTTGGCCCATACCTTTGGTTCATACCTTTATCTCATAACAAGATTAGACAACCATCACCATCACCCTTATGCCACCACTAGCTTGACATGTCTCTATTTCCACCACGTGCTTAAACCCCTCCACTCTGTCCCTCTACCCGTTAGAAGGTCAAATCAATTGTTTTAGTACGTTGCCAGCTATTCAGGACATTTTGTAGCGCATCTTGAGTACATCTTCCCTCATTACCATTATTTCACTTATGAGGCTTGTGTCAGTCGATCTCATTGATTTCAGCATCGATGATTTAAAGGAAATAATTTGAGATTTACTCATTTAAGGTTGTCTAACTATTTTTTCAAAGATTTGAAATTTTCTCCTAGTTCGGCACTGTAGAAACTCCTAAGTTTAGACAAGTGTTGTAGAATTTGCTATAGATTAGTTGGCAAAGGGGAATTGGAGGTTAGAGATGTTGCAGTTGGTTTCCTACAATCTGAAGCATATCTACTGTCAAGCCATGGTGTCCAGGTACTCCTTGAGTTCTTTAATCTCTATCGAAGATTAGATTAAGGATGTGGTCATTTTTCGTAGCACCTGTCGTTGCGAATTGTGGATCCACATTACAAACCTGCCCCTTTACCTTTGCTATCACCAAATTCTCAACCTATCTACAGTATTTTCAGCCTCTTCTACTACAACTGAGCCCATATTGTTGTCAAAGCCATTATGCCTATCTCTTTCTTGGCCCTTGTTGTTATATTGTGAAATCTGCTACGAATTATGCTATGAATCCTCTGTTCTAGTGATGCAAGCCCGTGCATCAAACTCAACATCGTTATCCTCTGATCACAACCTGTATCATCTCATTTCCTTTATATTTTCAATTTTTATTTCAAATCTAAAGTATGTCTACGTTGAAAATTTAAAGAGCCTTGTTGATTAAAATGATGATGACCTTGCAAATGATGGAGAATTGTTAGCTTGAAACCTTGGCAGTTGCTTCTTCCTTGCTTATCCTTTTTTCTAAAGGATTTTATTCCATTTCTTAACCATCAATTTCCCTTTCATAAGCTCAAAATTCAAATAGGCAGGAAATCTCTGAAGCCTTTATAGAAGCCAACTTAAAAAAAAAACCCATCATTCCAAACCCTAAGACCTCTGTTCTTTGTTTGGCCTGTCATATCTCTCAGATTTTTGTATTATTTCCCATCATATAATAAAAAATGGATACACCACAATAGATGAAGTCTCACAAGGGTGGGAGTGTAGTAAGGACCGAGCCTTATGATATGTAGTTGTTTGATGCCAAACCTTTGGTCAGAGAGGTCTTCGAGAGGGTTGGATGTTTAAATTTTTGTGAGAATATGTAGAGGGGACACCCTGAGGTAGCCAGAGAGTTTACCTTAATGTTTGATGGCACTGAAACCAAGGTGGGAACCCTTGAACTAGAGGTATATGAAGCCACCATTGTAGCAGCCACTGAGATACCCAACACTGGTGACAGATAGTTTAAATCCATGACTCTTAATGCAACCTTCTCTAAAGAGTTCCTCAAACCAGAATGTCAAGAAGATAACCTATCAAAGGGAGTGCCTAGGAGCCACTTTGTTGAGGGATTTTACAAGATGTTAAAGGTGATCTAGAGATATTTGACCTGTGAGGATAGATTCAATATGATTTACCAATATCACATTAGAATTTTGTTGCACTTCACAGACAAAGACCTAATGAACATCCCTTTCTATTTGTTTAGGAGTATGGGGAAAATGGCTGATAGGGTCCAAGACAAGTCCAAGGTTGTGGAAACAAGTGTTTTTCACTCAAGGTTGATTAGGAATCTTGTGATGGAGGAGTTGAAAAAGAGAAGCATAGATTGGGAGAAATTCATTGCCTCTGCACATCTGCAATTAAATGTAGCTCTTACTCCTCAATCTAAGGTGTAGAGCCCTTTGCAAACTGATAGTTTTGTCCACATAGAGAAAAGTAAAAAGAGAAAGGGAAAACACATTTCCAAAGATGATGAGGCTCATAAGGAACAAGAAGAAGAAGAAGAAGGGGCAACTCATCACTCTCCACAAAGGGAACTTTCACCCCAACCAGCTACAGAATTAGAAGAAATTCCCTCAGCTAAAACAACAGGAAAAAAAGGGAGAAAGTTACTCTTCCCCTCACCTACTGCTACAATTGAGACTAAATCTAGGAGGCCATTCACTAGGTCATCATCCAAGAAGGAAAATGTTGAAAAAGAGGTCATAAAAAAAGATCCTATCAAGAGGAAGGATAAGGGTAAATTTGAGACTGCTGAAAAACATGTTGAAGTCATAGACATCACCACTCCCCCTGATAACCCTAACTTCAAAATACTGATCATACAACTCAGATATGCTAGAAAGGATATTTCTCACTTGAAGGGAGAAGGATTGGCTGGGAGGAAAAAGTTAAAGGAGCCGATGGATATGTATTTCGAAACCATTGACATGGCCATGTTTACAACAAGGAGATTTCTACCCCTTCATAGGCAACTTAGAAATCTATATAGACAGAACAAAGATTTACATTCTTAGATTAGAAAGCTCAAGTTGGAGTTAAAACCCTTAAAATATGAGTCAATTCAAAGAAATCTCAATGTGTTATCTTAAGCTGCACCCAGAAGAAGTACCATACTAAGGAGGTTAAATGTAGTGGTTGAAAGACTCTCAATTTTGAAGATGGTCATCCTTGCATTTTGAAGTTTTGTGGGAAATATCATGATTATACCTGCTTAGGAGGCTTCTACAGGCTTATACACCTTTGGCTAAGGTTTTTGGGTATTTTTGGATCAAACTGTACAACACAGACAACTACGGGACATTTCGTAGTGCCTGGCGCTGCAAAATGATATACATAGACAAAAGTTGCAAGTTCACTATGAAATCCACTGCAAAATGATCTAGTCAGACAGAAAATGCAATCTCGCTACAAAATATGCTGCAAAATGGTATACACATGCGGGCGCTACAAAATTCACTATAGAATTCACTGTGAAATCCACTACGAACTAGCTGATACAGTCAACACTTCAGGATTCGCTGCCAATTTTTGTTTTGATGGGTTTTGAGAGAATCAATGGTCACCAGGTGGCTAGTGGAGCTTAACACAAATGCTTGGAGGTCAGTTGGAGCTGGTGGACACATGGAAATGAAGGATATGCGCTCAAGGGACACCTCACTATGTAAAGATTATGGTGTTAGGGTTGTTTCCAACATTTTCCTTGTTTTTAGCAGTTTGTTTTTTCCACTTGTACAAATGTAAGATTTTTAGTTTTAAGTGGGAGAATCCTATGTTAGAGGATCCAGATCAAATTGTATGCTGTCACTCATTGTTTAGGCTATAAATGCAACATTAGAATGACATTTTTGGGTTTGAATTGTTGAGCATAGACTCCCTTATGTAATGTTTTGATGTAACAGAGCCAAAATTTGGTTTTTATGTATGAGATCTGAGACATTTTTCCTAATAGATGTCAACTTTATTTTCCATCATCTTACTTATTTATAACTATGATTTTCTCATCATTGAATTATTCAATTAATGTATTATAGTTGTGTTACAATGTATGCTTGATTGTGATGTTGTTGCAATTGTTATCGGTGTTTTAAAGTTTAGATTAAAGAAGTTCTTGTGTCTGGGATTTTTCTTCACTTGTCTGCTAGTAAGGACTGATGCTAATATTAGACCACTCATCCTTCTCATTAAAATCTTCCATCTACTCACTCTTTTCTTTAAATTACTGACCGAAGTTAGCCAAGACCTCACTTGCTTATGCATCTTGCCTAGAAATTTATGTGTTTGAGCATTGTTGTGTTGAGTTTTATCCATTTGACACTCTATCATAAATTTACCATTACAAACCTATTTGATGGGTACTGGGCTTATCCTCTAGCAGTCTTAGGGTGAATCTCAGTGCTAATAGGGAGAATGTTGGGTTTGTGTTATATTCTTTGCATGAAGAGTATTATCGTCCATTAGTTTCCTCCATTTTCATTTCCATTTATGGGTGGTCCTCGGTTTTCGTGTCCATTTATGGGCGGTTTTTCAGTGCATGGTTTTTCGCTGATGGTTTTATTTTTTCAGTTAAGGAATTAGGGTTTTTGACTAATCTAGGTCATTGGATTAGGGTTTTGGATGTCGTTGGATCCTATATGTATATTGTATTGTAAACAATGTATGTTGTGAATGAATATAGAAGATGTTGGTTTTCCTGGTTCTGGTTTCCAGGGGAAAAATCTCTCTGTAATGTGTGTGTTTGACACTATATCTTTTCTGTTATTTTATTGAAAATCTGTTTGCAGTAAATAATTGTACAAGGTTAAAATCTACACGATTAAGGTGGTTTTTGCACCATTGGAAATGTCTCAGTGTGTAGAATAGTGTTAAGGTGTTGGGAGCTGCACTCACAAAATTTTGACCCCAAAAAAGGTCGTTTGATACCACAAAATAGATAAGCAAGGTTCCAAACCCCAAGTTTCCAAACTGGGACATGCGACTAAAATGGGCCCTACAAACCAATTCCTCCAATTTTTCCACCCAGAAAGCCAAGATAGATGAAAAAATATATAATGATCCAATCTAGATCATACCTCCCCATTTTGGGAGGATTTTGGTCCCCACAAGATTTATTAAATGAGTTGAGGAATTTTTTCCTCTACCTTTTCCTTGGAGTGCCATTTTTCCTTGCTTGGAAGTTGTCCTTTCTACCCAATGTACTAGAGGTCATGTTGCCCCTATCTAGTAGTTATGGACTTCTTCTACAAAAATTTATCTTCTTCCAACTCTACCTGAGCTTATGGTTCCAAGTCCTCTATGGTATGTAGGACCTACTCCTCAATTTCCTGATCTAACATGGAAGGCTCATAGATTTTCAAATTCTCCACACTCACTACTGAGTAAAATTGCATGTATAGGGGTAGACTAAGTTTGTAGGAATTATCACCCACCTTCTCTAATACCTCAAAAGGGTCATACCACAGAGTCTTGATATTCTTACCAGGACCCTATAGTCTTTCCTTTCTTAGTTTTAACCAAAATGTGTCTCCCACTTTGAATGATTTTTCAATTTTGTGTTGATCATGTCAAACCTTGTACCTTTCTTTAGACTTCTTCAATGTCTCATGTAATTGAAAATGGATCTGCCTAATATTTTCAACGAAATTATCTACTTTCAATGCTTCTCCTATGATGTCTTCCCTCACTCCTCCTTACTATCCATAGACAACATCCATGGGAAAAGGTGGAAAATACCCAAATCAAGTTTCAAAATGGGACTTACTAGTAGAAGTATGGACTACTTTATTATAAGAATGTTGAATGTAGATCATATTTTCACCCTAGGTCTTCGAATGCTTCTAATTGTAACCCCTCAAAAGTTGTTGTTGGGCAATTTATATGCATAAATTCGAGACATTAAATAATCAATCCAGGAGCGTAAGCTTGTGAGATGCAAACACAATATCTGTAGGATAAATGCATTGATGACTCCTATTCTACGAAAAGAAATCAAAATACTATAGAGGTTTATTTGATCATTGGATTATGTTTACAAGAGAACTTTATGGGTACCAATCACAATCCTTTGTTTGGCTCAGGCATCAAGCAATTATGTGATATCTTGACAAGTGATTTTGTTCTTCAAACTTAGTGTCTAAATTTTGTAGGGAATCCACACTAATTAAAGGCATGAAAATAATTCAAAAACTTAAATGACAGGAAATTGAAATAACATCTAGTCTTTTAATTAAAGTTTATTACAACTTCAATGGTATAAAAACAAGTCACAAGGTTTCATTTACCTCTATGGGTGAATGAATCTTATGAAACACTATCCTCACTATTTTAACTAATGATTAAAAAGAAATCTAAGAAAAATAAAACATCCAGCTAATCCAACGAAAATTATGCAATCGTGATTAGTCTCTCAACCAATATCTCTTTTGGTTTCAGAGGTATCAATATAGGTCACAGTGTTTCATCTTAGTTCTATGGCTAGATGAAGATTATGGAAGTACTTTGTTCACCACTTCCATCTATGATTAGAGATCATATATGAACTGATAAAAGAAAAACTACAACTGAAAGCAAATAATTTTGATTCCTAATTAAAAGAAAGATAATTGATATATATATATAT
>ML797477.1:72378-92960 GCA_009831015.1 Picea engelmannii
ATGCACAGTGGAAACAAAGATGTATATGCACAAAAAATTACACAAGAACAAAGTGACATATATATATATATATATATATATATATATTAGAAATTTAAGAAATCATAGAGTATTTACCTAGCAAACAATATGCACAGTGGAAACAAAGATGTATATGCACAAAAATTTACGCAAGAACAAAGTGACATGGACCAGATCAAGGGGGGCCTCCAGGCCTGACACATGCCCTGAAATGGATCTATTCTCTACTAAAACCTGGTAACAATGTATTAAAAGTGTAAAAAACGTTATATAGAACTTGAAGGGTTTGTTGTATATTACCACCCCTATTCCTCCCCATGGCTCCTCTTATAATAGTTTTGATACAAGAGAAAAGGAATTCCATAAGATAATGCCAAATACCTCATATTTTGGATCTTGAACCATTTTCAATCAATATTTTCTTATTTGAGACAACATGTGTACACATCATTACTAGTTAACCACTAATATGGAGAGGATTGAGGGGAAATTGTTTGTTGACTTCATCTCTTATGGATTTCATGACATGGAGCATGAAATTCTCTTTCTTGCCTGATGATCATTCTTTCATTTCATTCTGGTTGGAATTAACTCTTCAAGATGATTAGTAAAAACCCCAATAGGGATTATAGTGCAATTGTCAAAAACTTCCCATATGTACTACTCTTTCCATTTACAAGGGAACTCACAAGATTTGACCATACAACATGGGCACATGTGGTTAATGTGTGCACAAGGTTCATCACATACATGAGTTGTTACACCATTGTATTTATGCACATAATTTGTATTGATACAACATTCACACATACCTCTGATCAACCTCAATGATAATCCATAATAATGGCACCTGACATCACCACTCAAATCATTGATATGATTTCATTTTCCATTGTGGTGGATTCATATTTCATTATTGCATTTTAGGGGTTTCATGTACTTCATGAGTATTAAAAACATTTGTTGATTGACATGGTCTTCTAAATTCCATAGTCTCTTATCTATCCCATCATCTATATCTTATTATGTTCCTCAAAGTGATTGCACTATTACCATTGGATTGAGACTATCTATAATTGTTCTTGTTCTAATCCATTTATGTCCGCAATAAGAATCAATAGTTCCTCTGTTATCTTTAGTCTTCATAGGAAGCAAGCCCTGGACACTCAGGATATCGACTTTAAGGATTCCAATGGAATGCTTCCACAATTGTTTGGCAGTGGGTCTCATATCATTATTGTAATGTGTAGATTCATCAAGGACATGATAGATTCTTAGATGAATCCTACTTGCAAACTTAGTTTCTTTCTTCTCTCCATCAACCACATAATGTTCTTCAAGGTTGTACCACTTGGTGGGGGAAATTTTATAATCAAATGTATTTCTATTGATGACAATGGGGCCAACCATTGACCCTACTACCAGATCTGCACTAAACTTGGTACACAAATATTCTGATAATAAAAAAATATTTCAATTAATGTATTCACTAAAAATAAGAAATTATATAACATATTGACAATGGTTTACCTTTGGGTGAAAATCATGGATAATATAGTGATGGGACCATTGAAATGGTGAATATGGAGGAACAAGGAGGGAAAAGTTGTACAAAATATGTGTCAAAATTGGAATCCAATAGTTGTACCAAAGTCTTATTGACTACTTCTATCTACCCATATGTCTATGAATGGAATGATGTAGATCTCTTCAACTTAGAGTCCATGTTCTCCCAAAGTGTATTCCAAGAGGCACTAATAAATACACTATCTCAACCTAAGATGATGCTCCTTGGCATCTCAAAGTGCACCCAAAACTGTTCAAAGAACATGTTTTGTAATGTACTTAACCCTAAAAATTCATATAAATCACATAAAATGTAGAGAAAAACCTAAGAACATAAGATAAAATAGCTAAACCTTGAGAAATATCTCTTGATGATAAAAAATAAAGAGCTATATTTTCTTGCCTCTTCAAGGAGGCAACCTCCCAAAGAAAAGCTCCAATTACAATAAAAATTCTTAACAAAACATTACATAACCTTCTACTCAATATATAGTTATCCAAAGAGAATCTTAAGTACCTACATACCCACTTATAATGAAGGCCTACTAACTAATTTGGGCCTTATTAATGAAGAGGACCATTTTTACAATGAATGACTATTTAATGGGCCTTATTCAAGGAAGGTGGAATCCTACATTAATAAAGTATCTAAGTAAGGGGGTCAGGGTAGGACCCTAACATGCCCCCCCCCCTTTGAAAGAAGTGTTGTCCTCAAGGATGAAGGTGAGGAAATTGTTGTAGAATCATTGCTAATTCCCATGTGGCATCTTCTAGTTGCATATATTTCCACTTGATCAATACTTCCCTGATCATGCGTTGGTGCAACTAAACCTATTTGGTATCCAATATTGCTTCTGGTTGGAGCCAAATGTAACCTTCTTCATCAATTTCTGGTAGGTTGGTATACACTTTTCAATTTGATCCCAAAACCTTCTTCAAACATGACACATAAAATAATAAATGAATCTTAGAGTGGAATGGTAGAGCCAGCTTGTAGGCAACCTAACCCATGCATTGTATGGTTTGATAGGGACCAAAAAACTTAGGAGATAATTTATGGAGAAATTTATCTTTAAGTGATGTATATTTCTAAGGCTACATGCAAAGAAACACTTGATCCCCTTCGACAAAAGAACATTCAGATCTATGTTTATGAACTTGTTATTTCATTTTATTTTACGGCATAAACAGGTTGTCCTTGAGGATGAAGATAATGGCTTCCTTGATGTCAAGCATCCTATCTACTACATGAACCTTGGAGGTGCCTAGTACATAGGATTCCATTGACACAGGTTTTTTTCCATAAACAACTTCATATGGTGCACTTTGGTAGCTTGATGATAAGTGATATTGTGCTACCATTCAACAAGGGGAAGCCATTATTCCCATTTGTGTGGTTTTTTTAAAGCAAATAACCTCAAATAGGTTTCTAAGCACTTGTTGACCACTTATGTTTGACCATCAATTTGAGGATGATATGTAGTGCTCATATTCAATTGTGTACCTTGAAGTTTAAATAGCTATTGGAAAATTTTGTTGGTGAATGTGGAGTCCTGATATGAGAAAATGGAAGTGGGAATGCCATTTATCTTGAATATATGATCCAAGAAGTATTGGGAAACCAAGCAAGGAGTGAAAGGATGAGATAGGGAACAAAAATGAGTATTTTTTGAAAGATGGTCAACAACCACCATGATGACTAATTTGTTGCCCGCTTTTGGGAGTCCCACAATAAAATCCATTGAAATGTTTGTCTACATCTGTGTTGGAATTGGTAGTGGTTGTAATGCCCTTGGTATCTTCATCGTATTTCCCTTGTTTTGTCGGAAAGCATCACAAGATGCTACAATATCTTGGATATCTATTTTAATGCCTTCCTAGAAGAATTGACACTTAGTTCGTTCATAGGTCTTATGAAAGCCAGAGTGACCCGCTATTGGTGATGAATGTAGCTCATATAATACTCATTGTTTTAGGGTCAAATATTTTCTAGAACAATTTTCCCTTTATATCACAAGGTATATTGATGCCATGTATAACTTTTATGTGGACTGGGATCTAGTTGAATCCATTGGATGAGCTACCTTAAAGTATTGTTTTCTATCCATTCCTTAAAGACTTCCTTGAGCCATCATGGACTTGGTAATGATAAGGCAAGGAGTGACCCATTCTCCTCTAATTGTTTGGATAAACCATCAACCACAACATTCTCTTTACCCCTCTTATATATGATCTCATAATCATACCCCAACATCTTGGTCACCCATTTATGTTTCTCTAAAGGAAACAATCATTGTTCGAGGGAGTACTTCAAACTATAATGGTCAGTCCTGATCTCAAAATGCCTCCCTATGAGATATGCCATCCAAGTATCCACTACATGAAGGATAGCCATCATTTCCTTCTCATATCTAAATTTTCCCAAATTGCAGTCACATAATTGCTTAGTGGTGAATTCCAAGGGGCATCCTTCTTGCATTAATACTGCTCCAAGACCTCTACTCAAGGCATCATATTCCAAGTTTTTTTTTTATTAAAGTCAACCACTCCTAATACTGGAGTAGTGTGCACATGGCATCCTTTAAATAAACAAAGGTCGATACTACTACATCATTCTAGACAAAGGCATTCTTTTTAAGGAGTGAAGTAAGGGGATACACAATTTTTCCATAATTTTTCACAAATTTCCTATAGTAGCCTATAAGTACTAATAATCCCCTCAATATATTAAGTGTTTTAGGATGAGGCCAATCTTGCATAGTTGCCACTTTTTTGGGATCAACTCGTACTCCCTATTAACTTTTAATGTGACCCAAATATTCAACCTCGGGAGCCCCAAAAGAACATTTTGGGTGCTTCACGAATAATTGGTTGTCTTTCAAGAGTTGCAAGGACATATAAACATGCTCTATGTGTAATTCCCATGAATTTTTGTAGATCAAGATATCATCGAAGAAGACCAACAAAAGATTGCATAGGAAGGGTTTGAAAATCTTGTTCACGAGACTATGGAAAGTGGATGGAGCATTACAAAGTATGAAAGGCATCACTAGAAAATCATAATGACCTTCATGTGTTTGGAAGGTTGTCTTAGGGATGTCTACCTCTTTCATGCTAATTTGGTGGTATCCCAAATGCAAATCAATCTTAGTGAAAAAATTTGCTACATGAAGTTCATCCAATAGATCATCAATGAATGGGATGGGAAATTCATCCTTAATCATTAACTTATTGAGAGCCCTAAAATCAGGACACATGTACCAAGTTATTTCCTTCTTTAACATCGTGACCACTGGTGATGAGTAAGGGTTTGTACTAGGATGTATGATCCCCACCTCCAATAGTTCTTGAATAATATTTTCTATTTAATTCTTTTGTGCAAAAGGGTGTCAATAAGGATGTACATTTGGTGGTTGACTTCCTAGAATTAGGGGAATTCCAGTGTCATGCTCTCCTCGAGAAGGGGGTAACCCCTTTGGTGTCTCAAAGACCTAGTGATGTTTTCAAGGACCAGCTGCAATTCTGGGTGGATTTCTTGCATCATATTATTCATAACCTATATAACATTAAATTCAAAAATAATTCCAGAGTGTCCTTTCTTAATAACTTCTCCAAATGATGAGAGATTACTATTTTAGGAGAACCTACTCGAAGCCCTCAAAGGGTGTGTACATGACCCTCTTTAGTGAAACTTGTATAGAGTTATTCGAAATCCATGGTGTTTGGTCCCAACGTACATAGCCATTCGTCCCCCAATATTATATCAAAACCACCCATATCAATGGAAAATAGATTGGTTTTGAGTTGATAATATCCCATCTAAAGTTTAACATTTTCAAATCTGCCCCCACATTTCATCATACCTCCATTGGCGATCATGATTTGAAACTTGTGCACCAGGTGTACAAAACAATGGGTTTCTTCTGCCACTAACCTGTGAATGAAATTATGAGTACTTCCACTATCAACTAGGATTATGACTTTCTGGTGCTTGATGTAGCCCATGAGTTTCAAGGTTTGTGGAGTCGAAATGCCCTATAATGCATGCTGGGAGATTAGGGGTTCTCCATGAGGGAATGTAAGTTCAATATCATATTGAACCTGAGTGTCTGTGTCTTCAACTTGTAACTCCAATGTCTCTTGAGTGGTCATATCAATTTGGAACAATTTTTTTTCTTTATACCGATGATCTTGAGCATATTTTTCATCACTATTATAACACAGTGCATGTCTTTGGTGGTCTACCATTTCCATTGGAGACAACCTTTGTACTTTCAAGGGATGAGTAGGATTTGTTCTTGGAAAATTACCCTAGGGAGGACAAGTGTGGGGAATAAAGGATGTATTTTTTGTTTGTGCATTGATCACCATATTTTCTTCTAGGGCCCTATGAGTTGCTTCCAACCATGTAGCAAGATGTTTCATTCAGACTTGTGTTCGAATATTCTCCTTGATACCACTAATGAAACATTATTTATAGAAAGAATCTGTTAAGTTCTTTGTATGGATGGATAGTTTCTCAAAGGTTTCCATAAATTCGATGACTAAGCCTGTTGGATGTAACTTGTTAAGCCACCCCAAATAGTATCTCTCTCAAAATGTTCATGGATAGATTTAATAAACTGACTCTATGCAATGTAACCCACATAGGATTTTTTATGCCATTCTCACCATTGCCATCATTCTGTATCTTGATAGAGGACCCCCACCATGAGTTTCATCATGTCATCAATAATTCCTCGGAGGGCGAAGTAATGTTCCATCTAGGTGACCCATCCTGATGGGTTAGAACCATAAAACTTATTTAAATCCACCTTAAGAGAAAAATACCATATGTTATTATCCATTGGTTGATTGTTGTACAGACTCTAAGAGGGTTGTTGGTGGATAAATAGTCATGAATTAGAAGTTTATTCTTAGTGTAGCTCAATGTGTTGTGTATTCCAATGGTGTTCTTCTGGTATGCCTTGAGCTAGCATAACCCACAATTTCTTAGTCAACATCTTGTCAAAGTTGGCTAGGTTCTATTGACTTTGTTTCTTCAACTTCTCATCCAACTTCTTATCCCACTTCCCCATTTATGTGATCCTCAAGTTTATTAAGTTGACCTTCCAAAAATTCCAACCTGCCTATAATAGAGTGGGTGGTCGTGTTGTCTGGGGAAGTATGAGGTGGTTTATAGGTATCCTTCATGAGTGATCTATCTGAAAAAGGTCAATGGTTCCTGAGGATAAGGGAGTGTCAGGTGCTATAGTTATAGAATATATGTGTGGGGTCCAACAGTAGTACTCAACCTAATATCTCAGGGCACTAACTAAGGTGGCTCAATCATGCCCTTAGTTTTACTACTTGACTGCCTAGGTACTAGAAAGTGATCTTCCTGAATGTTTTTCTCGGTGTACTATAGAAACAAGACGATCGATTAGCTTCTCTAGAGTGGGTTTCAAGTATTCCTAGGGGAATTCCAATATACCCAAGGGTATGTGGAAGTGATATTTCATATACAGGTATTGTTTGATGTGGTGCTACTCGAAGGGATACCAACAAGGGTTACAAGGGCTTCCAACAATGTGATTTCACTTGTGTTCCCTATGTGTATTCTTCACCAACCAAAGTTTTACCCATTGGATGACATATCATTCTGTTATTTAAAATTTTTGGAACACATCTCTAAAAAAAATTCAAAAATTTAAGAGCTTGTTGACCCAAGAAAAAGCTCTTAAAATCACCAGAAAATAACTTGTTCAAGGTAGAGTTTGAGGCTGAAAATGTAAAATGATCACAACGTATGTTATACTTCTTGCATTGGTTATTTTAACCCCAATAATGAAATTCCAAAGCTTCTCTAAAGTTATCGACATTGGTTTGAACAAAATCTACGCATTATATCGAAAGATATATATTATCTGAAATCCATGGCCATGACTGAAAACCCCTAAAAAGGGTTGATTTTAAATCAACGATATCTCCACTTACCGGACTCCCTTTTGAACGATTTTTTTTATTGAGTATCTTTTCAAGAAAAATCATATATTGGGTTGGATTCTCCAAATTCTACATAGAAAGTTTAATAAATTGACTTGAATGCTTCCATCCTCTTTTTTCCGTAAAAAATCAGCAAAAAGAAAAAAATTCTCACACTTTCTGCCAAAAAATTCTCCCACGTCATGCCCAAGAAAGAGCTTCAATACCACTTGTAATGTACTAAACCCTAAAAAAACTTCAGAGTAATCACATAAAATGTAGAGAAAAACCAAAGAACATAAGAGGAAATAGATAAACCCTTAGAAATATCTCTTGATAATAAAAGATAGAGAGCTATGTTCACTTGCCTCTTCAAGAGGGAAACCTCCGAGAGAAAAGCTCCAATTACAATAACAATTCTTGATAAAACATTACATAATCTTCTACTCAATATATAGATATCCAAAGAGATTCTTAACTACCTATGTTCTCTCTTATAATGAGGGCCTACTAACTAATCTGGGCCTTATTAATAAAGAGGACCCTTTTTACAATGAATGACTATTAACTAACTATTTAATGGGCCTTATTCAAAGAAGGTGGATTCCGACATTAATAAAGTATATAAGTATGGTGGTTAGGGTAGGACCCTAACATGTTTGTTGATTCTTTTCCTTTGATGGTGTTTGGGATTTTTGGCCACTTGGATGAGCCAAAAGTCCCTTTCTATAGCAAGGTTGCAAACTATATAAGAGGCTATTGTTAGAGTGTTAGTCCAATAACATAAACACCATTGCAAAGCACAAACAAAAAGAAAAAAGAAATACATAGAAACTATGAAAAATGCATCAGTAATTAAAATGTGAAGCAATGATATTTGTACCAATGGAAAGAGATTTGTTGTTGCATTATTAGAGGGTGGCTTGATCTTGTGAGCTCTTCCACTCTCTTTTGGGAAGGATTCTTTTTTCTCCAATGAAACTCTCTCTCTTTCTCTCTCTAATACAATGAAGAAGTGTGCTTTGACTCTTTAATGGAAGAGGCCAAACACAAGCTTGTAGCTATGGTTGCACAAGATGATAACTTAAGAAATAGGATCTCAAGAATCATCCAAGCAACATAACATTGCAATGTATTCCTTCTTTCAAATGCATACCCATGGCTTTATTTTATAGCCAATCTCTATGCTTACTTTAAAATGGTTTCAAGTGGGAAAGGTCCACATTTGAATTGTGGTCTCTCATGTTGAGTAGACATGAAACCACCATAGGGCTTGGCCTTCAATGTGGATGCAGCTCGAGGCTCCTTGTACACCCTCTCCAGAGTACTAATGATAGGATTTGTTACATTCAATGCATCAAAGGTGGTTGATATTTCATGTTGGGAATATTTGCATGACTATCAAAGGACCAGACATGCAAACCATGCAAAACTTAAATGGTCAAGTCGCAAAGATGCAATAAACCCACTTTGTATAGTTTTGAGTGCAATGTTGAAATGGTGTATTATTTCCATATGTTAGCATTCTACTATGGTATGTTGACGATGATCCCAATAATCACCCATATAGCTATGTGAGGGATATTTAGGTGATAACCGATGGTATTTTTACAAGGCATGAGAATACACATTTTGTTGAACCTAACAACTACCACAAATAGATAGTCATTCCCCTTCTTGGTTGTTGGTAAACTACCCACAAAATACATGGAAATGCTTTCCCAAGGTTGAGTGGGTATAGGTAGGGGATGGTATAGACCTTTCTTTCTATTACTTGGCTTTTCGGTACAACAAAACATGCATCCTCTAATAAATCGAGCTACATCATCTTGCATTCTAGGCCAATACACATGCCTTTGTAAGTTGGCAATTGTTTTCCCAACACCAAAATGTCATGCATCCTTGGAGGTGTGAGCCTCTCTAATAAGGTGCAATAATTCAACTTTAGGAACATAAATATTGTCTATATTATAGAGAAACCCATTCTAGAGATGATAGTCATCCTTACCGTCACCTCCTTCTATATGAATTTGTCCCTATAGCTACTGAAACAACTCTGCAAATTCCTCATCTTCTATGTATGCCTCTTTGTATGTATCATGGGTGAAAGGATCCATTTTCATAATATTTCCCAAAGATGTAATATTGGATGTGGATGGCCTTGAAAGCATGTCCCACAACTTATTAGTACTTCCCTTCTTATACATGATGACTAGATGAAACTATTGCAAAAACCCCATCCACTTGTAATTTATGGTTTGTTGAAGCTTACTCTAGACTTGAAAATACTACAATGGTTCATGATCAGTGTGGATAATGGTTTCCTTTCCCATCAAATAGTGCTTTCACTTCTTAACAACTTAAACTAGGGCAAATCTCCTTATCATATGTAGGGTAGTTCAAAAATCCCCCATGAAACATCTCAGAATAATAACATATCGACTTACCTCCTTGTATCAAAACTGCTCCCATAGCATACCCACTTGCATCTGTCTCCACTTCAAAAGGCTTCTGCAAGTTAGGAAATGAAAGAACTGGTGCTTGACTAATCTTTCATTGTAGCTCGTCAAAATCTTTCTATTGATTCCTTCCCCACTAGAAACTCTTACCATTGGTTGTTATGTCATGGAGTGGTGTAGATATCGCTGAAAAATATGCTATGAAATTCCGTAGGTACTTTGTTGCCCCAACAAAGCTCCTAACTTCAATGAAATTATTAGGAACTAGCCACTTGATGATGATATCCATCTTCGTGGGATCTATCTTGAGTTCCCCTCCACTAATCACGTACCCCAAATACACCAATTACTACTAATAAAACTCACATTTATTAAGGTTAGACGATAGTTGGTGATCTTTTAGAGTTTCTAAAACCTGCATGAGACGTGAGATGTCATCTTCCCAACTAGAGCTATAAACCAATATGTCATCCAAATACACTATTACAAATGAATTTAAATAGGGAGGCAATATATCATTCATCAATCACATAAATGTAGCTAGTGCATTACATAAACCAAAATGCATGACCAACCATTCATATAGACCTTGCCTTGTCTTGAAGGTGGTCTTCCAGGTGTCTTCTTCTTTAACGTAACTTGGTGGTATCCCGATTTGAGATCCAACTTGGTCAAGTACTTGGCATGTTGCAATTGGTCTAACAAATCATCAATCCTAGGTAGAGGGTACTGATTCTTGAGTGTGATCTTGTTCAATTATCTACAGTAAATACACATTCTCCAAGTCCCATACTTATTGGGTACTATGATGATAGGTGACCCACAAGGTGAAGTGCTTGGTTGATTTACACCATGCTCCAAAAACTACTACAACCGTTTCTTCACTTCATCTGCTTCCAAACAAATTATCTATACAACCCAATATTTGGTAATGGGGAGTCACAACAAATATATCTTGTGCTCTAGTTCCCTCTTAGGTGGAAACCCTTTAGGTTCTTGTAACAATCCTTTGTATACTTACAAAAATCCTTCAACTATTATTTATGTTCTTTGGTACATCCCTCCAAGGATGCCTTTACTCTTACCAATTCTCCCCTACCTAATTATGTATTAAGAAAAGAAATACATACTTATTGATCTAGGAGGATCCAAAACATTCACAGAAGGGCCGGGAATATCAAGAATGCTCACAAAGATCTAGGAGGATCCAGAAAATCTCAAAATTTTATCGTCTCAAATTCTCTTGAAAACTACATTATTGCATAGATCTTGGGGATGGCTTTCCAACGACACAAACATCGCCTCAAACAAAGTTCGTATGAAAAAGGTATGGTTGGTCAAAGTTTGAGTCAAAGCAAGGAAAAAAGGAAAAATTCAATAGGGTCAAAGATGACATGTGTCAGCACTACAAGGGTGACATGTGGCACGACCATACATGATGTACAAGTTTTGATGTGGCAACCTCATATGATGACACATGGCAGGAAGGTGACGTGGCATGTCCAGTTGGAAAAGTGACTTGGAAATTCATACAATCCAAGTGGACCAGTTGCGTGTTGACACATGGAAAGGATAGACCAATGAGAGGCCACCACATGGAGGCCTCCCATTGGCCATTAATGGTTTATGAATATCAAAATTTTATGGGAGTCGACGAGGGTCAAACTCGCGACCTCCCATAACCTTACCCAAGCACCTTTACCAACAGACCACATGATGAGAATTAACCTTACTATGGTCTCATATATATTTAAAGTTGTTATGTGGTATGGTTGGATAAAAAAAAGGGTTGAGGGCCTAGCCCTTGACCCATATTATATGGTTCTATTTATGCAATGTGACCACCTATATTTGCGTGGGGGGAAAACTTTGGTTATAACCWTATATATATACCTTATGCCACCGTTGTAAAAAAAACCATAGAATAATCAAAGGYYAGAGGGGTTTGATCCCTTGACCTACCATATAACATGAAAACAAATTAACCGTTGCACCATTGGCGCCATATGTTAYGAAGATTCCGTCGGATTTACTATTAAGTTGSCAAAGATTTCGTTTGGAGGTTCGGACCTAGGCCTATTTATAGGTGCACGGTCCAAGACCGACATAGATCCCGAGACAACACACATCCCAATTCTGGTGCAAATCCCAATGTTGGCACTATCCCGAGGATGCACGAACACTTGTKTTTGCATGCAGAGAGAAGCTAAGTTTATGTGTTGCATAGATTTGTGTGCCATGAGGTATATTGTTCAAACATAGGCATGTGTATACTCATTTTTCTTGTTTTTCTGAGAGGAGTTCAATGGTGATGTTATTTTTGTGCTAAGAGGTCATTTGTGAAAGTGTTATTCCATATTTCCATTAATGAGTTCCATAGTGCATTGATTGGCATGTAAAGAGGGTAAAATTGAGTCGGTTCAGAATATGGTTGACTTTATACTCATTTTTCTCAAAATTTCGCATGGAATTCAATGGTAAACTCCTTTTCTGAATTTGAGTAGTGGAATTAAAGAGAGTCCATAAAATTGTATTTGTAAGTCCACGTTGTAATGTAATTTGACATTTTGAGATTATGAAGAGTAGTCTCACTATCTAGAAGGGACTTGAAGATGAAGTGAATTATGACATCAATATTGTATAACTTGAGTTCTTTTCTTTTGTGTTGTGTTATGTCATAATTCTTCAAATTAATCATTAGTTTATGAGATTCTGGATAAGAAGAACAACATTATTTTCCTACAAACCACCTCAATATGATCAAGAAATTATTTTGAATTAGGTTAGATGCTAATATGTATATTTTTAAGGGAACAAGTGGTATCTGATGATTTTCGGATCAAGTGGTATCATAGCTAGTTTTGACATGCTTTTGCAAGTTGTTTATGTGGCAAGATCTAAGACTTAAGTTGGTGAAGGTTTTGAATACTTTTGTTGGGATGATAAAATGATTAAATCTCTCATGAAGTTAAGGATACAAAAGAACATTAACGACATATTTAGAAGGAGAATTCAGAATTATGGATACAACTGCAAACTCTCAAGGAAGAGAAGCATAAGCTGGAAGATCAACTGCTATGTCATGAGGAATTTCATAGAGGTATTTTTCATGATTTGGAAATATAGTTGCAGACTAAGGATCAAGTATTGGCACCATCAACATCAATCCATGAAGATTGAAAAATTGAGAATGTAAAGTTTGCGATGCAAGAAAAACTTACTTCTTTGAAAAGCATGATCGAGAAGGATGAATCGTATTATTCATTTTCCTGTCAAGATGGAGAATGCTTGAAGACAGTTGAAGAAAAGAGAACTTCAAATGAAGAGGTTCGTCATAAGTAATAAGGATTACCTTCCAGACCAAGGGAAGGTAACATATGTAAGACATCTTCAGAAATGGATGTGCACTCTAAAGAGGGAATGAAGACTTTTCCTACTAGTAAATGGTCTATGTATCCATGTGCTTCGTGTGGAACTAGTAACCATGATATGAAGAAACGTCGAAGAAGACAGTTTGTGCAAGAAAATCCATCCAAGAAGAAGGCTAAAGGTAGAGGTCATTTCTCAAAGCAAAGGAAAAGGGGGAATGATAAGAAGGGATCATGGTTCCAAGATGGGAACAAGACACTCTTCTCTTATTGTGGTAAGAGTGGATATTAGATCGAGAAGTGTTGGACATTTTATCCACACTTATGTCCAAAGTAGAACTAGAAAGATGTAAAGGCACTTGCAAGAAGACAAGCAACAACCCCAAATGAAGCTAATTGTCTTTTCAAAAGATTTGAGAAAGAATACTCCTTTATATCTGGTTTAACAAAGTGATATATGAATACATTGAGGAATGGTTCGTGGAAAGTGGCTCATCTCACCACATGGTTGGGATGAGATCAATATTCTTGAATTTCTCAAAGACCGACACATATTTCTATGTAGGATATGGAACTAACACTAGACGAGCAATAAGAGGGTATGGATATGTAAGATTCCAGCTTGAGTTGGGAGGATTTTTGGGAATAGAACATATGTTATATGTTCCATATTTGAAAGTAAACCTACTCTCAGTTGCATATTTTGAATATGAAGGCTATGCAATCACATTTCAGAATGGCCAGGTACTTGTGTATTCAAGGGAAGCTACCCAAGATACAACAATAGTGCTTGGCGTTTCCAAGGAGAGATTATATAGGCTACTAGGAAGACCTGTAATATGGTCTAATGGTTTCTTTGATTCAACATCAAATTTTGTGTCAGATTCAACATCAGTGTCAGAGGCATTGTCAGAGATAGGAATCTGTGAGACTCTGTAACGCCCATGTTTCCCCCATCTTGTAATTAATCGATTAATTATGATCACCATGCTATGGCATGGGAACAATGTAAATGTATCAGTGTTTATATTGTCAATAACTGACTGTGGGGGTGAAACCTTGAAGTAATGGCCATGATATCACTAGAGGAAAAGAGTGAGGAAATAGTAGAGAGGGTTCACTATGTCAAAATGACCCAATTTCTCTTTGTTGAAATAATAAAACTCATCCGGATCCCAAGGAAAAATCAGTTAATGAAAGAAGGACCGATGGTTGAAAAATAAACTACCACCATGAATGGAAGCATGGAGGGTCTGGATGAGGAGACAAAAAAATGTCAACCCGAAGTACAACAGGGTGCAATTTTCCTGCAGGCCCAGACTGACCTAAGTTTCTTCTGACAGAAGGAACATGACAGGTCCAAAACCTTTATGGGGAGGAAAAAGGCATGCACGAATACACATAAAGGAAGACAAGAAATAGATACAACGGGGATGGAATGTACCATGTGTAAGTGTGGACCCTTTGGGAGTCTGAGAATTTGGGACTCCGTAGGTTTAGGGTGTAGTATCTTAGATAAGTCAAAAGGCCCGAAGTTCGGATCCACATGGAAATATTTCGGGGTCCTTCAAGAGTTCAGGATTTCAGGACTCCGGAGGACATGCATGTAGAAAGAAGAAGGGGCATTCAACACCGAACGCCGAATTCCCATAAGCCTATATGTTAAACGAGGACATTATTTTGCCATTGGATTTAATGGTGGATGGTTTTCCACCAATATATGAAGGAGCGCTAGAAACTTTGGGGATTTGGGGAACTTGGGATGGTACGAATGAGACAGACCCACATGGATGCCACATGGCCTTTGACCAATGACGGCTGAAGAGCTTCAGAAGGGCATAACGTCTGATCGAGAGCTCGAATTTGAGCATGGAAACAGTTGTTGGAAAGATCTTGACACAAAAAAAGGTGATGGAAACCTCAGGAAGATGTTTCGAGATGATGAAGGAAAGTGAAGTTTTGATGCCCCATCCCTTAAAAGGTACTTAAGGGGTTGGGTGTGTTACAGAGTCCTTCCAGTACTAAGGGGAGGATGAGTCCATGAATAAACCATTCATCATTTTAAATATGCATATTTGTAAATGTAAGCTCATATGCATATGTAGATATCTCCTAAAGTCTATTTAGAAGGCTTGTAAGCCACTCATTGTAGATTATAAGAGTGAGAGGAATTCTGTAAAATTTCTATATAGCCACCTTATATGTTGTTAAGAGTGAGAAGAATTTTGTAAGAGAATTTCTATATAGCCACCTTATATGTTGTTAAGAGTGAGAGGAATCTTGTAAAATGATTTCTATATAGCCACCTTAAATATTGTTAGAAGTGAGAGGAATCTTGTAAAGGGTTTCTATATAGTCTCTTTGTTATAGGAGTGAGAGGGATCTTATAAAGATTTCTAAGCCTTTCGACAATAGTATAGGAAATTGTATTGTCTTTTTATTAGCTAAAGGACTACATATGGATCGAATTTTCTAAGTCAACATTCTTATTCTGAAGTACCAAAGGCAAAGGAACAGAAGGATGCAGGTAGTTGGAACATGTAGGTCAGAAGAAGGAAGAGTATCAAAGTTATGTAAAACTTCCTAGAGA
The DNA here is from genome assembly GCA_009831015.1 of Picea engelmannii. NCBI lineage: Eukaryota > Viridiplantae > Streptophyta > Pinopsida > Pinales > Pinaceae > Picea > Picea engelmannii. The sequence continues at coordinate 88,347 of ML797477.1, forward strand.
TGGTAAAGGAGAAATAATAATCTTTGTAAGAAGATGCATGCTATAAGCATCTTCAAAATACTATGTCATTTTTGTGTAGATGTATACCTTGAACAAAATAAACTCAGACAATACATATGGAAATTGTTTTCAAGGCAGGAGAAATAAATGGATAGGGAATTCATTCAAAGACTCCTACAGATACATCAACAATACATGAATAGTGAGTCCAAAAAGGAAAGGCATAGATCAAAAATCGACTTGGTTTCACATTGGCCGAGATAGACTATCTTCAACAGAGAAGGACATGGGAGTGGATTTTGAAATTTAGAATACAGGATTCATATTCATATATTGTAGAGATTCAGTGAGTAGACTTTTTTTATGAAGGAATCTATGAGCCAGAACCAGAGCTATATTATATTAGCGATAGTGCCAGAGGCCAGAGTTAGAGCCATATTTCAGAAGCAGATAAAAGTACACTGATCTAATATCTAAGATTTAAGATCCAAGATGAACATTGATTCCCAGAATATTCAATAAGGTGGAAGAGTGAAGAAACATCATTATCACTAAGTTATTGGATTAGGGGATTTTCAGTAAGATGGAAGAGCGAGTAAGAGTTATCATCACTAAGTTGTTGAAATATTCATACTTTTGGAGGACCAAAAGTTCTTGAGTGGGAAGGTGTGATAAAGGAGGATCTGGGATGTTCACAGAAGGTCTAGGAAGATCTAGAACGCTCATAGAGGTCTAAGAGGATCCAGAAAAGCTCAAAATTTGATCGTCTCAAATGATCTTGACCTACATTAGTGTAATTCAAATTGGAAACCATGTGTACAAAGTCACTATGAATTGTAATATTTTCATGAGTAACAAGTACTTCTATCTGAGTCTTCATTACTCCAATTCTGGGATTATAATATATTTTGGGCATCACAAATACTCCTCTAACCTCACACATTAGGGGGAATCTGTTATAAATTTTTTTGCCTCACTCCATGCATCTTGCTTGGATGGATTTCCATTCCCCTCTACAAACTTAATTTCACCTTTTTGTTCACTCCAGAGCTAAAAAATACATATTTTTGTACATATACATGACCTACCAGTTAGACAACTCGTGTATACGCAGGTTGCTCCACTGTCCGCGTACATCGATTTTGCTTCTCAAAAATTAAAAAATATGCAGGGTTTCCATGCCATGTCATGTGATCCATGATCCTTGACCTTTCATATACTGAAAACGCTCCAACTTGACTCTTCAATTCCATTTGGAGGCTATAAATTGAGCCATATCCAATCCTTGGAGAATTGACAATTCAACATTGAGAGCAAAGACACTCTGGATAAATTTCACTTCATATTGAGTCTGCATCCCTTTTTCCTTGAAATCATGAAGTTCTTGTGTTCAAGCCCCAAGCTCTTCCTATCTTGTGATGGAGAAACTCATTGACTCCTACATGTGAGATTGCCTTTGCGGAGGCTTGAAGTGGTGGAGGCCCAGTTGGAGGGACTTAGTTTCTTGATTCTGACATGTGTCGTTATAGAAGTTTGTCACCTATGTACTTATGTTGATTACATTAATAGAAATACTATGTTCTTGTCCAATTGGTATCTTGCAAATATTTGAATTACTTTCCATGGGATTATGATAATTTATATGCCAACATTATATATCATCACCACATGATTGCGTATCTTGGTTGTTGAGGAAGAGTTGCAAGTATAAAGATTTGGGTCATGTGCTGAACAATGGTCTTCTTTGAATTTCCAGACGAGGTAGGCTCCTAGCCTTCTCTTGTTAGCATTTCATTTGTATAGCATATTTGAGATTAGAGTTGATTTCTGGGTGTTGTTCTACATGTTGTGGTTTTCCCCTTGCCATAGAGAGATTTTCCTCGTAACACAGAGATCCAAGAGGATCCAAAAAATCTCAAAATGTGATCATCTCAAATGCTCTTGAAAACTACATCATTGTGTAGAGCTCAACGATGGATTTCCAGCAACGCAAAAATCACCTCAAACAGAGTTCGTATGAAAAATATATGGTTGGTCAAAGTTTGTTAGGATATTTAGAGACTTAGGAGTTAGTTAAGATCTACTTGGTCTATTGTGTCATTAGGCAAAAGTGTGTTTTATAGTGTGTTTCTTTAGTATGCATTAGTATGCATTTGTAGTTAGGAAATCCGATGGTCACGATATGTTCCTGACATAGAGTGATCTGACGGTTCATACTCTCCTTGATCTTACCGACTATTGATCCATGGCTTAACACCTGATTGTTCCATGATATCTATTTAAAGAGAATGGAGAGTCATTTGCCGATGATCGATTGTGAGAAACTCTCTGTAATATTTTTCTTTGCATTAATAAACTGCTCCAAGTGGCCGCGTTGGCTAGGGCCGTGGATGTTTCCCCGTAGGGGTTTTACCACGTGAAAACATCAGTATGTTGATATTTGATCTGGTTATGTGAGTGGTTATTGAAGGTGTTCGTCCTCTGTTGGAATACCTGTGTTGTCGAACATGGTATCAAAGCCTGTTTGAAGACCTGCTTCTGTTGTAGATCAAGATCGTGAAGCCGAGTTGCCTCATATCCATTTTTTGTCATTTCCATACATTTCTGGGCTAAGAAGACTATTCCATTATGTCCAGAGCACTTGTTTCATTAAGGTACACTTTTTTATTCACTCGAAAAGATTTCCGTTTGCCTAAGATATGGCCATTACAGTCAGATCTGGAGGTATAAAGTTTGAATATGCGTTTTTTAAATTTTTTGCAGAGAAGTATTTTGGTTTTGTTTTGTTTTTTTGTTTTTGTTTTTTTTTTGCCGGGTTTCTACTCTTTTAGATCTGTGTATGCTTTTTGCCTTACGCCCTGTGCGATCTCGGAAAATCATAAACAGATAGTAAAAGGTGCATCTTTCGGGTAAGATAACTGAGATCTAACCCTTGTTGTTATTGAGAAGCAAAATTTTTTTCTTGTGTGAAAATAGTTTTTTTTTAACACGCTCTCCAAGGCCGTCAACAACAACAACAACAACCACAACCCCAACACCCCCAATCCTCCTTTTGAACATTACAATATGTTTTGCTAGACCATTTGGTTAAAAGTTGCCTTATTAAGTAAGAGGTCTTGAGTTCAAGTCTCTTTTGTTATTTTTTTTTTGAAAAAGTTCATGCTAAAATTGTAAAGTGTATTTTACTTCAAGTATAAAAGTGAATCACTATAAGTAGCTTTAATATTTTATTTTAGAGTTATTTATTTTTCATGCAGCTTTTCTTTGTAAAAGTGAGCCCCACTTCTCTTTATAAAAGTGGGTCACTTCATAAAGCAACTTACACTACCACGTGGTCCTTTGGTTACCGTTTATGTCTTTTTTAAAAAGGGCATAACAATCACATCCGAAGTTCATTTTCAGTGCTGCTTTTTTTTAAACTGCATAAATTTTCGAGCTCTTTCCATTCAGATCATCAGTTTCAGTTTTTAAATCAGTATTATCTACATATTTAATATGGATTCTAAAAGTAATATCTTACTTACCAACACCAACTACTTCCAATGGAAATCCCATATGGAGGATTGATTAAGAAGTAAAGGCTTGTACAGGATTACCTTGGGAAAGGAAACAACACCCACTGATGCTGATAAGAAATCCAAATGGGATAATAGGAATAACGAAGCACGTGGAATAATCAGAATGTCCATCTCTCCTGATTTGAGGTTCCACCTTCAATCAATTGATAAACCCAAAGAAGCTTGGGAAAAGATTGAATATGTGTTTGGTAAACACAATATTCGAGCACAACAGTTAGAAAATCAAGTACTAACTTTGAGTCCAAGTGATTTTTCTTGCATTGAAGACTATCTATCTAAGATTAAAACACTCAAAACTTTATGTGAAGAATGTAAGATAAAGATAGGCGAAGATCGTTGCATCTATCTTATTCTTTCTAAGCTAGGTAGTGCATAATCTATGTTTGTATCTACCTTTTATGCCATACAAGAGGCTGTAGGGGCAGCTTATCAAAAACCCAGTCTTGAGAACTTTTGTGATTATTTGATGAGAGAGAAAGATAAGCTAGTACAACTTGGAGTGATTATCACTGCAGGTACCTCCAACAAGGCCTTAGTTGTCCATCAAAAAGATAAACCCAAGAATCCCAAGAAGCAACATCCTCGCCACAACAACAAGCAATATAAGGGTCCCAAACCCACTCATGAAACTTTTGCTCCTAATGGAGACAAAGGAGCAAAATATAAAAATAAGAATACTAATAGACATTGCAACTTTTGTGATAAAGATGGTCATGATGAGTCCAAATGTTTCAAGAAGATGGCAGCTTTAGAAGCAACGATGAAGAATCACAACATCAGTATTGATTCTACTTCTTCTTCTTCTTCTCATGGAGATGCACTTTCTACTTCTGGTTTCTCCTTTAATACACCTTCTACTTCTACTTATGATAAGTGGCTTATTGATTTTGGAACATCTTATCATATGGCTAAGGATAGAGACATATTTTCTACTCTAAATGAATGTAACACCAAGAAAATATTTGTTGGTGATGATAGATCTCTTAGTGTTGAAGGATCTGGAACAATACAAGTAGAAAATGGCCATTTCAATGAT
>ML797477.1:93180-103593 GCA_009831015.1 Picea engelmannii
CAACTATGTAATCTACAGATGGTGACTGGTCATCCTCTTGTTTCATGCAGAGATGGTGTTTGTGCCGGTTGTGTTCTCGGCAAAACATCATCGAGATAGTTTTGAAAAACTTGCCTCTTGGCATGCCTCAGGTCCTTTGCAGCTTGTTCACAATGATTTGTGTGGTCCACTTTCTTCTCCTTATTTTTATGGGTGCAAGTATTCCTTAACTTTCATTGATGACTTTTCCAGACGTACTTGGGTTTACTTCTTAAAAATTAAGAGCAAATTTTTTGACAAGTTTTTTTCCTACAAGGCCCTTGTAGAAAAGAAATCTGGACATCAAATTCAAAGGTTAAGAACAAATAATGGAGGCGAATATGTGAACAATAATTTTACAAATTACTGCACTACACAGGGAATCCAAATGAAACATACTGTTCCATATACACCACAACAAAATGGTGTTGCTGAGAGAAAGAACCACACATTAAAAGAAATGGCTAATTGTATGATCCAATCTAAGGGATTCATTCTAAAGTATTCGGTGAAAGCCATCAACTGTGCAAATTACATAGTAAATCGTACTCCCACAAAGGCTCTTAAAAATATAACACCAGAAGAAGCTTGGACTAAAATTAAACCAGATGTAAGTCACTTTCGTGTATTTGGAAGTATAGCATGGGCTCACATTCTCGATAAGAAAAGGAAAGAATTGCAGCCTAAAAGTGAGAAGTGTATATTTGTTGGTTATTTTGAAGATGTCAAAGGTTACATAATTCCTCAATCACATTGTAATGAAATTATTCTTAGAAGAGATGTTAAATTTGATGAAAATCTCTTGGCCTGCGAGCCTAATTCAACGTTTGTGCCTTCTTTGGCCTGTGAGCCTAATTCTGAGGTTGTGCCTTCTTTGGCCTGCGAGCCATCTTCGACGTTTGTGCCTTCTTATGATCTAGTTTCTTCTTCAGATGATGATAGTGAGGATGAAAATCCACCTTTGCTTGCTCGCCCTCCTCTAGATGAGTCCTTTGAACCTGAACCAACACCAACTCCACCACTTCCGAGATGGGTCCGTTCAACATGAGAAGTAGTTGGTGATCTTGTCAGTGATCCTTCAGATCAATGTAGGACATGTTCACAGTTCCAACGAACCTCTTCTCTTTTGGCTCAAGTTTCAGAAACTCATGATCCAGAGACATTTGTAGAAGCTTCGGGTCATCCAAATTGGGATACAACAATGAATGAAGAGTATTGTTCTTTAATGGCAAATGATACTTGGTATCTTGTACCTATTCCAAAAGGAAGAAAACTTGTTAGATGCAAATGGGTCTAAAGAACTAAGTATGCATCATATGGAAGCTTTGAAAGACACAAGGCTCGGTTAGTTGCCAAAGGATTTTCCCAAGTTGAAGGAATTGACTATAATGAAACCTTTTCCCCTATAGCAAATATGAATTCCATCAGCCTTGTTCTTTCCCTTCCTGCCTCACATAAATGGGAAGTCCATCATATAGAAGTTAAATCTACCTTCTTGCATAGATATTTGCAAGAAGAAATCTACATGGAACAACCTCCTGGCTATGTCCAGAATGAATCTAGCCTTGTTTTTCGCCTCAAGAAATCTCTTTATGGTCTCAAGAAATCTCCCCATGCTTGGTATGCCAAAATGGACAACTTTATTATTGCCACTGGATTCTCTAGATTCCATTCTGATCCTAATGTCTATACCAAGAAAGTAGGAATCCATCTCATAATCCTTGTCCTTTATGTTGATGACCTTATCCTTACTCGTAGTGACTCAAAACTTTTAAAGCATGTGAAAACCAACCTTAAGAAGAAATTTGAAATGACAGACTTAGGCTTTTTGCACTATTTCCTTGGCCTCCAAGTTTTGCAAACCAATTAAGGAATTTTTCTTTCCCAGTCTAAGTATGCTTGTGACCTTCTTCATCGCTTTCACATGGACGATTGTAAACCAACCCCTTCTCCCTTCTAGTCTGGAGTCAAGATTTCTGCCACCTGTACATCTCTTGAAGTTGATGCCACCCTGTATCGTCAGTTAGTTGGTAGCCTCTTATACTTGACTTGTACTCATCCTGATCTTTCCTTTGTTGTTTTTCTTGTTGCTCGATATATGAAAACGCCCCATGAAAGCCATTAGAAAGCAGCGAAAAGGATACTTCACTATGTTCATGGTACAGTTCAGTTCAGGATACATTACAGTTCAGGGGGGGATTCCTTTATTGGTTGGTTTCACTGATTCAGATTGGGCCGACGACCCTGATGATCAGAAGTCTACTGCAGGTTATGTTTTCAGCCTTGGTTCAGGACCTCTCACTTGGGCCTTTAAGAAACAACAGGCTATTGCACTTTCTTCAATAGAAGCAGAGTAGCGAGCAATGATAAATGCAAGTCAGGAAGCCCTATGGATTTGATAGATCCTTTCAGAGTTTGGATTCCAACACCAACATCCGACCAGCCTTTGGTGTGACAATCAAAGTGCCATCAAGCTCACCAAAGACCCAGTTCAACATCAGCATAGCAAACACATCGATCTACACATGCACTTCATCATAAATCTCATTCATGATCAAGTTATTGAAGTGCTCTTTTTCCCTACAAAAGATCAAGTTGCAGACATTTTCACAAAGTCTCTTACAGAAGCGAAGTTTTCCAAACTTCTATCTATGTTAGGAGTTCAGGAAGTTGTCATTAAGGGGGGATATGCTCTAATGCCTCCTTCCTTCTCCTATTGTGTCACTATTGTAAATCCTTCAATCCTATCCCAAGTTGTTCTTAAGGGGGGATGTTAGGATATTTAGATACTTAGGAGTTAGTTAAGATCTACTTGGTCTATTGTGTCGTTAGGTAAAAGTGTGTTTTCTAGTGTGTTTCTTTAGTATGCATTTGTAGTTAGGAAATCCGATGGTCACGAGATGTTCCCAACATAGAGTGATCCATCGGTTCATACTCTCCTCGATATTAATGACCATTGATCCATGGCTTAACACCCGATTGGTCCATGATCTCTATTTAAAGAGCATGGAGGGTCATTTACCGATGATTGATTGTGAGAAAATCTCTTTGTAATCTTTTTCTTTGCATTAATAAACTGCTCCAAGTGGCTACGTTGGCTAGGGCCGTGGATGCTTCCCTGTAGGGGTTTTACCACGTGAAAACATTGGTGTGTTGATCTTTGATCTGGTTATGTGAGTGGTTACTGAAGGTGTTCGTCCTCTGTTGGAATACCTGTGTTGTCGAACAAAGTTTGAGTCAAACCAAGGAAAAAAGGAAAAAGTAAATAGGGTCAAAGGTGACACATGTCACCACTGCAAGGGTGACATGTGGCACGACTGTACATTCCATACAAGTGCTGAAGTGGTGACCTCATATGGAAAAACATGGTAGGCATGTGACGTGGCATGTCCAATTAGAAAAGTGACTTGGAAATTTGTACAATCCAAGTGGACCAGTTGTGTGTTGACACGTGGCAAGGATAGACCAATGAGAGGCCACCACATGGCAACCTCCCATTTTCCATTAATGGTTTATGAATATCAAAATTTTATGCAAGTCGACAGGGGTCGAGCCCACGACCTCCCATAACCTTACCCAAGTGCCTTTACCAATAGACCACACGATGAGACTTAACCTTACTATGGTCTCATATATATTTAAAGCTGTAATGTGGTATGGTTTGATGGAAAAAGGGTCGAGAGCCTAGAATTCGACCCATATTATATGGTTCTATTTATGCAATGTGACCACCTATATTCACGCAGGGGGTTTGCTAAAACTTTGGTTATAACCATATACTATATATATATACCATATTCCACCGTTGTAACAAAAAACACAAAATAATCAGAGGTCAACGGGGTTTAATCCCCTGACCTACTGTATAACATGCAAACAACTTAACCGTTGCACCATTGGTGCCATATGTTATAGAGATTCCATCGGATTTAGTATTAAGTTGCCAAAGATTTTGCGTGGAGGTTCAGACCTAGGCCTATTTATGGTTGTGTGGTCCAAGAACAACATAGATGTTGAGACAACACAGATCCCAATGTTGGCATAGATCCCAATGTTGGAATGGATCTCAAGGATGTACAGATGCATTGTTTTATGTGCAAAGAGAAGCTAAGTATATGTGTCACATAGATTTGCATGCCATGAGGTATATTGGTCAAACATAGGCATATTTACAGTCATTTTTCCTATTTTTCCGAGAGGAGTTCAATGGTGATATTATTTTTGTGCTAATAGGTCATTTGTGAAAGTATTAGTACAAATTTCCATCAATGAGCGCCATATTGCATTGTTTGGAGTGTAAAGAGGGTAAAATTGAGCCAGTTCAGAATATGACTGACTTTATACTTATTTTTCTCAAAATTTCGCAAGGAATTCAATGGTAAACTCCTTTTTTGAATTTGAGCAACATAATTAAAGAGAGTCCATAAAATTGGCTTTTGTAAGTCCACGTTGTAATGTAATTTGACATTTTGAGATTACAAAGAGCAGTCTCACAATCTAGAAGAGACTTGAGGACGAAGTGAATTATGACATCAATATTTTATAACTTGAGTTCTTTTATTTTCTACTGTGTTATCTCATAATTCTTCAAATTAATCATCAGTTTATGAGATGTTGGATAAGAAGCACAACACCGTTTTTCTGCAAATCACCTCAATACAATCAAGAAATTATTTTGAATCAGGTTAGATTCTAATATGTATATTTTTAAAGGAACAAGTGGTATCTAAGGATTTTCATATCACTTCTTACTAGAATTGATCAAATTTTTGGCTTGGTTAGCACTTACCAGAGAGATCTTTGACTTTCCTTTGTGTGCGTTGATGATGTAATACTTCCCATCCTTGATCATGTAGTATGGGTTTTATCTCCACGTAAATATCGCATCCCTCATATTGATGTGGAGGCTTCCAAATACTACACCACACACATCAAGGGGCACAACATCGAACTCCACTTCATTAACAAAATCTACACTTATAGAAAAATTTGTCTTACATTGTTTAGTGACTTTAATATATGCATCGTTATTCACCCATCCCAATGGATATGGGCTTGGATGATCATGAGCCTCCAACCTAGGCTTGTTGATCAGATCATCTTAATATGGAATAGTTTATCCATCTCCTTCTCTTCCTTGCAATGAATGCTACTAAGATTCACCTCCTTCTGCACTAAAGTGAAGACAATCTTCTCATCCACATCTAAGATTATCTCTACCTGGTTTCCCAAATCCTTGCTTAGAAGRTTCTTATTTTTAGCATCCTTCTTATAGTTCTTCGGATTTAACTCTAGATGTAGTTTCCAACACTTGTCTTTGGTGTGACCATCAATATTGCAATGATTTCAATGGTTTTTTGGATCCTTACATTGATGTGTAGTGGTTTCCATCTTCTTGTCTTTTCCTTTCCACTTATTCTTCCCCTCCTTGGAAGAATCTTAGTGGTATTTAAGTTTAGAACCACTGGGATATCCTTTCTTATGGCCTATGTTCTTCAAGTAATGTGTTTTCACATAGGGCTCATCAACAGTTTTGGGTTTGAAGAGCATCACTTTATTTCGAAAATGACTATGTAGACCCCCGAGATATTTGAGGAGTACATCTAGGTTCTTAGGAGAGATACCCAACATGATTTCCATATTCTTGAATTTAGTGTTGTACTCTTGCACACTCTTCCCTTTCCTCCACCTAAAGTGATGCCAATGGATCCATTGGTCCTCTACATACCCAATAGGATACAACTGGGACTTGATGAGGGTTTTAAATTCCTCCCATGTAGTTACCGATGGATCACCATCTAGCCTAAGTGTATCTGTGTGGCTTTTGTTGGTTGCAGAACCTGATTATCTTCCAGATTCATAGGTCTTTGTTTTCAACCATGTTTATACCCCATGAAGACTTTACACCCCAGAAGAATGTACACTCTTCCACATCGGGGAGTGCAGAGGGGGGTTAGCCCCTCTGCGGGGTCCAGGGGCAAGCGGGGGTTCGGGGGCGAAGCCCCCTAAGGAAAAATTGCCTTGTAAATGTATATTGTAATTTCATTGTAAATCTGGACCGTTCATTATAAGGTCACAGATCTAACGATAGAAATTATGTTAGGGTTTTTTTCCCTAGAAGGCAACCCTATTTTATGAGGGAAATGTATTATGGCTAAGGATGATAACGAATATTGTATTCTGAGATAGGAGACTGTGAGAGAATGAAGAGGAAGTTACAACGAGTTTGTTGTAGGTTGTATCCCTTCATTTGCTGGATAATAATAAAGGAAGGACCTGGAAATTTCTCTGGTGTACGTAGCCCACACTGGGTGAACCACGTGTATTTGTGTCTCTATTGTATTATGTATCTTTTGTGTTTTATTTCCACATTTGTTTTGTTTTATTGCTCCACTATATTTTTTTTCTAACAACTTTCCCACCAGGTTAGTGCATGGACCTCTAGTTTCAGTCGGGTAAATGAAATTTTCTACTCTTCATCTATATTATGGACACTAAAATACATTACTAACTATTGCAACCAATGATTCAACTTGAGAACATTGATCTCACCTTGGTAGTGTTTCATGTCCACTTTCAATTCCATTTTAAATATAGGTTGTGAAGGAGTGATGGTATTGGAACTTGGTTTCTCTTTCTTAGGCTCTTTTCTTGACTCCTTTTCTAGGACTTCACTATCTCTCGATTTCTCATCATATCCAACTTCTCAGTTAGAGACACCAACCTCCCTGAAAGGGCCAAACTTGTTTTCTAGGGATGCCATGTTACAATATATATCAACAACTTACTCTTCCAACCTCAAAAATCTCTCTTATGTTGCATCATGAGGATTTTTATGAACAAAATAATTTGCAATGGCTAAGGTTTTGTGAATTCCTTCTTAATCCAATTCTGAGATCCTACAACTTTCCACAAATAACCCAAACAACATTTCTCTGATACCAATATGATCTATAAACTACCATGAATATTCCACTGGAATAGTTCGTCCCAACAGATCTTATAATATTATGAAATTTTATATTATGCAAAATGTTTTCTTAGATCCTATATTAATTATTACTCATTTAGTGCTCAAGTTTATGAAAATAACTGAAATACGAAATTGAAAGAAGACGCAAATGAACACACCATCCACAAAAAAGAACACAAGATGTATCCTAGGAAACCTAATACGAGAGAAAGTTCAACTAGAAGTTGAGGCCTATGCTCTACTCTCTTTTATTTAGTTATGAATAAGCAAATACAAAGAAAGGGGCACTCACTATGGAGTTGCCTTTAACATTGTGGCTTGAATGACTACTACATAATCTCCTACCTCCTTTATTATTCTCTTAAATACCACTCATAGATGATTTTCTCAACTATGGAACAAGTACAATGCTAAATAATGAAATCATTTTTCCTCCTAGCAGCTCAATATTTAACACAGCCTAATAGCCATCTAGGGTTAGGGTTTTTTCATCCTCAACCCTCAATTAGTGATAAAGTTATGGGCCTTCTAGAATCTTATTGAAAATCCACATGTGGATAGCCCCACATGTGTGAGTGATGGGGGATGACATGGAATCCAATTATACTACGATGGTCAACAAGGTAGGTCAACTTGATCCATATTATGTTGAGGATGAAATGAGACAAAAACAAAAATATAGCATAGAACACATAAATACAATGAAACCCAACTTCTATTAGTGAATAAGATAGAAAAACAATGTAGAAAACAAACCAGCAGAATGGGGTAGCTTATCTATGAAAATAAAGAGATGTTGTCTACGCTTCATTCACAACAAGATTTAAATCACAATCCATTGCATGCTTAAAGGGCCTCCTTCACCTCAATTTATATATATGAGAGAGTGAGAGGAGAACAATTTCCATGATGCATGTGGGATAAATTGGTATAAGTTTATAAAATGTCGTAGGCATGTAAAACACTAGGACTTCACGGGTGGTCACCCATCCTAGTACTACTCTAGCCTGAGCATGCTTAACTGCAAAGTTCTAATGAGATCCATTGCATTAATGCTATGTTGTAGGCATGTACATAAGACCACTAGGAAATCATTACATTATGTCTGTAAGTAACAAATGAAGATGGAATTACTTTCCATTCCCCATAAAAAGGGTGAATATCATGGTTTATCAAAACCATAGACTCGAAATGTTGATTCAGTGGAAAATGTGGATGGTCATTGAGATCCACCTGGATCACAACTTGTGCGAGGCATAAATTCTGCATATGAGCTTTGATTGAGGTTATTTTCACACTGTTGGAAATATATTAGTGTGTAGAATAGCGTCAAGGGGCTAATAGATATGCTCACAAAGATTTGACCCCCCAAAAAATAGTTTGATGCCTCAAAATGGCTCGGGAAGATTCAAGATCCCAAATTTCCAAACTGGGGCCTGCTACTAAAATGGGCCTTGCAAGTCAATTCCTCTAATTTTTCCACCCATAAAGTACCAAAATAGATGAAAAATTAGATAATGATCCAATCCAGATCATTTAAATCAAACACTAAACATAAAGACATTGTCTTTAAAATCCTAGAATTAAAAGACAATGTCTAGCTTCAACCATTGCTTCAACCGAGTCTAGCTTCAAGCATTGCTTCAACTGAGTGTAGCTTCAACCATTTATTTTCAACATAACATGATCATAAAAACTTTTACTTAAATTTTTTGTAAATACGTTCTTGAGGGTAGATTGTAAAACCATAGTGTGAAGTTTCTCTCACTAAGGATATGAACATATTCTAAGAATTCTCTTGCTAAAATCTAAAGAATTTTAATATATCAAAAGATAAATTGTGTTATTATGCCATAATATATCCACCCTTTGAAGCATGTGTCTAATACAGACTTGTAAATCATTTAGGGTCATTCAAATCCATTCAACAACCATGAATTCAACCATGGTTGTCCATCCCATATCAATGACAACTATCTATTTCTTTGTTTCCTTCATCTCTAGGGTTTTATGTATGTTTCCATGGTTGTTACTTATGGAGGTAGTTTTCATCACTATAGTTAGGGTTTTCATTGTTGTTTGTTCCTATCTCAGATAGGTAATTCATGGAAGTCAAAGATAATAAATCTTATACATGGTATGAATTACACTTGCATTCTCTCAATAGAAACCCGAGATTTATTTGTTATGACCCAAGGGGAGCATATATGGGGCTAAATGTATATGATATGACCCCAAGGGGGAAAATATATGGGCCTAAATGTATATGTAATGTGTAAATATATATGTAATAAGGTTGGCCTAATGGTAAAGGGGCCTCATGTGCAAGTGTGAATAGGTATATATAGAGGTCATGTATTAGTTATTGGAGGATGCAAATTGTGAAGTATGAAATGTATTTGGCTATTTGGAGGGGGTTCCCCTATTCTTTATGCAGTTATTGTGTAACTGATCTATCTTGGAGTTGTGCTCCATGCTCACATTTTGTACATGGTGTGTACTTCTATTCTATTATGAAAATTTAAGCATTTGGATCATTGCATATATGTTATGACCCAAGGGGAGCATATATGGGGATAAATGTATATGATATGACCCAAAGGGGGGGCATATATAGGCCTAAATATACATGTAATGTGTATATATATATGTAATAAGGTCATATTAATGGTAAAGGGGCCTCATGTGCAAGTGTGAATATGTATATATAGAGGTCATGTATTCATTATTGGAGGATGTGAATTGTGAAGTATGAAAGGTATTTGGTTATTTGGAGGGGGTTCCCCTATTCTTTAAGGAGTTATTGTGTAACTTGTCTATATTGTAGTTGTGCTCCATGCTCACATTTTGTACATGGTGTGTACTTCTATTCTATTATGATAATTTAAGCATTTGGATCATGACATTATTCAAAGCACAACATGAAAATATCATCCCAAACCTTCTACTATATTGTTGGACATAACTCTTTAAAAAATTTCCGCCCCAAGTTGTTCCTTTGAGGTCCATGATGACACCCCCCCGCCGATGCCTGTCATCCCATATTATAATTAAGTAGTATTAATAGTGGTGTTGACCACATTTAAATTTCACCATCATGCCACTTGAATTTTTCACCACAAATTTATTTAAGTTTACTCTTCCTTGCCACACTCACCATTCTAGGCAAATGGTTTCCCTTCTTTTCTAATCATTCCCTTGAGGGATCCATATTTCCAATGTTTTCGCATGCAAGGAGAGCACCAAATTACTATCAAGCATCCACTATCAATCTCTAATCAATAAATTGTGGCAACCACAAGGTCCCGATGTCATCACAGTGGCCTTCTTCCCAAGATTTCCTTCTTTCAACCATCATCATTTTCCATAACTCTCTTCTCTTGATAGAAATTTCATGTACTCCATCCAAACATGACTAATCT
>ML797477.1:109215-142802 GCA_009831015.1 Picea engelmannii
CATCTTGTACTTGAACATTTAAGTGGGGTAAAAGGAGGTTACCCCCTCGAAGAGGCTTATTATCTGAAATTATCTCTTTTTCAAGGCATTGAGTACTTTTTCTGAGGTTTTTCTATGCTATATTGATATTTGGTTCTTAACATTTAGTTGTTCACATATTGATTTCAATGAAACATAGAAGAAACATGCATTCAAGAATATATGTCAACATGTATGCATGCATATCCAAAACTTGAACACTTTCATAACTTACACATGCACATCTACTCAATGCATCCTTGCATTGATTCAAGAATAATATATTCTTATGTCATGTATTCCACCATGATGAGTTGGAAGGTCTATCTAATGCCTTGACACATCATCCAATAAACTCCCCAATATTTTCTTGACTATCTGGACACCTTCCTCTTTAGATCAACAAAACACCAGGTATATACCCCTTCTCTACTAAACAATCCCTCAGACATATTACAAGAAATTACCTTTCTCTTCTCAATAGTTCCTCGGGAAACCCTTCCCCTCTATAGGTTCTCTCAGTGTTGGCAAGAAGATTACAATTCAAGGCAACAATACAAGTAGGGAGATCATTATACACGTGAAGTGCTATAGTATTTCCATATCCAACCATATTATGGCCTCACACATTGCTAACTCTCTTGGAATTCATTTCTATAACAAGATTATATATGTTGACCTGACTGGGTTATTAACTCATAACCAACAAAACATGACATGTCATTTATTTCATATGAATGCATTTAAATATTAAACAACCTTTATATGTCCAAGGCCTTCTAAACATACAACACAAAGTGGGATGTCATTGATCCAGACTTATTTTCAGAACAAAATGAAAGTAGAGAAATTACAATGAAATACTCATGAAAAATGCCAGAAACAGAGAAATATAACAATACTTGATTTCTATTAATGAAAGAATTGTGAAGAGACTGTAAAAATACAGAGCACAAGACTCGCTAGAATGGTGGAAGCTTTATCTCTAAGAAGATATGTGACGACTATGCTCATTTGCAAGAAGATGATTACAATAAGGCTCTGAAAGCCTTTTTATGATAAACAGGTATGCAAAAACCCTAGACATCCAAAAACCTAACCCTAGGAGATTAAATTCCAAAAGTCATGTGGGCCCTGTTTGGGTAAGTTAGTACATTAACTTCTCGGGGTCGTAACTTTTGCATACGATCTCCGTTTTAGGCGGGTGATAGCCTGTTGGAAAGGTCTTTTCAAGAACTATGCACTACGCCATCAAACACTGACTCCATCTACAGTTTGACTATGGAGAGCCAAAAAAACATTGTTTAGGGCCCCAAAATGGCCCTGGAAGTGCAACAAGATGTGGTGACATGAAAACATACAAAATAAGCCAGTTGGATTAGGTGGGAGGCCACCAGTATCCACCTGGATGATGTGTAGGGATTTAGACAACCCCAGAAGTGTAGAACCCACAATTACAAAGAAGTACAAAAGAACGTGATGTACTAAAAACTGACAAGAGGAGCCAGTTGGGACAGGTGGGTGGCCACCAATATCCACCTGGATCAATCCTCCCCCCTTAGGAAGAAATGGTATCCATTGCATTGAGTGCTCATGGAAGAGGCGAAAGAATTTTTTGAATCTGAATCTGGGTGAGTTGCATGCTTTGTTGGAGAAGTTGTGCTTCTTGGCTTGTGGAAGACTGTCACAAACCTGTTGCTGGAGGGGTTGAATCTGTTCGACCAGCTTGTTGTCTATGGGTTTGATGGGGCATTGTGTAGGCACCATTATAGGTTAAGAAACAATATCTTTTGTCTCTTCGACAATCTGTTTTTGCTGGATAGAGGGTGTTGAGGCTGCAATGGTTGTAGTGGTCTTCTCTACATGCTTTGAACATACTGTGAAGAGGATGGAATTTGCAGTATTAGAATTACCTTGCGGTGCTGTTTTGGTGGAGTAGTAGTCGGAACTACCTCTGGTATCATGTAGAGATAACCACCCAGAGTAATATTGACACTACGGGGTCTAGAATCATAGACAACATGACGTTTCCACATATATGGTTGGCACAAAAAAACATCACAGACATCAAGAGGGGAAATATCACACACTACCTCATCCTTGAAGGGATGGATTCCATAGGATAGGCGACATTGCTCACTGACACAAAGATCTCATCCCTGGTGAAGCCACCCGATGTTGTATGGTTGCGAGTGTGGTGTTGTCGAAAACCCCAACTGTTTGACGAACTTATCTGATATGAGGTTCTTTTGGCTGTCGTTATCAACAATGAAATGCAATGGCGTCCCCTTCACCCACATTTGTTAATGGAAGAGGCACTCCCCCTCTTTAGGATCGACTGGTTCTTCTAGTTGAATTGTTGTGGCCGTGACAATAGCAGTGGGGTCTGCATTGATGATCTGTCTATTTTCAATATTTTTTGGATCGAATTCTAAATCCAGGTTCGACTCTGTGTCTTTGACCTCGACCACCAATGATTGTTTTGAGCGACATTCATCGGTTTTGTGCCAGGGGATTTTGTGGAAGTCACACCACTTCCCAGTGTCATTCTTCATCTTTACTTTACCCTTTTTGTCACGTGTCTTGGACTGGTTTTCTAGAGGTTGTTTGTTAGGGTCGTCTTTACCATGATTTAGTTGTTGCATATTTGTAGACCCAAATTCCCATTTGTTCTAGTGCCTAAATTTCTGCTCGATTTTGACAACATATCGATAGGCAACTCTCAATGATGAGATGTTTAGGAAATCCATTTCGGTTTGGATGTACCTATGCAGAGCCCCACGATATTTTAGAACCATATTCCACTCGGAGTCTTTGATACCAAACTTGGTGCGTAAGGTATGGATAGCATTTGTGAACTCCGACACTGTTTAGCTCTTCTCTTTTCATAGTGTGGTCCATCTCATGTACTGGTATTCATAGTTATCAACATGATAGTATAGTTCTTTGACCACATCCACAAAAAAATTCCAAGTGGGCTCGGCCCCATATATTCCATATTCCTTTGTGGAACTTTGCTCCCATTAATTTTCCCACCAATGTTTGACATGGGGGAGAGCCTTGAGGAGTGCGAAGGTGATCTTTTCCCTATTGGAAATTTTTTGAATAAAGAAATAACCTTCTAATAGATTTAACCATTTTTCTATGGCATCCACATCTATCTGACCTTCAAATATGGGAATATCAAAATTAACTTGTACCTTGAAGGGAGAGGTTCCTCCAAAATGGCCCTTGATGAAGATGCGTCTGTTGCTACTCATAGGCGTTGAATAATGTGTGCAAAATTATCCATCATTTTTCCCCTCTGTCGCACGAGAGCTTTCTCATGCAATAGGTTAATAGAATATTATGCTCCACTGTCTTTCTTTTATGCCACCATCAAGGGTTTCTTGGGCATGCGAGAGTGATTATCCTCAAGAGAGACAAACTCGAGACCCAACTAGATATACTCGGACCTCGTCGGGGACATGCGCTGAAAAATAATCAAGAGCAGCTTGCTCTGATACCACTGATCCAGATTTATTTTTGGAACGAAATGAAAGAAGATAAATTACAATGAAATACTCATGAAAATTTCCAGAAACAGAGAAATACAACAATACTTGATTTCTATTAATGAAGAATTGTAAAGAGACTGTAAAAATACAGAGCGCAAGACTCGCTAGAATGGTGGAAGATTTATCTCTGAGAAGAGATGTGACGACTACACTCATTTGCAAGAAGATGATTACAATGAGGCTCTAAAGGAATTTTTATGATAAACACGAATGCCAAAACCCTATACATCCAAAAACCTAACCCTAGGAGATGAAACGCCAAAAGTCATGTGGGCCATGTTTGGGTAAGTTAGTACATTAACTTCCCAGGGTTGTAAATTTTGCATATGATCTTTGTTTTAGGCACGTGATAGCCCATTGGAAAGGTATTTTCAAGAACTATGCATTGCACCATCAAACTCTAACTCCATCTATAGTTTGACTATGGCGAGCCAAAAAAACGTTGTTTAGGGCCTCAAAATGTCCCTGGAAGTACAACAAGACGTGTTGACATGAAAACATACAAAATAAGCCAGTTGGATTAGGTTGGAGGCCACCAATGTCCACCTGGAAGATGTGTAGGGATTGATATAGCTCCAGAAGTGTAGAACCCACAATTATAAACAAGTACAGAAGAACGTGTTGTACTAAAAACTGACAAGAGGAGCCAGTTGGAACAGGTGGGTGGTCACCAATATCCACCTGGATCAGTCATTCACATAAAAATTTTCAAATCAAATAATCATATCAATTTAGATATCAAATCTTGACTGCGGGAATTCTTACCTAAATAACTTTCAGTATCTATGCAACATAGACACATGTTGATGGCTCCAAATGGCCTGTCAAGTAGGTAAAGTAAAATTCCCAATGACGAGTCCCAATTAGACTCACTCTCGTTTGGGATGGAAAATTCCTACCAGTATGTGGGCTCGGTTGCCACTGTGAATTAAAAGAAGAAAAAGGGAAAGATAGTGAACTTCCCCCGAAAGAATTCTAATTAATTCTAAATCTAATCTAATTAAAGAAAATGAAACTATCTAATCTAACTATTTCTAACCTATCATGTAGAAGAAACTCTAACAGATAGATACAATATAAGATGATATCACTAGTTAGAGAAGTAGTTCATTACAAACAACAATATATGAAAGCAATAATGCAAAAAATATAAACATAAATAATTATAGATTACACCTGCAACATCATCATTCTACCCCTTAGAAATCATAAATGCATAATCCTCTTAAATAACATGTAGAAAATCCCTTGTATTGAGTGACAAGGAGAGAAAGAAGGTGGGGATGCCAACTGAGGCATACCACCACATGCCTTATTAGCTATCTAGCGCCTGCCACCTACCTCACACCCATGTCACCTCATTTAATGAATAGTAAAGGCACCACCTCATTGCATAATATCGTGATAATGACTCACCGCAACCAGCCTGTTCAAGCTCTGGTTATGATCTAACGTTGGTACCTCCTCCTCGCTTGGTATGATCCTCATGTTTGGAATATAATCATGGCTTCTACCTCAGTTTCTTTTCTCTCTACTCGATCCCTTTGCTTTCATTCTACCGACTTCCTTAACGTTCCTCCATAATTATTTCTCGGCTCTGATATCTTTGTTCCTCTTCTTCTGGAACTCCGTAACCCTTAGCTCCTTCATAAATACAACTTCTCATTGTTAGACTACCCTCCTTTCTCCTTCTCATCCATTGAACTTTCCTTCCATCCCCTCATGGCCCATGGTAATCGTTCTCATCGTGCCTGTGGTGGTACCTTTTGCAGGAAACACAACTCTCCAACTCTCAACTTGCAGCCACAACCGAAGAGGCATTTGACTCTTACCACACCCATAATCCACCCCATATCCAAGTAGAATTAGATATTACAGAAGACAACATTAAGGTTCTGATATGATTTGTCTCAGATGATGAAGTTATTAACTCAATTAGCTCCTGGATTCCGGACATTGGAAACACCAGATCCTGGGTCTCCCAATACTTTAAAACCATGGAAATATATTGGAAATTGAAGCTCATTTTGGGATGAGCTTTGGAAGACTGCAAGGAGGACAAGAAAGAGGTATTTATCCAACTCGGAAAGATACAAGGGAAGCTCCAACTTCACAACTACAAGCTGAACTTCATGGAAAAACACATGGTAGGACTAGACCTCTCTCGTGTCACTCTGCCTCATGCACATGTGCCTCCAGATGAGGTCCGACCCTCTACCAAGCCTCAATGATTTCTAGTTTTTTCTTTGTTGTTATATGTTGTAGTCTAGGAGGTTTTGGAATCTCAATTCCCTCGTCAAGATAGGGGATATCGACAGTTACCTTTTATTTCTAATAAATGTGATAGCATTATCTTTAGTTACCTTCATACTTTTAGCTTTAAAATACAACCCTACTATAATATCTCAGATAATTTGCTTCATTGTTACTGGTATGCTTTCCCCAGTGGCAGGCCAACAACAAGGTTTTTGTACATTTTCATAATGGAAATATAAAGAATCTGGATTGTTTACAAAAAAAAAATAACATGTACATAAATAGTTCATATAACAAATCATTCAAGAAACCCATGAAACAAAAACACATGTAGAATAGTCCCATATACAGTCGCAAACACTTATGATCTCGAAATGACTTCTTCTCTTTATTGAATCAGAGATAATAGTACCATAAAAAGATACAATGGGAAAAAGTCCCTCTCTTCATACAACAAATTCTCTTTTATAAAATAAGAGAGACTCTTCAGTTCCTGTAACTATTCATTTTTTTCAGTTACAACTTTTCATTTTGTCTCCTTTTGTTTTGTTATCACACAATTCAAATTTCCCCTACATATTTATTAATAAATATATGAACATTATAGACAAAATGAAAAAACTTAAGAAAACTCTTAAAGTCATCAGATTTACGTGATAGGAATTCTATAAGTTATAGTCATTGGAAATATCCTCAATTATGCTTTTCTACATCTGCTTCTATTCTTTGAATTTTCTTAGTGTTTCATAGGTCAAGCTAGTAAAAAGTATTTTACTAACATCTTATGCATTGTTCCATCTTTTCAAAGAGCCCTCTCGCGCCTGATTTGATTTTCTGGATCATGTGTTATGGTCTGTTGAAGAATTTACAATTCAATCCCCATCAAATTCGTGGCCCTATTTTACTTGAATTTTTTTGGCACCTCTATTGATTATATGTCTCAAATTCCTTTTCTAGCACGTTCTCCTCTTCGATATATTTCCAACAAGCCCTCTCTTTCCTAATTTGGCTTCCTAAATCATGAGTTATGGCTGCCTGAAGTCGACGCTCAACAACTGTTGATATGCTCACAGAGTTGATCGGGACCATTGATCTTGTACTCTAAAACAATTATTCCACATGCATTGTGGGAATTAAACATGAGTAGTTTATAATGTTTTTCCGACCCTTAGTAGATTGTGTGTGAAGCTAGGGTAGACATGGAACCTTGAGCCCGCATAGATATTTTGGCCCATAACTCGGAGGAAAAAATAATCCCAAAGTTACATTCCCAAAGATAATAAAACAATAAGCCTCATAGGTGGATGTTCAAATTTCGAAAAATAACTCTGAATGGTGTGAATGGTGTAAATCTGGAATGGGTATTTGGATTTCGGAAAAAGAACTTTGAATGGTGTAAATCTCGAATGGGTATTTCCAATGGGGAGATCCCGAAATAATATTATATAATAAAAAAGGGAAAAATAAAAAAAAATATCTCTACATAAATAATGAGATACAAATTGGGGACTTAGGGAAATTTGAGAAAATGTACATTAGGTAAATTCAATCCTCAACGTAAAAAGTAATTTTCCCATGTAATTATTGGAATAAATGGGAAATTCAAAACCATGGGTAGGTTTGGAAAAACCATGGGTAGGCTTAGGAAAACCATGGGAAATTTAAAACCATGTGTAGATTTGTAAAACCATGGGTAGATTTGGAAAACCATGAGAAATTAAAATTATAAATAAATAAATAAATATAAATAAAATAATAAAAATTAAAAATAAAAATAAAACTATACAAATCATATATACAAATTAGAAAAAATAGGCTTGGTTCCACACGGGTCAAGGTTCTGCACCTAGGTCAGGGTTATGCACCTAGAGATAAAAAATTGAAACAAAGAATATCATGCAAATTTCAAATACTCAGATGTTGAGTTATTTAGACACCTCATACCGAGATCGAGATCGTGTAAATCCGGATAAGACAAATGGTGAGTAGGAAATGGAAAAAGGGATGACACATCACACAACACGTTAACACCACATAAACACCACGAAGGGTGATCCATAGGATGAAAAAGAGTTTGACATTATCTTGGCACACAAGATATGTCAATTTGATCAAGGGGAAATCACAGAGGGAAAACACGATGGATGAATTCCGATCAGCTTTAGAATCCAATGGTCAGGAAGAAAAACAAACCATGCAAGTGAAGTAATTCGATATCCCAAAGACCCAATGTATATCATCTGATTGGATTGCAGGATAGGGCTGTAGGAAAGGTAATCCAACAGACTTCACGCAAAAGATAACTTAGACTGAAAACTCCAAAGGAAATTGCCTGCAAAGATAAATCTAATTGGCTTGTTGTATCTTGGGTTTTGGGAACTAGGATAAGCAAAAGGTAGTCTAAATTTCCAATGGGGAGAGTTTGAACAGGTGGATCCAATAACCTTGGGGGCTTCAGATCTCAGGGAGAACTATGAGAAAATGGTAAAACATCTTCCCGACGGGGAAGATCCCAATAAGGTAAGACCAACAGTCAAGGTTCCTAATAAGAATGAAGGTTCTAGATGAGGGTCAAGGTTCCAATCACGGGTTAGGTTCCCATCGAAATAATAAAATACAATAGAATTCAAGCCTTGGAATGGAAAAGTAAAATAATGCAATGGTGATAAATCTGGTTGGGTTTCGGGAAAGACAAGGCTTAATTTTGAATGCTAGATTCAGTAAGGATCAAGATCTTAATTAGAGACACATTAGAGAGAAGCATGGCTAAGAGGAATAAGATCAAGGGATTCCCACGTGCATTACAATATTGAAGCGATAAGGTAGAGAAATATGGGGTTGCCCAAGGCATGCTTGAGTTTACTTGTTCTGTTCATCAATTGGAGGCCCTGCTCTCAAGTTTCATGTCTTCTATGAACAAATGCACATGATATTTTGCTTAGGCATGATCTTATTGCAGACTTGAAATACCCAGAATAATCTAATAAGAAAGTGACTTGGAAACCTTGTTCTTGCAACCACAACAAGAGTAAATTTTGTTACATAAGGAATGGGATACTTTCCAATACGTTATAAAATTTAGATTCCTTCTCATTGCCATTTTACTCATCAAATGAAAAAGAGTTGGAAAGAAAGGCTTGTTCAAACAATGAGTAAATTAAAAGAATGAATTCCTTAGGTATAATGCACAAGAATGAAAAAATGTCAATATGTTCTTCATTCAAGCCAACCATATACTTCTCAATGATTTCATAGGATGCCAATTAATATTGAAGCACGTAACGTCCCTAGCCACCCAGGCTGGGCCACACCATGCAAAAATCTCTCTTTTACCACTTTGATACCATTTAATATACTGATATGTTCTGCATATGAACATAGTTAAGCAAAATAATAACATCATACAAAAATAATAATTCATACATATAAACAATAGAAATTCCATAATAGAACATCACAATTCATATCATATCATTTGCACAAACACATAAAAATCCTTATATTTAGTGAATTAAACACCAACTGTGTTCAAACCTTCCACGTTCCTCCTAGCCATAGACCACATTGTTCATGATCTCAACAGTGGGTCACCCCTGAGCTGGGGCTAAACTCTACCTAGGGAAAGGAAGTTCTAATATAGTATAAGGTCTGTCAATCAACAACAATTCTCAGCTTCAGGTGTTGAATTTAGAAACTAGCCTACAGTCCCTCATCATCCACATGCTTGTCCCACCCCAGGAAGTGTGCCCCTTCTATGCTCGATAGTCCCTCAGCTTCCCCACTTCCCTTCTAGGGATTCAACAACAGGCTGGATAGGGAGTCTCAGAGCCCTATAGCCGCAGGTTGGCCTATAACAACCACCCTACAATACCTCATCCCCCACATGCATGTCCAACCCCAGGAATTTTTCCCCTTCTATGGTCAACAGTCCCTCGAATGCACCACTTCCCTTCCAGGGCTTCAACAATGGGCTAGATAGGGAGTCTCAGAGCCATGTAGTTGCAGTTTGGCACCTTGGGAATTAATTCCCAGCAGTTCTCTCACCTAGAGAGAATGCTCACGGGCCTGAAAACCTTCTTCTTCGACCACAGGCATGATAAACTACTTCTTCGAACACAGGAATAACAACCCGCTTATTCGACCTATGGCCTCCCACATGCTTCTTCCACTCCAAACTTACCAAGTACAAGTGTCGATATGATTGATAGCATTGATCAGTGAAAAATATGGTAAGATTGATGGGAAAATGTACTAAATTCCCCAATATATATGAATGTTCCCTTAATGACACATGGCCCTCAAGGAACCCACTTTTCCCCACTTGTAATTCGTTCCCTTCCCATAGGAACTTAGGATGACATAAAGTTATATCCATACTTTAGACTTTAGGAATAATAATATAATATTCCTTTGGGATTAAGCCCTCTAGCTTAGCCCCTTCCTAGACTCTTATCCCCCATTTCCCTTCCTAGTGGAATTTATCCCCCCATACTCTTTTACATGGTTGGTCTGTAGTAGTGATGTGTTTTCATCAAAATTTGAGTGTGATTACAGATTACAATGATGGCTCACTGGCCATTTTATCCTCTAGATCCATGACCTACTAACCACACAATCACACTAGACTCATAATACATATACACAAAGGCATGTTGGCCCAAAATGTCCTAGCTAACCATCCTATTTGTTCATTTACATTTATAAGTACAATTGGGGTTCAACCTATGGGTATTACAAAGCATAAGAATTCAGGAAGTCCTTAAAAGAAAACACATTCAGGGCATAATATGGGGCATCAAGCCTTGCATTCAAATAAGATTAGGAATATACTCAAATCCATTAAAACCAATTGGTGTAAAGGCCCAAAAAAAAACTTTCCAATCTCATCATGAAAGGATCAAAGAAGCATTATAAATCAAAAGTATAACGAAAAACATCTGAAAGTACAAAACCAATGAGATTATCAATCGTGACAAACATCCCCAAGGATAACTCATCAATAAATATCTTAAATTGATCTAGGTGGATCTCGGTGGCCATACACCTTTTCCACTTAATCAACATTTTTGATCCTATGGTTTTGATAAACCGTGATATTCACCCTTTTGATGGGGAATGTAATGTAATTCCATCTCCATTTGTTAATTACATTCATCGTGTAATGATTGCCTAGTTGTATTATGTACATGCCTATGACATTAATGCAACAGATCCCATTAGAACTTTGTAGTTAAGCTCGCTTGGGCTAGAGTAGTATTGGGATGGGTGAACTCTTGGGAAGTCCTAGTGTTTTACATTCCTATGGTACTTTGTAAACTTATACCAATTTACCCCACGTGCATCATGGTAATTATTCTCCTCTCACTCTCTCATATATAATCAAGGTGAAGGAGGTCCTTTGAGGATGCAATGGAATGTGATGTAATGCTTATTGTGAATGAGTGTAGCTAACATATATTTCTTTTAAGAGATAAGTTACCACCATTCTAGCCAATTTGTGTTCTAAAACATTTTTTTATTCATTAATAGAAGTTGGGTTTCACTATATTTATGTGTTCTTTGCTATATTTTCGCTTGTATGCCATTTCGTTCTCAATATAATTTGGATAGTACATGGTACAGATAATTGGTTGGGAATTTTCTTTATCTCACCCACACTAGACTCGACATCTCTTATTCTATTGGAGTAGTGTCCATATATATGCAAGAGCCTCATGAATTGCATTGAAAAGTTGCAAATATAATTATCCACTATGTTAATGGTATTCACAGTTTTGGGATACACTATGCATCAAATTACACTCTTGATCTAGTTGCATACACATATTATGATTGGGTTGGCGATGGCACAGATCACAAGTCCACTTTTGATTATGTATTCAGTTTTGACTCAAGTCCTATTTTTTGGTCAAGTAAGAATTAATCATCCATTTCTTTATCGGTTGTAGAGGCAGAGTATAGAGGTGCAATGAATGCAACAACACAATCCATTTGGTTGCAACATATTCTCACTAAGTTTGGTATTTAGTATCACCTTCCTATAGTTGTATTTTTTGACAATTAGAGTACCATCCAGATCCCAAGAGATCTTGTTCAACGACAGAGGACCAAGCATATTGATATTCACATGCATTACATCCAGGGGATAATTCATGATAATCTCATTTATCTACAATACTATCCATCTACATAACATATTACAGACATCTTTACCAAATTTTTCGCCGAGAATAAGTTCATAGAGTTACGAGTTCACGTGGGAGTGAAGGAGACATCTACTTCAGAGAAGGCTTCTTAGTCTACTCCACACTATCCTCTTTTTTTTTGTGTGTGGGGGGGTCTTCTCACTAAGTTTTCTCTCTTTCCTCATTTTTGGGGTATTGTTTTTTGTACTTGGGTACCTAACATGGCTTCATATTGTAGGGAACCAAATTTTTAATGCATCATACTTGCCTAAATTAGGCTTAAGGGGGAGTGTTGGTGTACATATATCATTTTCCCTCACATACATAATTTTCTCTCTCCTAGAGCACACTTGAGCTTCATACCTTAATTCTAAGGATTCATCTTAGAAAATTTCCACTTTTTAAGGGATAGGAGCACTTTTTTCCTCCACTTGAGGAGTAGATCCTATTTTCTAGGAGCTAGATCATACATTCTAGGAATAAGTGTGCACTTAAGGAGTAGATCTTATTTTCTAGGTGCTAGTTTACTCCACTTGTCTATTATGAGTTATTTTACTCCACTTGGCTAGTAAAATCCAAGTTAACTCCCTCATGAAAGCGCACTTGAATAATTAGGGAATGTTCTCTCATGCTTTGCATGTAGTTAAGCCTAGCATAGTTGCATGAGCACTAATTCGATTCTATTGCATTCAACTTCATTGTATTGTATTATTTCATCTTTGAATGATCATTTTTTATTTCTATAGGTTAATGAGAATTACATAGCTCTAATTATTCTTCTTCTCTTCTCTCAAATTTTTAATTGTATTGCTTCTCAATTACATTCTAGATCCTCTTGTAGGTTGATCAACCGAATCTCACAATGTAAGATTGACATATAACACTTTTTTTTAGGAAATACTAGAATTAACTTTTACCCATTTATGTGGGTAACCAATGAACATTATGTATCAAGATGTTAAGTTTTGTGTGTGTGTGTGTGTGTGTGTGTGTGTGTGTGTGAATTTCTATCCAGATACATGTGACTCATATACTGAAACTTAATGCTTATTAAGCTACATTTACCTCAATGCTTGTTGTGCTCCATTTATATGTGTGGTTTTCTCTAATTTTTATTGTCAATACTTGAAGTGTAGCCTTTCAGTGCAGATAAATAACATTGCAAATTTTATAATCATCACTTAATATTGATTAATTAAATGGATAATACATTTGTTTTATAGTCTTGCTTATATTTTCACTTAAATTTTGTCGCTTTATATTTTATTTGCAATGAAAATTTAAGCCCAAAGGTTAAAGGGATTGAACTAAATCTGGGTAAAAAGTGAGCCCAAAAATTAATTGAGATTCATAGAAACATCCATTTTTCTCTAATATATACACAACCTTTAAAGTCTGTAGCTTTTATTTCTTCACTATAATGAAGATTTATGCCATTGTTTAATCTCATTGGACATCATTACACTGTCAATATTCAAGACATTACTCGATACCTCTCAATGTAAATAGAAAGTATAATGAAAATGCAATATCCAAAATTGTTTGAAATATAAAAACCCTTGAAGCATTTAACAACCCAACCATCAAACTAACGAAGGAATGCCATAATTAAATCCTTGCAAAGTTATTGTATGTAATATTAGTTCCTTAGAATACAATAACAATAATGAAGGTTGGATTTATCTATCCATGACTAAGACTCGAGATATAACTAATGTCTTCGTTGTTATTACCAGATCTACCAGAGAGATACATTGTCCAGATGGAATCTCTTTATTGGTGGCTAGAATTGGTGACTAGCGATGTTTTTTCCTTTATGGATTCCCTCAAGGAGGAGTTCTCACTTAATGTAGATAAAGAATAATCAACAACCTAGTATAAGTAATGGATTACACGGTAGAGATCAAATTTTAGTGGGGGGCTCTCTTTTTTCTTATAAAATAAAATTGAAAGGGGGCTTATTGTGGCCACAACGAATGTCGAAACACTGGAAGAACTAAGTATCTTTTTCAATAGAACTCTAGGGACTTTACCTCATATCTGAATGTTAAGGATAATCCCAACAAACTATAGACAAATTTCCAATAGTCATGGGTACCACAATAATGCTAAATTTCTAAAATATATAACCCAAGATTTTAAGTACTTACCATCTAACACAGCTTTTTCAAAGAGCTAATTAGCGATATAATTTCCTTAACTGGCTACAAACTTCTAATTGGATTTGGTTTAACCATGGGTTTACAAATTTTTAACAAACATACATCTACATAAGTGTGTTCATCATCTCTCTTTTCCCGACATTGTTTCACTACCAGAGAGCATCCATAGCCATGACGAAGTTGCCTCGGTACCATACAAGAATATCCCCACTGCCAGTGAGTGTCCATAGCCCCGATGGGTTTACTTGTACTTTCTACACTATCAATAGTGTTTTCAACTTCCTTTTTATTTCAAATTATTCTCACCCTTTTATATTTGTATATAGGTATTGCATACACAAATAGGGTGTGAATGAACTGGGGAAATACGAGAGTTGCTTTGGTTTGTTGAGTAGATGTTGTTCATTTGAGTTTAACCCACAGGTCTCTCTCATAACCATCATATTAGTAGTGATCTTAATAATGTGAGGTGGATGGAGCTCTAAGAAAAAATTAGATAAACACTTTCCTCTACTTATGGCTTATCGTGGTATGCTCAATAAGCATATGTGTTCCACCACAACTATCATCCATTAACCACGACTAAGAACTTCATGAATATTTTTTAGATGGAGCATCCCAAGAATTACAATACTTGTAAGGATATCTCCAGTGTATAACCAGGGTTGGACCTGCCCCATATTCAAACTCAGGGATTAATCCTCAGGCCATACGAAGAAGTCAAATCATCTCAGGAAATATCAACATTCAAATTAATAGGTGAAAACAATATGCATAAGAAGGAAATCACTGAGACCAAAAACCAAATTAAGAAGAGAAAATAAAAAAAAAAGAAACCCAAAAATGAAAATGTGAGTAAAAAAAAAAGTAGACCCAATAGCGTGGGACAAATCTAACACAACAACATAGTAGGAATAATATTTACACAAAAAATTACATTTTATATCCATCAATTGAAATAAGGGTAAAAACTTTATCAAATAAAATTTTCACACAAGCTTAATACCCATTAAGAAATATTTCCATGACCAAGACATAATCTAGAAACCAAAATCATCAAGATTATGATGAGCATTGATCAATAAAATCGATATCCAATCAAGCTTAATGTTCCAACAAATTTGAGATTTTTCCGTAACAACAATTCGGATTCTTGAAATGCCCAAGGATAAATGCAAGAATTCACCCCTTTGAGCTTATTTACATGGATAAGATCTTAGTGAAATAAAGTTTTGAAGACGTCGGATTCTCAAACTCAGGAATTGCATTGATATTTTTTACCAACATATTCACTTCCATTTTGATTATTTATCCAAATCATGAAATGATTGTATCATTAACCCCTGATGGTGTAATAAAATGAACCCACTTCCATGATTGAAAAAATAAGCAAAGAAGGGAGTAAAATTATGTACAAATTAAAATAAAGAAAGTAACTTCACTAAACTAAGAGAAAAATCAAAAGCACACTACGTTAGACATTAAATGAAGAATTCCTTGAAAGATAGGCTTGTAATCTTGGTAGCATGATATAAATCATGAACATTTTGAAAAATAATTTTCAGTGAAAGTTCAGGAAAAGAGTTGGGCAAGATAGGTCAACCATTTGAAATAAGGCCCAATAACAAGATTCTCAGGGAAGTTCACAATCTGAAAGGAAAAATAAGCAAGGTTGTTAGAATTGATAATCAAGTGGATAATTTGTAGCAAAATTATCTAATCTGGTCGATACATATAAACGTTTCCTTTCATTTGGTGAAACAATTACACATTTCTAAGAACCCAACAACACAAGTTGATGGAAACACACAGCCCAAACAGATTTTAAATCATTCACATGAAAAATTCCATCGACACTCAACATCTCTGGACTCCCTGCCATGAATAAGTCCTTTGGACATTTGTAAACACCAAGCTTTTCAATCTCAGAAATTACATCCGATAATTTTCAACAAAGTATCAATTTTTCCTTGCCATGAAAGATGACTATTAATTCCAAATATTCAAATGATTCCAATAGATAATCTAATGGGACAAGTAGAGAACATAATTTTTATGGATGCAGATTTGAATAATCATGCTAGCCCAAAATGACTCCAAAGAACAATTTCTTTGAAATATATTTCGATGAGAAATATATCAAAGAGCATATTAGAAACTATATATGGCAGAGAAAAAAGGACAGGTTTATAATTCATTGTTGAGTTGCTTAATAGCGTAAAAATATTTGCAAGGTAATCCAGGCATATAAATATGTTCAAGGTAATCCAAACATATAAGTTCAAAAATAACACTTCCCTATGTTGTCCACACATGTTTCGAGTGAGTAGGAACATAGTTACCAACTTCACAAGAACTCTATAGAGTTCTCTTTTTTCTGGGGTTCACATTTTTTACCTCGTTTTGAAAAGTTGTGCTATTGGTAGCACCCACTCCCTTTTTAGGTTTTTTTTGATATTTAAAATCTTATTATCCGTAATGTATCCAAATTATTTTTTTAAATGCTAATTTTTTCATCTTTTTTCAATTTTTTAAAAAATAAATAAAAAATCAACAGTGTTTTTAATAATTTTCCCATGCTTAAGATATAAAACTGTTTATGATTGGTTAAGAGCTCATATTCCTCTGATATAATAAAATAGTTTAACTACCCAAGAGATAGATTATTTTAACTCCAAGAAACTAAGATGCAAGAAGAAGAAGCTATTCTCCAAAGTAGAAAATTTTGGAACAAAAATAAAGGATTAACCATCGGCTCCCAATAAGTGTTTATGATCAGAGAGGGTTTGGAGCAACTGCAAGATAGGGTTTGGAATCCACAACCATAGTAGAGGACAACATGAGCACCAAAGGGGGGGGTAAGGGTACCTCCTCATACTAACAGGTACTGGTGGATAGAGGGAAAGGGCCAAGAGGCGTAGTTTTCAAGGCACCAATGACACGGACCTCGAGATCAGACCCAGAAAAAGGTTAGGAAAGGAACCAAGGAAAAATCAAGTGCATGGGAGAAGATGCCAGATAAAATCAAAGTGAGGCGCAAGGCACAACGAAGCCAATGGAACACAAGGGCTCAACCCGTGCAAACCCAAAACAACAATGATACCAAAGGTGATACTGGAGGATCCGCAAACGCAACTCTAGAGGGACCAGATGAAGATGCATGTGCTAATCTATAAGTTCATGGGTTTATGGCCCATAGAAAGAACGTTGCGCAATTGGATTAAATATCACTGGAAGCCAAACAGAGAAGTGGAGCTCCACCTGGGCTCGAAAGGCTTCTTCACAACAGTATTCATGAACCTTGAGGAGAGGGATAGATTCTTTGAGGGAGGTCCATACTTCCACGCCTCAACAGGACTGTATATGCAGCCATGGAAGGAAAATTTCTCCCCAGAAAAAGAGACTTTCAAAAAGGTGTCGATCTATCTGAGATTTTATTCCTTATCTTTAGACTACTGGTTGCCCTCTACTTTCGAAGCAATAGGAAACAAACTGGGGAAATATGTGAAGACCTCAGAAGCCACCCTAAAAGGGAGATATACATCTTACTCAAGAATCTGCATAGAGATGGATGTGTCCGGAGCACTCCCAGAAGCCATAAGTTTGGAATTCAGGGATGAGGAATGGATACAAAACATAGATTACAAACAGATCCCCTTTAGATGTATAAGATGCCATGAACATGGCTACCTGATCATAGAATGCCCTCTTAATAAAAAATAGGAAGTAGAAAACCCCAAACCACAGCAGGATGAGGATGGGTTTATAAAACCGAACCCCAGAAGCAGAGAAAACAAAAAGAAGAGTAAAACCCCAACAGGGAATAACCCGGAGACCCAGGATAAAATGGAAGGAAGGGACAAAACCAATAAAGGGGCAGAAGAAGAAAAGGATTCAGAAAAATCTCAAGAAGTCAGAGAACAAGCAACAAATGAGCCCACCGATCGACCAAGTAACAAGAAGAAACAGGGGAGTTGCATAACCCCGATGGATGGAGAAACTAGAGATGACAACACCCCCATGCAAGAAGCAGAGGAGATGTGGAAATGACCCCGAGCGAAGTAGGCACAAAATATCCTTATCTCAGAGAACTTGTGGAAAAGGAAGGGATAGATCTCCCAAACATACTGAAGCAATGGAAAAGACAGGGAGTAGACAACGTACCAACAGAGAAACTTGACCACATTCAGTACCTGTTTCTCCTAAGGGAGGAAGACAAAGCTAGAGGACTAAAGTGCACACATGGGGAGATAGGACACCTAGGAGTCAAAGCCGGCGAGGGACAACCACAACTCTCACCCAAGTAGACGAGGAGGAAAAAAAGGAAGGAAATAAAATAGCGTAGCCCTACAGGAGCTTGGAGCGCTACTGATAAACTCAGGTAAGATCAAGAAACTCTTTCCCAAATCTCCCTCACATGTTTAAATGAAGGTTATAACTTGGAATATAAGAGGCCTAAACAACCCGAGAAAACAAAGAATCCTTAGAAATAGACTAAAGCAAGAACAACCAGATCTCTGTTTCATTCAAGAGACAAAATGCACTACAAACAGAATGGAGGCAATCAATAAACAACAATGGCACAAGTACAAGATGATGGCTATCGGAGGCCACCAAATGGAAGGAGGTATTCTCACCTTGTGGAACCCATAAGTACTAAGCCTAATAGCAACCGAAGCGACCAGGAACACCCTTACGGTACACATGCAAATCATTGGAAACATAGAGGTGATTATATGCACTAATGTGTATGGGCCCCAGGTGTCAAAGGAAAAGAGAGGAATGATACGAGACCTATAAGACCTTAAAACCCGATCCAACAACCTCTAATGGATCCTTGTAGGGGACTTCAACATCATCATGACACTTGCAAAGAAAAAAGGAGGTACAAGAAGATTGGATAGGGATGCGAAAGAATTCTCAAAGTTCATAGACACAACATAGATGGTAGACCTCAAAACTAATAATCGCTAGTTCACCTGGTACAATAAACGGGTGAACCAGTATCAGGTAGCAACAAGACTCGACACATTCCTAGTATCAGATTCAATCATTATGCAGGGGATAAACTTAGATTTCAACATCCTTCCCTGGGGGGGATTTGATCACTGGCTAGTGCAACTGGAAGTAGGATTCCAAACCACACCAAAGAATAGACCCTTCAGATTTGAGAAATTCTGGATTGAACGCCCGAATTTCAAGGAAAGAATCAAATAGTGGTGGCGGGAGGAGCAACTAGAGAAAGGGACAAGGATGTTCAAACTCTATAAGAAACTAAAGTACATCAAATATAAGATCAAGGAGTGGAACAAGGACACTTTTGGGAATATAAACCAAGAGAAAAGCAACATAGAAGAAAAAATGAAAAAATTCCAGGAAACCTGCATTTCGGAGGGCTATACGGAGGATCAAAAAAAGGAAGAGCTCCAGATGACCCATGAATGGGAAGCTCGATGCTAACAAGAAGAAACACTTTGGCGACAAAAGTACCGTATCAGATGGCTAAGGGAAGGAGAGTGGAACACCAAGTTTTTTCATAGAACAACCATGGCTAGAAGATCCCATAACAAAATCCTGAAGATTAAAGACTGGGATGGAATAGAGAGAGAGTCACATAAGGATATCGAAACTACTCTGGTAAACCACTTCCACGGGATATCCTAGGAACCCAACCAAGATAGAACGGAGGCCATACAAAGGATAATCTATCATATCCCCTCCCTGGTCACCGAGGAACAAAATAACAACCTAAACAAACCCATTTTTGAGGAGGAAATTGACCAAGTACTCCAGGAAATGCCCAATGGGAAAGCCCCGGGTCCAGATGGCTTCACAGTGGAGTTCTTCAAAGCCTGCTGGGAAATTGTCAAACATGACATTTATAGGGTAGTGGAAGACTCCAGAAGGTCAGCCTCCATTCTAAATGCACTAAATGCTACAATGATTACACTAATCCCCAAAGAAAATGAAGCCAAAACCCTTGATCGTTATAGACCTATAGCGTTGTGCAATGTGGTTTATAAGATAATCTCCAAAGTTATAGCAAATAGATTGAAACCCCTCCTACCCACACTGGTCTCACAAGAATAGGCAGGCTTCGTGGAAGGAATACAAATAATGGACAATATCATCCATGCCCACGAGCTTATCCACACCCCAAAGCTTCAGAAGAGAGGGGGAACGATAATACAACTAGACCTAGCAAAAGCTTATGACAAATTTAGCTGGCACTATATGGTCAAGACTTTGGAAGCTTTTGGTTTCACCTAGCACTAGATCAGCTGGATAGTCAGCCTAGTATCCACAACAAGCTACTCACTACTAATAAATGGAGCCCCTGCCAAAACCTTTCTGGCCCACGAGAGGCATTAGACAAGGAGACCCGTTGTCCCCCTTCCTATTCATTCTAATGATGGAAGGTCTCAGTCGAAGCATAAAAAGTGCAACTGCAACAGGTGAAATAACAGGTATCAAAACTTTCGAAAATTTCCCTACTTCCACACACCAACAGTTTGTGGATGACACCTTACTTCATGGCATACCCACGGTCAAGGAAGAAAAATCCTACAAACGAATCCTAGAAGAGTTTGGGGAAGCCTCGGGTGTAGAGATAAACCTTTCCAAATCTATGATCTTCTTATTCAATACCAACTCCGCATTCCAAAGAAATTGGCCAACATTTTGGGCTTTGAACACAAAGCACTCCCAACTAAGTACTTGGGCATTCCCCTGACAGAAAAAGCTTACAAAATGTCAACCTGGGAAGGAATAATCAACAAGTTATAGGAGCGGGTGAAAAATTGGATGTACATATCCCTCAACCTAGCCGACAGACTTATTCTGACCAGGTCTGTTTTGCAAGCAATTTCAACCTTTATGATGTCTGTTTTCCCAACCCCCTAGGGGATACTACAAAAAATAAGAACCATCCAAAGGGACTTCCTATGGCAAGGAGTGGAAACAAAGAAAAAATGGGCCCTGGTGGCTTGGGAGAAGGTCTATAAACCAAAAATAAAAGGAGGCATGGGGTTACAAGAACCAAAAGTGACCATTGACACCTACGGGGCGAAACTCTGGTGGCACTGGGTCAAAGAAACTACTACATCATGGGTAAGACTGTGGAAGGCATAGTATGCCCTAGACATAAGTGACCAAGATAGACTCTGCTTCAGAGGCACCAAGGAAGGTTCAGCCATCTGGAACCTAGCATGGCACAACAAAGCCTGGATTCAGACACATAGCTTTTGGGAAATAAGGAATGGAAGAACAACCAGATTCTAGGAGGACGCCTGGCAATAGGAACCTAGAATGGAGAACCCAGACTGGGAGTAACTCCAACATGAGCGGATTGCGCAAGGTAAAACCAGAGTCTACCATTACTGGAAACAAGAAAAAGATAGCAACAAATGGAGAATCTGGGACACTCTCACTCCACATAATAGAGACCAAACCGGAACAACAATAAAAGAAGTGGAGGAGGAATTGGGGAGATGAAAAAAAATAGTCAAGGAAGGAAATGACCAACTGAGATGGGGACAAAAAGACGACAAGGAATTAAATCTAAAAGAAGTCCGACACTATATCGCGGACCAAGACCAAGAAGACCTGACACAACAATGGGATAAGCTTTGGAACAACCCCCATTGGCCAAAAATAAAAAATTTCCAATGGTTAATACTACACAACCAAATTCTAACTTGGGAAAACCTAAGGAAAAGGAGATTCATAGGTCCCTCCAGATGTCACCTCTGTCAAGCCAAGGAAGAAACAACAAACCATCTCCTTGACGAATGCACCTACAAAACAGAAATCTGGGACTGGGCGGTAGGTATCTTCCGACAGTCCAATAGGATCTGAGGTAACATCTCCGCAACTATCAACATCTGGAAAGAGAACTACAACAAAAAATGAAGAGGTGAATCATATGGGCAATATGGAAGTAAAAGAACCGATGCATATTCAGGAACCAAAGCTGGCCGGAAGGGAAGATCAAGGAAACAATAATCTCCATGACAAGAGAAATGGTACAGAGCCGCAATTGGCAAACATGAAGAGTACAACTCACGGACCAAGACTCCCGAATCCTAGAAGCCTTCCACCTGAAAGACAGACGCAACCCTAATCAGGTAAGATGGCCATCGCAACTCCAAGTAGGTTAGCACAATTGGAAACCACCACTAGTAGGCTCCCTTAAGATAAATTTCAATGGGGCGACGAAAGGTAACCCATGATGGATAGGAACGGGAGGAGTAATCAGGGACAGTAAAGGAAATATCATCCAGCTGTACGCTGGGAGTCTGGGAGACTCAACCAACAACATTGCGGAATTCGGAGCCCTGGAGACCGACCTCGATATTCTAAGCTGGGAAGGGATGACAAACACCATAGTGGAAGGATATTCCATGTTGGTTATCAACATAGTAAGGAGACTCGAAAACGGGACCAGAGTGGGAAAAATCAAGAGGCACTAGTGCTTGGCACACTCCCTGCAAAAACTACATGAGCACTTGCAGATGAGGATCACAGTGGAGTTGCGTTGGGTATGGAGGTCAACAAATGGACTAGCGTACAGAATAACTAACGAGGGGGTCGACAAGGAAGGACCATAACTGGACACTACCTGGAGTAACATCCTGAATGGTTAGTTCCGAATAGACTGCATCCAATTATCGACAAAAGACTGTGACGGAAGCCGAAGTATGGACGACCACATCGATGATGGAGGTGTAGGAATAAATGAAGGGAATTGTTGGCCCTTAGGTATGGAATCAAGTGAAGATCAAGGAAGAAGAGGTAAAATGCGAACTTTGTGGGAGACACAGTGACTGTTATTGGGTCGAAGTAAGCAAAAGAGCAGAAAATAAGGAGTGAAGCCCAAGAAATATAGCTGTTGGATGAGGAGATCAGGGATGACAGATAAGAAAGGTATATGGATCAAGGACAACTCAAATAGCGGGAAAAACCATGTTAGCACCGAGCCGGAAGAAATGAGAGATAGGCCGACGAAGCCTGGGAAAAGAGGGTCAAGTTGACCTAGGGTTTTTATATCTAGGGTTTTGACACCTAGGTCTCAACCTAAGGCTTTCAGTGAGGGACTATATTGTATAAATAGAGATCGAGAGAACCTAGGTCGGGTCGGTACTGTTGTTGAGCATTGTTATTGATTGTTGTTCATTGAGAGAATATTGTATTGTGAGTGAGAGAAGTGCTGAGAGTAAGATCCTTCTGGCATTGTAAGATCTTCAGCTGGGTGTGAAGATCAAGTCCTGTAGCTGGGTGCACAGGAGGGGGAGAGAAAGAGAGAATAAGAAGAAGATCTGCTAGCAAAGACTGAAAACAAGAACTGTAAGCTTTACCTTAATATATCATAAGCACAGTTCTGTGGACGTAGCCCTAGGGAGAGGGTGAACCACGTATATCTGGTGTTAGGTGTGTATGATTGATGCTTTATCTTTGTCTTTGATATACTGTTATTGCATTATTGTATTAGATCATATCTATAGAAATTGGAGTAGATTTCAGTGATAAGTGAGCTAGGTATACTGCGTTGTATTGTGTTAAGATCCACTTGATATTCTCTTGGCTGTAGACATCTCTGTCCTACAACTCCCCCATAGCTACTTCAGGTGAGACAACATCTTCTTCGCAGGTGTTGTCGAAAGGGCCAATAGTTAGGTATTGTTGGTGCGCTCTTGGAGTGAACCTTGGGTCTGCCCTTGTACCAACAAATGGTTCCCTTGTCGAGACAAGAATATTCATGAGGGAATGCGAAGGTGGTTCCCATTGAAGACAAAGATTCAAAAGTGGATAGAAGATCAAGAGAGGGACTTCGCTGACGCCCAAAACAAGAACCCTAAGCTGAGTACTAAAGATTGGCTACAAAGATACATTTTCACCGACATCCATGAGATATTCTTTGGAGGAATCCATCAGGAGTTGGTTGAGTGGTGGGCTAGGTTAGTTGATACCCAGTTCAAGATCAGATCTAGACCCCCTGTAGTTTGGACACCGACGCTGATCTAGAAGGTTAAAAGAGTCGACAATGATGTATCCAGAGTAGTAGATCATTGGTTTGATAGTACCATTGGAGGGTATATCACCAAATTTGTTGTTGACATAGTAGAATCGTATAGCCAAGCCGAGAGATACTTTTTCAAAGGATCTAGAGGGAATTTTTTTCATTTTCTGAAGTTAAGAATCAAGATGCTCTTGCATGAGAAGAACATTCTAAAGATACAATAGATTGGTTGAAGCCAGAAAAGCTAATGTTCAAAAATTCAGATAGCGACGACGACACGGAAGCTGGAAATACACGCATTGGGAGAGTGTTTAGAGGGGTTCACCTTGAGAACCTATTCAAGAAAAACTATGGAGAAGAGGGTTTTTACAGTGGGGAAGAGGCATATCTAACAGACGAAGAACGTCCAGAACCCTCTAGGCCAAAGGAAAGAGCAACTGAAGAACTTCGCCAGGACGAGCCAAAAAACTTAGGAACTATGCAGACTGTTGAAGTAAGTATCATTAACCCTCCTATTGTTTTAACAACACTAGGAAATCAGAGTCATCAGAGTCCTGAGAGTGTTACTACTAGCAGTTCAACATCTAACCAGACATGAAACCCAGGTATCTCTATGGTGGATGAGATGAGGTTCCCTATCTTTAGAGGGGATGGATCTGAAGACCCAAATCAACATTGGTTCCTATGTGAAGCTATGTGGAATATTAAGAATGTCACTGATGAGGCTATCAAAAGAACCTAGTTCAACACTACTCTTAGAGATCACGCACTGAGCTGGTACATGAAGCTTGTCCAAGGACTTGCACAGCGCCAACCATTGAATGAGATCAAGAACGTGTTGATTGAAGAATTAAAGAAACCCAAATTGGAGTCACAATGTATTACAAAGATTAAGGAGATCAATTAGAAGTTTGTCAAACCTGTCTGGGAATTCGATCAGAGATTCAAGACCTTAACAGGCCGATTAATTTTTAAGATCCCAGATGAACAGAACAAAGAATGGTTCATCATTGCTCTATTACCACATATCAAAGTTCCTCTGATGCAACAAAACATTTCTTCATAGTCTGAGGCGCTGGAGATCACCATGAAGCTTGAATCAACCCCTATGGGAGAATCCATCTCAGGTATGAGACAGATCTTGAGCCAGTTGACCAGTTTGTCTTTACAGGTCGAAGACATAAA
This sequence comes from Picea engelmannii, assembly GCA_009831015.1. Taxonomy (NCBI): domain Eukaryota; kingdom Viridiplantae; phylum Streptophyta; class Pinopsida; order Pinales; family Pinaceae; genus Picea; species Picea engelmannii. Next base: position 134,597 of record ML797477.1, read on the forward strand.
AATGGATAAGGGAAAGGAATAAAGAGAAGATATCTGGTGTGTCAGATGTAGAAAATAGGGCCATGATAAGGAACATTGCCCTGTATTTCATGAATATTTGGCCTCAGGAGCTCCGAGCCCCTTGAAGCAAGTCACATTTCCCTGGTGCGAAGTATGCAGAAACCGACATTGCCCTGGTGAGTGCTATTACATGTAGAAGTATGTTCAGACACCTGCAAACCTATATTGCACCTTCTGTAAGTCAGTAGGGCATGATGATCAAGACTGTAGGGCCTATGACCTCATGCATGAAAGGTCAAGAGATGTATACAAGATCCAAGGCGAAGTACAACAAGAAGGAAACACTACGTAGTACAACTCCCCGGGAAGAGGAAACTTCAATCCTCACGGTGGATACAGAGGAAGAGGATGAGGAGGAGGAATGGGCCGAGGACAGATAATTTTTTATAACTACGTGCAACCAGAACATCTAGCAAGGGATTGTCAGAACCCTTGTACTACTTGTAGTTATTGCAATTCTTTTGAGCATGTTATAGAATATTTCTCTATGCTGTTGGCTAAGCTTCAAGAAAGACGAGGACCTCATCATATCCCACAAGTGCAGTTGATATATGTTGAACCTCACGGAGAAGACCCGCGGGTCGTTGTTATTACTCGAGGAGGTGCTATTACCGGAGAAGATAGAGTGACCTAGGGAAAGACTACAGAAGACTTAGGAGTCATAAAAGATGCGGAGAAGACTCAAAATTTTGATGCCAAGAAATAAAGACGAACATTTGAAGATGCAAGGAAAGAACTCAGAAGAGATCAAGGCTCATCATCAAGAACATGGCCAGAAGTAAGAGAATATGGAATGCCACCATTATTCGACTAGTCTACTTCACCGAGAGAGGGAAAAAAGGTAAGCAAGCTCATGGAATTTCTATATACTTGTATTACGCTAATCCAGGATGAAAACGCTGTAAGGGAAATTCATAATTTAATCAAGAAATATGAGCTAGGAAAGATAGACCCCTTGCTGAATAGGGCAACACACCAAATTGGGAAAAGGAGAAGGACAAACAAATGATTACACTTGAATGCTCAGATAGGAGAGTATGACATAAACTATGTGGTCCTCGAATTAGGGTCGGAGGTTAATGTCACGACAAAGAAAACTTGGGAACTAATGGGAAAACAAAAGTTAGTCTATTTCCCTATAAGGCTTAGGATGGCTAATCAACGAGCGATCATCCCATTTGGATGACTGGAGCATGTCCCTGTGGACATCGACGGAGTGAGGACCTTTGCATATTTTGAGGTCATTGAAATTGTTGATGACAACTTCCCTTACCCGGTGCTGTTAGGAATTGATTGGGCCTTCAACAACTCTATTATTGTTGATTTTAAGAAGAGATGTATGACATTTGAAAGAGATGACCTAAGGGTAATTTCACCTTTAGATCCATATGAAGGTCAGAGATACACAGAACCCATCAGAGAGGAAAAACACACATATGAATTGGAGAATATCTACAAACTGGCAGCCAGACAACATGATTACATTAATCCTACGGCTGATGGGAATCTCAGCTGGCGAAGTGACACTGTATGCTCATCAGACTCAGAAGAAGCACTGGAAAATTGGAAAAATTAGATGTATGAAGTATCCACAAGAAGGTGTGCCAGGATGACCAGAGAAGTTCCCTAGATTGGTACAACGGTGAGCAACTTACCCATCTTTGATGGTTTGAATCCATTAGAGACCTTCTTGTTGGAATTTGAAGCAAGTGTACCAATGCAACAAAGAATGTTGGCAATGGATGAGGCCCTGAAAGCTACACCAACAAGATGGTGGGGGACGCACAAAAGAAATATTACAGACTGGGTACAATGTCGAACCTTGATGACAGCGCGGTTCTCAACCCAAGTAGAAAGCTGCGAAGTGAGGTACACAAACTGAAGTTTCCCAAAGGACCATGTGCGAAGCTACAAAGAATCCTGGAGCGACATTCCTCGAGAGCAATGGGTGCACAGATTCATTAACACACTGGACACGACCCCTATCAATTGGTACCTTCAAGCGGAGCTGTGCCTTGTCACTGTAGATTGGGAAGATATGATTCAGAATTTTATCACCACCTTTCTATTTGAGAGTGAAAACCCTTTAGTAGACCAAGCATTACAGATTGTGAGTCAAAAAGTATTTGAAGAGGCATCTATTCCCCATATGGAACAAGAAGAGGATGAATGGACTGCGCCTCTCTAGAAATTGCAGGGATGCTACAACATCAATGTCAATGAAGATGATGATCCCAGGAAGATAAACATCACTGAAATGGAAGGCTAAAGAGATGTGGAAGGACCAGGAGTCGAGATACCATTTATTGGTCAGCCAATCAAGATAAAAAAGGTCAATATTGGAACAGAGGAGACACTGAAGCTTGCCAATGTCAGAGATTATTAGGATGCTGCTACCATTGACAATATTATAGAGCTATTGCAGGCATATCATGACTTGTTTCTAACCAAGTTCACTGATATGAAGGGAATCAAAGGCCCTATGGGAGAGATGAGGATACCTTTGAAACCAGATGCGAAGCCAGTCAAGAAAAGACCCTATAGATTGAACCTGAAGTATAATGAAAAAGTGAAGCTTGAGCTCGACGGAATGCTAGAAGCAGGTATTATCGAACTTGTCGAAGAGTCCGAATGGATTAGTCCTATGGTGGTGCAAGAAAAGAAGACAAGAGAAATTAGGATCTATGTAGATCTCAGGAAGCTGAACGATGCTTGCCTGCATGACCCCTTCCCTACACCATTCATTGATGAAGTGCTAGATAATGTGGGAGGCCAGGAGGTGTATTCTTTTACAGATGGATTCTCAAGATATCATCAAATCCGAATTGCCAAGGAGGATTGCCACAAGACCACATTTGCAACAGAATGGGGATCCTACCAATATACAATGATGCCATTTAGACTAAAGAATTCCCCAACCATCTTCTCCAGGGTGGTGGTTGAAGCATTTAAAGAATTTTTGCATAAATTTTTAGAATCATATTTTGATGACTGGACTGTGTTTAGTTTGTTGAAAAACCATATTGAATGCCGAAGACTAATGTTGGATAAGTGCAGGCAGTGTCAAATTTCTTTGAATCTGAAGAAGTGCATCTTCTTCTCACCATTTGGAGTGTTGTTAGGGCATATTGTGTGTAAGCAGGGACTATTGGTAGATCCCTCTAAAATTTCTATCATTGATGACCTACCACCTCCTACTTCAGTCAAACAACTGCGCACTATTCTAGGACATACTAGATATTACAGAAAATTCATTAAAGGATATGCCCAGATTACAACACCCTATGGAGAAGCTATTGAAGAAAGACTTTCAGTTTAGCTAGATAGAAGAATGCCAGCAGAGCTTCGACACACTGAAACAAAAGATGGTTACTACGCCCATTCTGGTTTTCCCAGATTGGACTAAAGAGTTTCATGTGCATGTTGATGCATCATCCATTGCATTGGGAGTTGTGTTAGCAAAACCAGGAACAGGAGACATAGATCACTCGTTAGCCTTTGCTAGTAGGAAGTTATCCACAACATAAATTAACTACACCACCACAGAGAGAGAAGGATTGGCCATGTTGTATGCGCTACAAAAATTCTGCCACTACTTATTGGGAGGACACTTTAAAATGTTCACAGATCACTCTGCGTTGAGGTACCTATTCAACAAGCCAGTGTTGGGGGGGCGAATATGCATATGGCTTCTATTGTTTCAAGAATATGATTTTGAGATCATAGTTAAGAAAGGAAGAATGAATAAGGGACCTGACCGCTTGTTGAGGTTGGAACATGGAGAAGAACCCACCAGTCTGGAGGATACACCTTTGGATGCTCAGCTGCTTGCCATCATAAAGATTGATGACCACTTCACAAAAATAGTCCAGTTCCTGTCAACAGGAATGGAACCTAGTGAGTATACAATTCCCCAGAAAAAACAACTAGTAGTGCGTGCTGCAGACTTTTCACTGATAGCGGGTTAGATATACAAGATGGGACTTGATGAGATACTAAGAAGATGTGTTATGGAGGTAGAACGCCCATTGATCCTCGCTGAAGCTCATGAAGGCATCGCAGGAGGACATTATGTAGGGAAAGCAACTGCACAGAAGGTTCTGCGAGTTGGCCTTTGGTGGCCTACCTTACACAGAGATGCTAAGGATTATTCTAGAGCCTGTGATGTGTGCCAGAGAGTTGGGAGACCATCTAGAAGAGATGAAATTCCATTAGCACCGCAGATGACCCTACAAGCATTTGAAAAATGGGCCATTGACTTTGTGGGACCTATCAACCCACCAGGGAAGCGCACGGGAGCAAGGTATATCATTACTGTGACTGAATACTTAACCAAATGGGCTAAAGCTAGAGCAGTCAAGGACTGTAGTGAAACTACAACTGTGCAATTTATATTGATGACACAATAACCAGGTTTGGATGCCCCAATATCCTTATGAGTGACCAAGGCACACACTTCATCAATCAGATAGTTGAAGCATTGACTGAGGATTTTACCATCTACCATCAGAAGAGAACACCTTATCATCCTCAGGCAAATGGAACAATCGAAGCATTTAACAAAATCTTGGAGACAACACTGACAAAGATTTGTAATGTGAACATGGATGGCTAGGATTTAAGAGTACCTGTAGTAGTTTGGGCCTGTCGAACCACTTGCAAGAAATTAACAATGCAAACTCCTTTCAAGTTAGTTTATGGTCTCGAAGCTATTGTCTTGATGGAATACTTGGTACCAATCTTAAGATTTGTTGCATTCACAGACATGGATGATATTGGTGTTGTTCAGAAGAGGCTTGCACAGTTGGTTGAACTGGAAGAAGACAGATTTATCGCAGGATTTCATCAGCAGGTTCAGAAGGGCAGAGAGAAGGCCTACCATGACATGCACATCAAGAATAAGGCATTCAAACAAGGTGATTTAGTATTGATATATGACAACAAGTTTATAACACACCCGGGGAAGTTCAGAACGCATTGGCTAGGACCATATGAGATCGCCTATGTTACAGAAGGAGGGGCTGCGCAACTGAAAACATTGAAGGGAGAATGGAAGGAAGGATTGGTGAATGGGAGTCAGCTGAAGTTGTACTATGACAACCAACTTCCCCGCAACTCTCAGTAAAAACAAGAGGAAAAGGTTCTAGGTATCAGGTGTAGTTGAAATTGGGTACCAGACACAGAAAAGACAGTCTGCACAGGGAGGGAGAGGAGGCATAAAGCAGAAAGAAAAGATTGCACCGCACAGTCCAAAGTCGAAGTAAAATAGAAAGAGCAGATTTGAAGTGCCCCGGGATGAGTCACATGTGAGTGTTGGGGGCTTGTTAGCCCTTGGGTATGGAATCAAGCAAAGATCAAGGAAGAAGAGGTAAAATGCAAACTTCGCAGGAGACACAGTGACTGTTACTAGGTCAAAGTAAGCAAAAGAGAAGAAAAGAAGGAGTGAAGCCCAAGAAAGCTAGCTGTTGGATGAGGAGATCAGGGATGACAGATAAGCAAGGTATATGGATCAAGGACAACTCAGATAGTAGGAAGAGCCATCGTTAGCACTAAGCGGGAAGAAAGGAGAGACAGGCTGGTGAAGCCCGGGAAAGAGGGTCAAGTTGACCTAGGGTTTTAGACACCTAGGGTTTGTATATCTAGGGTTTTGACACATAGGTCTCAACCTAAGGCTGTTGTTGAGGAACTATACTGTATAAATAGAGGTCGAGAGGACCTAGGTCGGGTCGGTACTATTTTTGAGTATTGTTATTGATTGTTGTTCATTGAGAGAATATTGTATTGTGAGTGAGAGAAGTGCTGAGAGTAAGAGCCTTCTGGCATTGTAAGATATTTAGCTGGGTGCGAAGATCAAGTCCTGCAGTTGGGTGCACAAGAGGGGGAGAGAAAGAGAGAAGAAGAAGAAGATTTGCTAGCAGAGAGCGCAGACAAGAACTGTAAGCTTTACCTTAATATATCATAAGCACAGTTATGTGGACGTAGCCCTAGGGAGAGGGTGAACCACATATATCTGGTGTTAGGTGTGTATGATTGATGCTTTATCTTTTTCTTTGATACACTGTTATTGCATTATTGTATTAGATTAGATCTATATAATGTGGAGTAGATTTTAGTGATAAGTGAGCTAGGTATACTGCGTTGTATTGTCTTAAGATCCACTTGATATTCTCCTGGTTGTAGACATCTCTATCCTGCAACCCCCCCATAGCTACTTCGGGTGAGATTGCATCTGCTTCCCAGGTGTTGTTGAAAGGGCCAGTAGTTAGGGCTTGTTGGTGCGCTCTTGGAGTGAACCTTGGGTCTGCCCCTGTGCCAATAGGAACGTAGGATCCAAGAAGAATCCGATAGCCCACCACTCAAACATGAGTTACAATGCAGATCCAGGTCACACAACAAGAGGAGGTACGACACCATGGTCATGTCAATAGGAAGAAGTACAAGGGTTGTCCGTGGGAAAATAGAAAAGATAATCAGTAGGTGACAAAGGACGAAGGAAAAAAGGGTTTTCCATGGTCAAGTATGGGCACACCTCACCCAAGGAAAAATACGGGGAGTGGTAATGATTTTCATACAACATGAAGGGAAAAGGATTGGCGTAGGGATTACGATAGGGCTACCAAGAGCACATACTCCGAAACAGTGAAAAAGGACCAGAAGGTACACCTTTATGAGTGGCCCATGTTTGCCAAGATGAGCCCGCAGCTGGGGAGATCCCATAAAAGAAGAAACACCAGGAATAACCACAAACTAGAGAGAAGCAATTACAGAGGCCATCTTACATACCAGGAAGGCACAAATAGTAATTGGATAAGAACCCAAAGAAAAAACCACCAAAAACAAGATGAGATGGTACGAATGAAGAAAACCCATAGTAAGAGAGGCCCCCAGGGGAAAGAACCTCAAACAAGCGCATGGAGGATTACAAGGATGGAGCAAGCAACCAGAGAATCCAAGGGTACCTTTCTCACGTAGGTCGATCCAAAGGGAAAAACGATCATTAATAGGTGGGAAAGATAAATCAACACCACACGCAAGGGCAAAGCCTGGATGAAACTAATTCAAGAAGCGGATGGGATAAGGGACCCAGGGGCCACACAACCCATAACAACCCTCTACCACAAAATGATGGAGGAGGCCTGGAGAACAAAAATGTTGATAGGCAAGATGAGCGCTGACGAGAAAGATACCAATAGGGAGGCAATCAGGGAACACAAGAAAGTGCTCACAGAAATTTTGAGTTGCCTCAGCAACTTGGAGTCCAATGCAAAAAGACTAGCTGAGGACCAGAGGAGCCATAAGGAAAAAATGGAACAAATGGCAGGCCAATTCCACCTTTACCTACGTTATGCCCATCACATGGAAATCACTCCAGTAGACCGGAGCGGAAAACCAACTTGTATTAGAAAGACGCGCACGATGGAGTAGAGGAAGGAGAACGAGGCAAGAAAGGATGGAGACAAAAGACATCCCATCATCCTAGACTAGCGTAAGATCAACCCCTAGTCAAGTTGTATTCAGTGTAGGAGCTACCCCTTTTTTTATGGTTATGTGTTTTTGTATAGGTTATGGTTTAGTTTATCAAACTGGTTTTTGTAGGACTGGGTCGGTTTCCCATGGTGGCAGCCCAACCCTCCCCCTGCTATCTTAGACAACGCGACTCCGAGAACCCTGATTTGGTTTCCTTTTTGGCAGATCAAAGGATTCCCCTTTTCTTTTTTGTATCATAACTTCTTTCAGTAATACATAAATTCACACTCACTTACAAAAGAAAAAATAATTTTCCCATGCTTCTTTCAATGTAAAAAATGTTCTATACCATTTACTTTTTTTAAATTAAGTTTTTTCATAGAATTATGTGTCCATAATTAATTTATGGTTCCATACTTTTTAAATATAGTGGAAAATATCATTTTTAACACATTTTTTGCCTTTACTTCAATACATAGAAAACAATTGTAGTTAAATAACACTATTTTTAAATATTTGGAAAAAAATATAATTTAAATTTTTTTGGTAAATTAAAAACTAAAAAAGAAAAAGAAAAAGAAAAGAATTGAAATTAAAAAATAAATTAAAAAATTAAAAATAAAATGTATATATAAAAAAAAATTAAAGAAAAACTTAAAAAACTAAAGAGGAAAAAAAA
>ML797477.1:144173-154505 GCA_009831015.1 Picea engelmannii
GTCTTTTAATGAAGCCATTTATGAAGGCGCATTGTATATTGTATTGGACCTTGAGCCTTTAAGCTCTCGTCCTTTGGTAGATAGGAGGCATTTAATCTAGTTAATGCTGGTAGATAGGATGTTTAAGTCTAGATTTGATAGTTAGAGTCTGAGAGGGAAAATGGATATAGACACCCTCATTGTGCATTGTAATATTATCAACCCAGGAGAAGAGAAGAGCAAGCAAAGAATAGTGTATGAAGAACACCCATGTACATGCATTTGAATTAATAGAATGAAGCTTTGATTCAAGCTCATGGTTTGTGTTGTTTTATCTGTGTATTGAGGTTATGCTCATGAATGTTTTCTTTCCTATTATGCATTTTCTTTGTATATGCTGTGCATGTGGTTTCATGTTTCAAACTGAAGTCTGAAAGGGAGAGAGAATGAGGTTCAATTGTTTCTCTATCTGAGCCAGGAGATTCCTGCAAGGTGTGCAGTTGAAGTCATCCGCAAGGAGTGCATTGATGAAGGCTCAGTAATTAAATTTTGTTCTTATTCACCCAGAAGAGGAAGTGGGTTGGTGAAGCTATGCAAGGAGCGCGCAGGCTGAAGAAGAAGAAGTCTTAGTTATAAATCTGAGCAAAGGGAATCAAAGACTGCTGCTGCAGGAGTTGCGCAGAGTCGAAGGGACTCAACACTTGAGAGTTGTTGAATGATTGCCTCGAGGAGCACGTGCAAGTCCCTCTGAAAGAATCAGAGTGGAAAAGCTCAGAAGGTATAGCACCTTCGTGATATCGTCAAAGGAGAGCACCGGGAGTTTGCGCCGTGAAAGGTTTCAGGCAAGAGTTGCAAGCGCAGGCGTTGGAGAGAAAGTTCTGAGAAGGAACACTTAGCCATTCTCAAGAAATATTCAAGGAGGAGAAATCGACGGCTAGGATTCGCAGAGGAAATACACGAAATCCCGTCAGCCGTTAGATCTCAGGAAGTTGTGCAAGGTTTAAGTCCTAGTGGGAAGAGGAGGAATCCCGGAGGAGTCATCGAGATATTAGATTCATCGGGGTTTTGCAGGTCGAGGGAACTGAGACCTTTTTGAGTCTCGAAACTACGACAGAGGATCTCAGCCATTGATATCGACAGGATATGCGTCGGACATTAGGAGAAGAGTCAGGGTTCAGTTCATCGGATAATCGGGGCTTTCGGAGACAAGAGAATCGTGCATGTTGGAATCGCGATCCATGATTTCCCTATAGGATCAGAACCGTCCATCTGGGGAGTATAGGTGGCAGAGATCGGTGATCTCACGAACTCGGGAGTTCGCAAGGTGAACGCCCAAGCATTGGTGTTAAAGGTCGCGAAGTGGCGAAGTGGCGAGGAGGCTGTGAGCCGTCCATTCGAAGAGGACAGGTGTCGGAGATCAAGAGATCTTGCGAACTTGGGGTTCGCAAGGTGGGAGCCCAAATATTGGGTACCCAAAGTCGCGAGGATGCGAGACGCGAGAAGGAGGATAACTGTTGGATCCAGATCGTGGGAGGACCGTTGGATCCACACGAGGGATCGTGTCTCGGGACCTCGTAAGAAAAGGTTCAAGGATTTGGCCGCGGGGATTGCGAGGTCGCGAGAAGTGAGATTCCGACCGTTGGAGGACAGATGGCCATAACAAAGCGACGAAGTGGAATACAGGTGGCACGAAGCCCTTGGGATCTCGCCGCGAGAAGTCCCGAAGTATTGGCATTAGGATTCGCGAGTCGCGAAGTGCCGAGAGTCGAGGTTCGTGTGGACGCGTGGCAGAGTGTAAGGTTGGACCGCGTGGTCGACGGGCAGACACGTGTTGCCTGGAGACAGAAGTCAAGATTCCGTTGAATTCTCGCATCTCGGGGATTCGCGGAATAGGAGGGTGAAATTTCGACAGTTCAACCTACGAGGTCGTGAGTAGCGAGATCCCTCAGGGAAAAGTCAGCGAGTTGACTGACCATCGGGTCTTAGGGATCCGAGAACCCAGTGTTCAACCTTTGAACTCGCGAAGTCACGAGTTCTGATTTCCCAATAAATCAAGGAAGGGGGGATCGCACGAGAGAACTGTGGGAGTAGACTGCCCGATAGGGAAATAGAAGAACCTTCGAGTTCTTCGGGCCGAGAAGAAGAAGATCCTGTGAGAGGACGTGCCCTGGGTGGTGCGTGTTTGCGTCAGAGTGGTATCAGAGATAGTTCTTGCTTGTATATTTCAGGCAGGAAGAGAGGCAGAAAAGAAAAGCACTCTGATACACGTCAGAGTGGTATCAGAGCGAGAAAGATTTCTCTATTTTCTGTAGCAGAGGAGGAGAGAGAATTTCACCATGCCACCGAGGAGAGAAAGACAATCACCCGATCCAGAGGATAGGGGAAACCAGAGAGGAAGAGGGAGACAAGCACATAATCCAAAAATGGAAAGGCAGATACGTGATCTCTGAGCGAGATTAGAAGATATGGAAGTAGCGCAGAGACGCACAACCAGTGTTGGATATCTGAGTGACTCCGAAGGCGAAGTTGCAATTGAACAAGAAGAAGAAGTTGCAGCTGAAGATGCAGATAATGAGCGATTGATCAAAGCTATCGCCTGGATGAGTTCAAAAACAAAGATGGACATTCCAACTTATGAAGGAAATCTGGATGCAGAAGAGCTTCTAGATTGGATTAGAGCTCTTGACACCTACTTTGATTATGAGGATATCGAAGAGGATAAGAAGGTCAGACATGCTGTCACAAAATTGAAGGGACACGCAGCATTATGGTGGGACAAACTTCAAGCTGACAGACGCTGCAAAGGTAAGCAAAAGATTAAAAGCTGGGATCGAATGATTGCAAAGATGAAGGCAAAGTTCATCCCAAGGGATTATCAAATCACGTTGTTCAAGAGAATGCAGAACCTGAGATAGAAGTTGATGACAGTGAAGGAGTATACTGAGGAATTCTACAAGCTAAATATCAGAGCAGGTCATCGAGAGAGCGATGATGAAAAAGTTGCTAGGTATATGAATGGCTTGAGATATGATATCCAGGATGAGATGAGTATGACAACCATCATAATGGTGGAGGATGCGTATCAGATGGCTTTGAAAGCTGAAGAAAGGTTGAGCCGTAAGCCAGGACAGCGAGGCCGAGGTAGGAGCCAGCCAAAAGGTAAGGCAGTTACCCAAGATAGGTTCCATAAATCCAAGGACGTCTGGAAGAAGCCTCAGACTAGAACAGAAAGAGGTGGAAGTTCACAGTGAGGCCATCACACTGAACAACGAAGGCAACATACAGAACAGGGCGGAGGATACGCTGATAATAACACATTTCCTCGTACCAGAGGTAGAGGAAGAGGCAGAGGTGGAGTCATCACATGCTTCACATGTGGAAAGAATGGGCACAAGGAAGTTGACTGTCCAGAAAGGAAGAAGGATGGAGGAGAAGCTCACAATGCCGAGGCATAGAGGCGAGATGCTGAGGCAAAAAACGCATAAGACGGAAGGTCATTGATGATGCGTAAAGTTCTCTTAACACCTGAGAAGGAGGTGGAGAACACGGCTCAAAGAAATAGACTTTTCAGAACTGCATGCAAGACCAAAGACAGGAAATGCAAGGTTATCGTGGACAGTGGTAGCATAGATAATCTCGTTTCAACCGAGATGGTAGAAAAGCTGGAGTTGGAGACGACTGATCACCCGAGTCCATACAAAGTTTCATGGCTACAGAAGGGACATCAGGTAAGTGTCACCAAACAATGCTTAGTTGACATCAAGATAGGAGGATATAATGATAAAATAATCTGTGATGTTATTCCTATGGATGTATGTCATTTATTGCTAGGCAGACCATGGMAATATGACAGGAACGTAGTTCATGATGGGAAAATGAATACGTATACTTTGGAGAAGAATGGAAGAACACATATGCTACTTCCAATTAAAGATAAAGAAGTAAAACCAGAACCGAGAAATATTGTACTTCTCATGAGTGGGAAGGAACTTCTGGAAGAAGTAAAGAAGAAGGAAGATCCACAATTCTTTGTGGTCAGGAAACCAAGAGTCGTTTTGACCAACACAAGAGTGGATGATTTGCCGGAAGAGATTCAGGAACTGCTGGAAGAGTTCGCTGACATTGTGGTAGATGAATTACCTCATTCGTTGTCATCGATGAGGAGTGTGAGTCATCTTATAGACCTCATACCAGGAGCCAGTTTTCCAAACAAAGCTGCGTACAGGTTGACGCCGCAGGAGAACGAAGAAGTTAAAAGGCAGGTGTAGGAACTGTTGGATAAAGGACTAATCAGGGAAAGTTTAAGTCCATGCGCCATTCCAACAGTATTGAGTCCAAAGAAAGATGGAGGATGGAGAATGTGCACTGATTCTAGAGCCATTAACAAGATAACCATCAGGTACAGGTTTCCATTTCCATGGATGGATGACTTGATGGACTGTTTAAGTGGAGCTAAATTTTTTTCAAAGGTTGATTTGAAAAGCGGATACCATCAGATTCACATGAGGGAAGGCGATGAATGGAAGACAACCTTCAAAACCAATTAAGGGTTGTATGAATGGCTAGTCATGCTGTTTGGCTTGACGAATGCACCGAGTACCTTCATGAGGTTAATGAATGAAGTGCTGAAGGAATTCATTGGTAAGTTTGTCATTGTTTATCTGGATGACATATTGATTTTCAGCAAAACAAAAGAAGAGCATATGAAGCATTTAGCTGCAGTAATGAGGAAGCTAYAGTAGGAGAAGCTGTTGATCAACATGAGGAAATATTCATTTATGAAGACATAACTCATTTACTTGGGGTTTGTCATATCGACAAATGAATTGAAGATGGATCCAAGTAAAGTGGAGGTAATTAAAAATTGGCCATCACCGAGAAATATTTTCGAGGTGAGAAGTTTTCATGGACTGGCTAGTTTCTACCGAAAATTCATTAGGAAYTTCAGTGGGATTAGYGCAGCAATGATGGATACTGTCAAGAAAAGAMATAAATATTTTCATTGKACTGAAGAGGTAGAGAAGAGMTTCAATATGTTGAAGYGGAAGATCACGGAACAACCGGTTTTGGTGTTACCGRATTTCCTGAAGACATTTCAGGTGAAATGTGATGCAAGCGGGTTTGCCATAGGAGCGRTCTTGAGTCAGGAAGACAGACCAGTTGCATATTTCAACGAGAAGCTGGATGAGGYAAAACTGAAGTATTCCACGTATGATAAAKAATTCTATGCTATCATACAGGCGCTGAAGAAKTGGAGGCATTACTTGATCCCGAAAGAATTTGTATTGTACAGTGATAATCATGCATTGCAGTTTATGACTTAACAGGAGAAGTTGAATCAGAAGCATGCGAAATGGGTAGAGTATATGCAKAATTTTACATTTGTAATTAAACACATTTCAGGTACTGCTAACAAAGTGGCTGATTCTTTGAGCARGAAGTGTTTGTTGCTGCAGGAGTTCCGAATCAAAACATTGGGCTTTGAAAATCTTAGGGACATGTATGCAGGTGATGCAGATTTTGCAGAGGCATATGAAACAGCTGAGAATCCAGTTCTCAGAGACARAAGCCCATGGATAGACTACATGATCCAAAAGGGATTGTTGTTCAGAGGCAATCAACTATGCATTCCAAATTTCTCCATGAGGGAGAATCTGTTAAAAGAAAAACACAGTGGAGGCTTGGMAGGGCATTTTGGCCATGACAAAACTTTCGCGAAGTTGAGCGAATCATATTTTTGGCCAGGGATGCGAGCATATGTCAAGAGGTTTGTTGACAGATGCAGAATTTGCYAGCATTCGAAGGGMAGGAAACATAATGCGGGGTTCTATCAATCATTACCCATACCCGAGAGACCGTGGGATGAAATCARCATGGATTTTGTATTGGGATTGCCAAGGAYGCAAAGAGGACATGATTCGATCTTTGTGGTGGTTGACAGGTTTTMAAAAATGGCACATTTTATCCCATGTCAGAAGACCAACGATGTGACTCATATCGCAAATTTGTTCTTCAAAGAGGTTGTTAGACTTCACGGGTTACCTAGAAGCATAGTATCRGACAGGGATACGAAATTCATTGTACATTTCTGGAGGACACTCTGGAAGAATATGGGGACTAAATTGATGTTTAGTTCTRCCTATCATCCTCAGACGGATGGACAAACAGAGGTGGTCAATAGAAGTCTGGGAGATTTATTAAGAAGCTTGGTAACAGAGCACCACAACAATTGGGACAATGTGTTGCCACAGGCAGAGTTTGCATACAAGGACTCAGTGAACRRGAGCAYAGGAAAAATTCCATTTGAGATTGTATATGGCAGGCAACCAAGAGGAGTATATGAACTGAGGGATTYAGATCAGATAATGACTAAGAGCGCAAACGCTGAAGAATTCACAGAGGCGATGAAAGAACTTCACAACAGGGTGAAGGAGCGATTGCTAGAGTCAAACCAAGAATATAAGCGCARAGCGGATCAACATCGGAGACAACTTCAATTCGAGGTTGGTGATCTAGTTCTGGAACATCTGAGGAAGGAAAGGTTCCCAAGGGGAACATACAATAAGCTAAAAATGAAGAAAATTGGGCCATGTAGAGTCCTAAAGAAATTGSGAGAAAACGCTTATGAGATTGAGTTGCCGGATGAGATCRGAATATCTCTGACATTCAATGTCTCAGAATTATATCCATATAAGGCTGAGGAAGCAGGAGCTGAAAGTGATGAAYAGCCAGAGATCYAGTGGCAGAAGCAGATGCCGATAGCAGAAAATCCGCAGATGGAGTGCATACTGGACAAGAGAGTAGGTAAGAAGACCAGGAGAAAAGAATACTTTGAGTATCTGGTCAAGTGGAAGAACCACCCAGTAGAAGATGCCAGCTGGGAAAACGAAGCAATGATACAGAAGCATGGATAGAACATGAAGGAGCTCATGGACAGGAGCCCATGAAAATTTTCAAGCCGAGGAGTATGATGCAGGAGCATCGCCAACACATCAAGCGAGCTAGCGCAGAAGCAGAAGATAGTTGGATGAGCCAGCACACATTTTGAAAATACTTTGGGATTGTAGCGTAAGTCTTTTAATGAAGCCATTTATGAAGGCGCATTGTATATTGTATTGGACCTTGAGCCTTTAAGCTCTTGTCCTTTAGTAGATAGGAGGCATTTAATCTAGTTAATGCTAGTAGATAGGATGTTTAAGTCTAGATTTGGTAGTTAGAGTCTGAGAGGGAAAATGGATATAGACACCCTCATTGTGCATTGTAATATTATCAACCCAGGAGAAGAGAAGAGCAAGCAGAGAATAGTGTATGAAGAACACCCATGTACAGGCATTTGAATTAATAGAATGAAGCTTTGATTCAAGCTCATGGTTTGTGTTGTTTTCTCTGTGTATTGAGGTTATGCTCATGAATGCTTTCTTTCTTGTTATGCATTTTCTTTGTATATGCTGTTCATGTGGTTTCATGTTTCAAACTGAAGTCTGAAAGAGAGAGAGAATGAGGTTCAATTGTTTCTCTATCTGAGCCAGGAGATTCCTGCAAGGTGTGTAGTTGAAGTCATCCGCAAGGAGTGCATTGATGAAGGCTCAGTAGTTAAATTTTGTTCTCATTCACCCAGAAGAGGAAGTGGGTTGGTGAAGCCGTGCAAGGAGCACACAGGCTGAAGAAGAAGAAGTCTCAGTTATAAATCTGAGCAAAGGGAATCAAAGACTGCTGCTGCAGGACTTGCGCAGAGTTGAAGGGATTCAACACTTGAGAGTTGTTGAATGATTGTCGCGAGGAGCGCATGCAAGTCCCTCTGAAAGAATCAGAGTGGAAAATATCAGGAGGTATAGCACCTTCGTGATATTGTCAAAGGAGAGCACCGGGAGTTTGCGCCGTGAAAGGTTTCAGGCAAGAGTTGCAAGCGCAGGCGTTGGAGAGAAAGTTATGAGAAGGAACACTTAGCCATTCTCAATAAATCTTCAAGGAGGAGAAATCGACGGCCAGGATTCGCAGAGGAAATACATGAAATCCCGTCAACCGTTAGATCTTGGGAATTTGCGTAAGGTTTAAGTCCTAGTGGGCAGAGGAGGAATCCCTAAGGAGTCATCAGGATATTAGATTCATCGGGGTTTTGCAGGTCGAGGGAACTGAGACCTTTTTGAGTCTCGAAACTCCGACAGAGGATCTCAGCCATTGATCTCGACATGATACGCGTCGGACATCAGGAGAAGAGTCGGGGTTCAATTCATCGGAGAATCGGGGCTTCCGGAGACAAGAGACTCGTGCATGTTGGAATCGCGATCCGCGATTTCCCTATAGGATCAGAACCGTCCATCTGGGGAGTACAGGTGGCAGAGATCAGTGATCTCGCGAACTCAGGAGTTCACAGGGTGAACTCCCAAGCGTTGGTGTTAAAGGTCGCGAGACGCGAGGTCGTGAAGAGGCGAAGTGGCAAGGAGGCTGTGAGCTGTCCATTCGAAGAGGACAGGTGTCGGATATCAAGAGATCTCGTGAACTCGGGGTTCGCAAGGTGGGAGCCCAAATATTGGGTACCCAAAGTCGCGAGGACGCGAGACGCGAGAAGGAGGATAACCGTTGGATCCGGATCGCGGGAGGACCATTAGATCCACACGAGGGATCGTGTCTCGGGACCTCGTAAGAAAAGGTTCAAGGATTTGGCCACGGGGATTGCGAGGTCGTGAGAAGTGAGATTCTGACCGTTGGAGGACAAGTGGCCATAACAAAGCGACAAAGTGGAATACAGGTGGCACGAAGCCCTCGGGATCTTGTTGTGAAAAGTCCCGAAGTATTGGCATTAGGATTCGCGAGTGGTGAAGTGTCGAGAGCCGAGGTTCGTGTGGACGCGTGGCAGAGTGTAAGGTGGGACCGCGTGGTCGACGAGCGGACACGTGTTGCCTGGAGACATAAGTCAACATTTTGTTGAATTCTCGCATCTCGGGGATTCACGGAATAGGAGGGTGAAAGTTCGACAGTTCAACCTACGAGGTTGCGAGTAGCGAGATCCCTCAGGGAAAAGTCAGCGAGTTGACTGACCATCGGGTCTCAGGGATCCGAGAACCCAGTGTTCAACCTTTGAACTCGTGAAGTCACGAGTTCCGATTTCCTGATAAATCAAGGAAGGGGGGATCGCACGAGAGAACTGTGGGAGCAAATTGCCCGATAGGGAAATAGAAGAACCTTCGAGTTCTTCGGGCTGAGAAGAAGAAGATCCTGTGAGTGGACGTGCCCTGGGTGGTGCGCATTTGTGTCAGAAAAGTGCCTCTCGAGTTGAGGGTTGCTGCAATAAGGATGTATGAGAACGTTATTGCTAAGTTTAAAAACAATGAGGGTTGGTCAAAAGAGATTAACTGCAATATCAGAGTCAAACAAGGTTGTCCCTTGTCCCCTACCCTTTTTGGCATATGCATTGACAAGTTAGAAGATTGCTTGGAAAAAGAAGGTTGTGTCAGCCCTACTTTCACTAGTATCGTTATCAATCTTCTTTTTTATGCCAATGATATCATTCTTATGAAAAGGAGTCCCCATGATCTTGAAAACCAACTAATAATCCTCAAGAATTTTTTCTCCAATATGGTTATGACTGTTAATACTGATAAGACTAAGGTCATGATTATTAAATCCAATAATATCCCTTATGATACCTTCATATATGACAACAACAACTTGGAGGAAGTGACTTCATACAAATATCTTGGAATTGATATTGACCACAAGCTCAATTGGAATTATAGCATTGATAAAAGGATTATTGGGGGGTGGAAAACTTATTATGGGCTTGAAAACAATTGTAAATCGACTGATCTTTGGAGTTGGGATAAGAAGAAACTCCTCTTTGAAACTATTGTTACACCTTTTATTCTTTATGGATGTGAAGTATGGGGTTGTAGTATCTCTCGTGAATCCTGGAGAAAGATAGAGTAAATACAAAATAGTTTTATAACCTATAATCTCAAAATTAAAGGAAATATGCCCTATCCCATCCTCCTCTTAGAAACAAGCCTCTCCCCCATTGAGAGCATGGCTATGACTAGATACCTAATGAATAAGAACAAGTTAAACAACATGGAAGACAAGAGGATTCCTAAAATTGCTTCAAAATCGAGTCATAACCACCATCGACTCAAGCGAGGATGGCATAAAGATGTCCGATCTTGGCTAAACTATTGGGGAATCATGGAAGTCACCATTTTACAGAGTAAATATACTATTAAAAAAACGTCAAATCAAAACTGAAGGAGAAAATGTGGTGTGATAAAAAGTTAGAGGAAAAAATAAAATTAAGGTATTATAAGGATGTAATCAACCCTAATCTAGAAGATCAAAATTATCTATCTGTTTTGCCAAGTG
>ML797477.1:188324-217025 GCA_009831015.1 Picea engelmannii
TTCATAGTATTTCAACACTTAGACATTTTCATGTTCTGATTGAGGTTGTAGTAGTGGAGAAAACATTAATAGAACAAAGAATGATTGTCATAGGGAGACAATGGAAGATTGGGCATTATGAACAAAGTTGGGGAAGAGACATCTTTCCATTGTAGCGGAAAAAATGGTCGCACACAACTTTGGGCAGAAGGTGGTGTGGATGGTTTCATAGGTTGTAGATGATTGCAGTGAGAGTTAGAAACTTGGAGTTTCCACTTCACAAGGAAAGTCATGGTTTCCACTTTGGAAGAATTTGGGGTTTCCAACAAACTTAATTGCGATGGAGGCACAAGTTTAGGTGGAGACTTGGAGATCACAAATTTTATGGATGTTGTCGGGGATGGGAACAACTTGAGGTGGGATAGGATGTAAGGTATTCTACTAGAAGGGTGCATATACCCTCACCTAATTCCTTGAGGAAATAGAATTTTGGGTTGCTTCAACACCCAAGAGTCGCATCAGTTGGGAAAGTGGGTGCCTTGGGTTCACAAACATGCCAAGGGACTTTCCCAAGCATAAAGAAACTAAGTGATCTAGGTGGATATTGGTGGCCACCCACCTATTCCAACTAGCTCCTGTTGATATTTTTTGGTTCAACACGTTCTTGTGTACTTCTTTGTAATTGTGGGTTCTACACTTTCAGGGTTGTTTGAATCCCTACACATCTTCCAGGTGGATATTGGTGGCCTCCCACCTAATCCAACTGGATTATTTTGTATGTTTTCATGCAAACACATCTTGTTGCACTTCCAGGGTCATTTTGGGGCCTTAAACATTGTTTTTTTGGCTCGCCATAGTCAAACTGTAGACGGATTCAAAGTTTGATGATGTAATGTGTAGTTCTTTGAAAGACCTTTCCAACAAGATATCACGTGCCTAAAACAAAGGTCGTATGCAAAAGTTACGACCCTGGGAAGTTGAGGTACCAACTTACCCATAGGAACCCACATAAATTTTGACATTTCATCTCCTAGGGTTAGGTTTTTGGATGTCTAGGGTTTTGGAATTCATGAGTAATATCAAAAAGGCATTTGGGGCCTCATTGTAATCATTCTACTCAGACAGATATGTGTAGTAGCCACATCTCTTCTCAGAGATAGATACCACCATTCAAGCAAGTGTTTCGGTTCTGCAATTTTACAGTTTCATCCTATTTCATTTATTCAATAGAAGATATTGTTCACTGGATATATGTGTTGTTCTTCATATCTCTGTGTTTATTGTATTCAGTCTGTTAATCAGTTTGTTCCACTCCTAAATCTGGATCACTAAGAGAAGGGGCACACCAGTCCCAAGGGACACAATGTTTTATGGGAGCACTAGGTCCATAAAGGGGCGTGATGGTTTGTGAAGGGGTGTGACACACCCAAAGGACATGATGATTCATGATGGTGACCTTTGGAGTCCATATAAGAGAACAAGGACACACAAATAAGGAAGGAATATTTTCAAAACAAGGAGAGAAATATCAGCTATGTGATTCGAAGGTAGACTTGGATGAAGAGGAGAGAGCTCCCTCAGCGAGACAAGTTTCTCCACATGGGATCACTTGGGCTTCCTTGAGGTGATTCTGTGGATAGAGTTGGAGAGACCTTATTTTGGGATGAGTTTGGGGAAGTCTCGTCATAGGCTAATGGAGGCATGTTATGAGACATAACCACGGGTTTTTGTGAAGTCTTGTGATAGAGAATAGGCAGTGATTCTGTGGTGGGTGCACATTTGTTGTTCTTTGCAGAAGTTGTGAAAGTTGTTATGATGAACGAGTCTTCATGTGATGGATCGATGCATGAGTGTCTTGGTGAGATGAGGAAAGTCATGTGACTCTACCCATGCTATATATGTGTGTCTCTTTCTCGTTTCACAAGTATTCTCTTTGTTTCATGGATGTATGTTTAATTGACTAAGTGTTAAGTCTGTTAACAAATTGTCTAAGTATACAAGACAATTACACTAGAGTAGGAGTGTGACTCACTCGTAGCCTAGAATGGAATATGGGTATGCTCTAGGTGAAGAGGCATAGATCGTATGAAGTATCCTTGGTGTTTTTGAGAAGCTAAGTGAGAAATGTCGTGATATCGCACGTCCTCAAGAGGTTCACGATTGCAAGATTTGGGTAGGGACATCGTGGGGATGTGACAAAAATCAATTCTCATTTTCTCGTAATAATTACATTATTAAAAAATCTAAAATACATGCTACAAACCTTGGGTTATTTATCCTTTCACATGTGTTTGTTCCTCCCAAACAATCAATAGCATTTATGCCATTTTCCGGTCCTCTTTATATTCAGTCTTATTACTTGAATATTGATAAATACAAACTTAACATTTTTATGTATAATATGTACATGAATGGTTATGCTTCTAGAAATTTTAATAGGAATAACTTGTTATGTACCAATGGTCATACACGCACTCATTGGAACATTGCAGGGTTCTTAAATAGTTGTAGGTACTCATTATTCAATGCAAATAATTAGATTGAGGAACATTCCAATGACATTTTTCTTTGTGAAAAGGAAGGCATCTAGATTTGTTGTTGTGCATACAATATGTAGTTTGTCTCATGGTGAGAGTTGTTAATAAACTATAACTTTCATAGATCACCAACTGATCATAAAAGACAATTTTCATTGGGAGTACCTTTAGACATCCCCTTGGGGCATAAGAAAAATATCATTGAGTAATTATATTTTTGTATTCTCAATGGAATTAATGTAAATGTATTGTTTAATTAGACATTACTTTTATTAAGTGGTTGCTTGCATTTATACTATTGAAAAACTTTACATGCTTCTAATAAATGGTTTGTGTAATGTTTGAACATACTAAGTGCGTCATGTTTACTAATGTCATCGATTTAGTGTTCAATATTTTGTAGCCAAGATTCTAATGATGAGTGACCTATATACCATCTATTGTTGCACCCCACTACAATGTCAAATTGAGAGAAGGTTGTTAAATGAGCACAACTCAGAGATGAAGTATACCAAGCATGTTTGAATCAACCATTATTTAATTCCACTATGTCTCAAGTCACCAACTCCAAATGTTTACAGTAACATTGGTTATTCACATGTTGGGGATGAAGATAGTGATATAGGGGTTGGTTTGGATGATTTATTATGGGATACCCATTCCATGGAGGGAATGTTGTTACATGCATTCCAATAAGATGAGACAGGGGATGAAGCTCATATCATTAGTACCTTCTTTAAAACTACATCCATCACCCCTCTCTTTGGACATGGGTAAAGGTCTACCCAACTAGGGACAACAATGTTACTATACAAATTGAAAGCAATGTATGGTATATCAGATGTGTGTTTTTCAACACCACTAATAAAAATAACCATTAAGTCCCATATATTTTAATAAATCTTGTCTGAAAATCAACAATGAAAAGGTATTTCATGCATGCTTGATGACAGTGTACATTTTTATTGTTCACTAATTGTAGGTTACTCAAAGATAAGGTACTTCCAAGTGATAATGTCCTTCTTTTCTTCTACAAAGATGCAAAGCAACTACTGAAAAGTTTGGGAATTGAGTACATATCATATCATATCATGCTTGTTCGAGTGATTACATTCTATATATAGGTGAATACATGGACAAATAGACATGTTCAAAATGTGGACATGATAGGTACCAAAAATAAAATAAAAAACAAGGGTAAGGCACATGTTCATCCTTATAAGATATTGAGGAACATGTCTACAATCCCAAGGATTCAAATTCTCTTCCATTGCAAAGAATTATTCATGTTGCAAGGGTGGCATGCCTTGCATATAAGTGAGCTAGGATTTATGTAGATCCCAACGGATTCAATATCCATGAAGCATATAGATGATACATGGATCTATAAATTCAAGGATGAAGTACAAATCCTTCTATTGAGCATATCCATGGATGAAGTTCACTTGTATTCCCTCCAAAACACCAACTATTTTGTTTGGCATCAATGGTAGTCATTAATAAAAATATTCCCCCATGGTTGTTCATGGATAGTAAACGTTAAGCCCTAGACAAAGCCCCATGTTATGTATAAAACCCCTTATTAAGCCTTATATATTGAATTATTGCATTTCTAGTGTTATATTTGTATGTCAGCTAGAACCCTTCATTGCACCCTTTCATTATAATTGTACCCTTTGTATCTTATATATATACCAAGGATACCTAGTCTTAGTACCATCTTATCTCATCTTGGAAATTGAATATATTGTAAAAGGAGGTCTCTCACTTGAAGTGGATTGTTATTCATTGAATTTTTATCATTTTTAAGGCGTTGGTTCATAACAATGAACATCTTATGTTGGATATTATAGTCTCTAGTAGAAGATAAGTGAAGAGAATGGATATATACCCCCAACCATTGACCAATGAATTGAAACATTTGGTATCAAAGCTTAAGATCCTAGGGTTTTTCTCCTCCAACTAAGACACCTTGGCATTTGCACTATAATTTTTTTTTTTTTGGGATGTTCCAGATTGCGAAATTTTGAGGAGACTAAGGTGAAATATCAAGGCACGGAGGTATAAATTTCAATGTTTGGTTCCTTATAATTTTATACATATATCCTATATAATATAAGGTTCATCCTGAAATCAATTTTAAATGATTCATCTTGGAATTTTAGCTATAAATATTTTTATGGAAAGTTTTAGCCAATGAAATTTTGTGGAGCATGAGGAGAATGTTCCTAGTATAGGTGGTAAAAATGTTAGGTTATGGTCCAATATAATTTTGGAGAAATAGTCCTTGAAAGACAAGGTTTGTGACTAATCTTGAAATTAGTTTTAAAAGAGTCATCTTGGCATTTTCGTTGTAACTTTGTTTTTGTTATGTTTGAGACTCTAAAATTTTCAAAATCCTTAGGAGACATAGAGAATTACATGTGGTAAATTTTTTGTATTTTGAATTATCATAATTTGTAAGATATATCTCATGGAAGATGGGGTTGTTTACTAATCTTGAAAATTAGTCTTAAACAAGACACTTTGGTATTTTTTCTATAACTTTTTATCAGTGAAGGTTCAGACTATGAAATTTTCAGGTGTATAAGAGGCCATATTAGATTTATATAGGCCAAAATTTTAGACTCAGAAGGGTTCAAAGTGAAGATATATATCAGGAAAAAGTTCATCCATCTAGACATTCTCAAAATTAGGGTTGGAAAGGTACGCATCTTACAATTGGCATAACTTTTGATTCAAAAATCTATTTTCGGTGATTCAAAATTTGTGATAAAGAGAAAATAGAGGAATATTATTATTTTTATCCCAAATGGATCCAAAAAATATTTCAACAGCAAATAAATCTCCAGAAATATCTTCTATAACTCATGAATAAAATGAGGAGATACATAACAAGCTATCCAAATTGGAGGACAAACTTAATGATTTGAGTGTTAGGGTAATAACAAGAGATGAGTTGGTAAACACACAAAGAAAAATTAAAGATATGGAAAATAAGATGAAACAAATGGAAAATAGTATGGATGAAAATCAGGAGCATATGGAAAGGAAGATGGAAAAGAAGATGGATGAAAATCGGGAGCATATGGAAAGGAGGATGGAAAAAAAGATGGATGAAAATCGGGAGCATATGGAAAATAATATGTTAGAATTGAAAATTTCCATGTCTTCCATGATCTTACATGTTATATAGGAGATACCCTCTAAAGGAGATATCAAAATGCAAGGAAATCATGAAAATGTAGAGGAAATATGTAAATGTGTTGAACCTGCACAAAATAGATTTAGTTAGAAAATAACACACACATTTGCAGAGAGAAATTGAGAAAGAAGAAGAAAGAGAGAAAGAATTCTCATTAACCGAAAGAATAATGAATATTTTACACATGATATACTCTGTATAACTCAACCAATGTGCACTGGAGGAGAATTCAATGCGTCATAGTGGTGGTCTAGAGTGATCTGGACACACACCAGCAGTTACAGGAGTAAACTGCCACCTAGTCTAGTCTCTCAGGAAATTACAGGAGTGAACTACTACCTATTTGAGTTAAATAGTCTATCAGTCTTCAATTAACTAACTAAAACATAGTGAAGTGAGGAGGAGATCAGGGAATCATGGGTAATGCGCTAGTTTGGTGATGATCCCAAGGACAATGCACATTAGCTGGTGATGAACCCAATGTTGCATGGTGACAATACCAATGTAGCATCTAGAATCCACTCAACTAATCAAAATGAAGTGAAAACTGAAGAGAATATTTTCCCTAAAGGAATATTCTTCCTAAAATATAGGAGACCTAATAATGACTAATAAACAAGGAAAAACCTTAGGAAAAATAAATCCTATGTGTGTGTGAAGTAACTCCAACACCCCCCCCTGAAAATCACTATGGTGAAAATAAAGAATGGGTCCCGACAACAAGGCCATGTTAGGTACCCAAATACAAAAGATACACTGAAATAAAGTGAGGAAAGAAGGAAAACATCATGGGAAAAACACCCCCTTAAGGTACAATGTATGTAAAAATAAGAACTAACAGTTGCTAGGAAACTGTGTCCTTCACTTGAAGATGACTTCACAGAGAATGAAATTTCTACTCAGTGAAGTTCTTGGTGAAGATGTCTACACTTTGTTCTGTTAAAGGAAAAAAATGCATGTCGATGATTCCCTTGTGTACTAAGTCCCAGATGTAGTGCATGTGGATCTTAATGTTCTTCATCCACTGCCTCTAAACTGGATCTATGAAGAACTTCAGAGTGCTCTGGTTTTCAGACCAGATGACGATCGGATGATGAAATTGAATTCCCAACTCAGTACGAAAATGTTGTAGCCACATAGCCTGAATGGTTATGTTAACTACCTCTATGTACTCTACCTCGTCTGAAGATAGAGCAATATCATCTTACTTCTTGATCGACCAATAAATAGGCACAGAACCAAGACTAAGTGAGTAACCAGATGTGAACTTGTGATCAATATTATCACCAGCCCAGTTAGAATTAGTGAACCCAATGAGATCCAATGTAGACTATGTTGCATAATGAATCCCAAAGGTGATGGTAACTTGTACGTATTGAAGGATATGCTTTACATCCTTCCAATGTAACACATGCGACTCTTGCATGAACCTGGATACTACACCAACTACATAGGAGAGGTCTGGTCTGGAGTGTGTGAGATACAAAAAGCTCCCCACTAGCTATTTGTATAGTGTGTTTTCAACCAGTGGAGTGTCCCTTCCATCCTCAAGTTTGAATAATGATAAGAAAGGAGTCAGAGTAGACTTGCACTCTGTCATGTGAAATATCTCAAGGAGATCTCATGCATACTTGTCCTAAGACAGTTTGATTCCCGATACATCCTAGATGATTTCAAGTCCAAGGAAGAAGTGTAGCAGACCCATGTCTTTCATCAAGAACCTGTCATGTAGAATCCTCTTGACTGCAACAATCGTTGAAGTC
Source organism: Picea engelmannii (assembly GCA_009831015.1). Taxonomy (NCBI): domain Eukaryota; kingdom Viridiplantae; phylum Streptophyta; class Pinopsida; order Pinales; family Pinaceae; genus Picea; species Picea engelmannii. Next base: position 195,809 of record ML797477.1, read on the forward strand.
GAGAAACCAGTGATCAACAAATCATCAACATACAAAACTAAGAGTAGAAGTGAATCAGTCATCCTAAGCATGTAAACATTCAGATCTGATTTACAACGTACAAATGTTTTTGACAACAAGTAGGAGTCCATCTTGGCATACCATTCCCTCAGAGTCTGCTTGAGGCCATAAAGATATTTATTCATTTGACAGACCAAAGATGAATCCTGCATAAATCCCTGGGGTTGCTCCATACAGATCTCCTCAGAGAGATCACCGTGAAGAAATGAATTCTTCATGTCCATCTAATGGACTTCCCATCCATTAGTTGTCGCAATGGCAAGTTCCAAACATATGGAATCCATCTTCGCTACTGGAGAGAAGGTCTCATCATAGTTAATTCCATGAACCTACTGAAATACTTTGGCAACAAGCCTGGCTTTGTATCTACTAATATGTCCATCCGATGCACTCTTGGTCCTATAGACCCATCTGCACCTGACAAGTTTCCTTACAGAAGGAAGGGGAACCAGATCCCAAGTTTGGTTCTCGAGGAAGGAGTTGTACTCCTCCCACATGGCAGATTCCCAAAATGGATTTCCAGTAGCCTTTCCATAAGAATGTAGATCTAAAGACTGAACGAAGAAAACATGCCTGGGTGGAAATGGCTCAGTGGAAGTAAGTGCAAGAGGAGGCTCCTTGAAACTAGATTGAGTGATCCTAGTATCATCTGGATCCCCAACAAGATCCCTTGCATCCCAAAGAGTAGTCTGAGCCCACTTGGGCCTCGACTCTGGCTATACATATGCATCTGGATGCACTGAATATGCATCTGATTGTACTAACTCTGTATTTGGATCCTCTAAATCAGAACTAGTGTCTGAAGAAGAGTTGGAATGTGCATGCTCATCATCTCTAACAGGTGGAAGAACAAAGGTGTTTGCATGCGGCTGTTGAGGTACATGCGAGACACTTTCCTCGAATTGGACACTATGCTCAATGATGAGCTGGTCCGAGGAAATATCAATGAGTTTGTATCCCTTCACACCGTTAGGGTATCCAACAAAAATACACTTTGTTCTCTGTGGATCAAGTACCTTCCTCTTTTAAGAGGGAATCTGGGCCAATGCATGTGAACTGAAAATATGAAAATGGGTCACTTCCGGTTTTAGGCCGCTCCAAGCCTTGTAGGGGGTATTATATTTGATAGATCTATGGGGATATCTATTTTGGATGTAGGTTTCACAATTAAGTGCTTCGGCCCATAATCTATGTGGAAGTGACTTTGCATGTAGCATGCAAGAGGTCATCTCTTCTAAAGATCTATTTTTTCGCTCAACAACTCTGTTTTGGTTCAGACTATAGGGAACTGTGTGCTGATACTGAATCCTTGCCTCATGACAAATATTATGGATCTCATGGTTGACATACTCTCCCTCATTATCAGTTCAGAGGAATTTGATTTTCTTTTCTAATTGTGTCTCAAACAGGGCTTTGAAATCTTTGATGTGTTGAAAGACCTTTGACTTTTTCCTAAGAAAGAAAATCCATGTGAAGCATGAGAAATCATCAACAAAAATGAGCATGTACCTTTATTTGATGATTGATAGATGCGTAAAAGGGACCATGAGGTCACTATGGATCAGATCTAAAGGAGAGGAAGCTCTCTGAGTCTTTCCTTTGTAGAATTTATCTTGAGGGTGTTTTCCAAGAACACATCCCTCACAAATTCCTTTGGATAAATGAATTTCTAGTAGACCATCAACCAATCCTTGCTTGATAAGTTGTTGCATATATCTTAAATTTAAATGCGCGAACATGTTGTTCCATATCCTATTTCTTTAATCAACATGGGTAAGCAATAAAGCAAAATCTGTTTCAATAAATTCAGAAAATGTATACAATCTAGGTTGATGATTTACCTCACCGGTAGAAACCCTGGAATTGGGTTGCATGTCATAGATTTCCACTTCATCAAGTGTGAATATGAATTTATTTCCGATGCTGGAATTTTTCATCTGATACATGGAGAGAAGATTGACGGAAAGTTTGGGAACGTGCAACACATTCTCGAATCTTTCATTGGTGAGTTTGTCAGTGACCTCGACTGAAGAGTTGTCCCCCATCAGAATAGGAGGACCTTTGCATGAATAAAATGAAGAATAGACTACTTTTATGGCAGCCATGTGATGTGATTCTCTTGAATCTACGATCCAAGCATCGGGAGAGGAGTTGATGGCAATCAAGGCATGGCTAGAATTTCCTTTCTTGGGATTTTGATCTCCTGGCTTCTTCTTCTTGGAACCCTCGGGGATGCGATCTCCAAGGTTATTTTGCTTAAGTATTTGAGTCATTATATCTATTTTTTTATGCATACATGTGATTCTGGATGGAATCCTTTATGGAAGTATGTGAATTTCTCCCCTTTTCTTCCCTTTTCACCTTTGGATCTAGAGGCATCGGTGATGGGTTTTGAGTACCCTTCCTTCTTCAGATTTGCTTGTTCTTTCCTTTTGTATTTATCTTTATATTTTTTATATTTATTACCGCTTCCATCTTGCACAATAAGTGCATGCACCTTTCGGCCTTTGATTTTTCCCATGTTGATGAGCTTGGTCTGCTCTTATGTCAGGGATTCGATAAATTCCTCAAGAGAAGGCATCTTCCAGATGGCTCCAAAGGTGAATTTGACTAAATGTAATGTGGATACAAACACTAAGAAATTTAGGACCAAGTTTGGAGAGAATGGTGAGAACCATTTGTTTCTCCTCAGATTTATCAACCCCGCAAGCCTTGAGTTGCGATAGTAAATCCTTAAATTTTGTAAATAAATCTTGGAGATTGTTGAGGCTTTTTGGATTCAATGTGAGAAATTATACCTCGAGCATGTGCCCGCTCATCTCCTCCTATTTTCCAAAGATACCTTCCATGGTGGTCCAAGATTCATTGGGGGTTTTATAGGAAGATATGTGAAAAAGAAGATTGGGAGAAATGAGACTGCAAATTATTTCAAATGCTTCATCCATTCGATTTAGATACTTGGATTTTTCTATGGCTAATGTTGGTTTTGTTTCCGTGTTCTTGGTTAACCTGTACAATCCTCTACTTCGAAGATGCATGATTATCCTCTCCTTCTATTGGCACAGGGGCAGACCCAGGGTTCAGCTCCAAGAGCGCACCAACAAGCCCTAACTACTGGCCCTTTCGTCTACACTTGCGAAGCAGATGAAGTCTCACCCGAAAAATCTATGGGGGGGTTGCAGGACAAAGATGTCTACAACCAAGGGAAATATCAAGTGGATCCAACACTAGAACAATACAACATGCATATATCACTTATCAACTTACATCTATTCCACACATCTATCAAATCTACCACAGTAATGCAATGCCATTATATCAAAGGCAAAGAACATAGCATCAAGCACACACTACACAAGGTATACATGGTTCACCCTCTCTCTAGGGCTACATCCACAGAACTGTTCTTTATAATATATTAAGGTGAAGCATAGAGTTCTTGTCTGTGCTCTCAGCGAGCATATCTTCTTTCTTATCCTCTATATCTCTCCCCTCCCTGCACACCCAACTGCAGGGTTGATCTTCGCACCCAGCTAAATATCTTACAATATGGAAAGCTCTCGTACTCAACACTTCTCTCTCACACAATGTTACTCACTCGATCACAAAAAAACAATAATAACACCAACAATAGTAACAACAACGACAACGATCAACAACAACCCATCCCAGGTCCTTTAGACCTTTGTTTATACATTACAATCACTCATCGACATCCTTAGGCCAAAACCTAGGTGTCAAAACCCTAGATACCAAAACCCTAGGTGTCTAAAACCCTAGGTGTCTAATACCTTAGGTCAACTTGACCCACGTTTTTAGGGCTTCACCAGCCTGTCTTTCCTTCCTTCTCTCACGGTGCTCCAAAGAATCCAACGGTGGATTTTTCTGCTTCCTGAGTTGTCTACGATCCTCCTTCCTTGATGATCTTTCATCCTTGATCTCCTCGTCCAAAGAGTTGCTTCCTTTTACTTCACTTCATCCTTTTTGCTCTTTTTCTCACTTCGAAACAGTAACAGTCACTGTGTCTTCTGCGTAGTTCATATTTTTCCTTTTCTTCCTTGATCTTCACTTACTTTTATAACCAAGGGCCAACATTCCCCCAACACTCACCTGTGACTCATCCCGAGGCACTTCAGATCTGATCCTTCTATTTTACTTCGACTTCAGACTGCGCAGTGCATCCTCTTCTTTCTACTCTATGCCTCCTCTCCTTCCTTGTGTAGATTGTCTTTTCTGTGTTTGGTACCCAGTTTCAACTGCACCTAGTACCTAGACCCTTTTCCTCAAGCTTTTACTAAGATCTGTGAGGCAACTGGTTGTCATAATACAACTTCAGTCGGCTTCCATTCACTAATCCTTCCTTCCATTCTCCATTCAAAGTCTTCAACTGTGCAGCTCCTCCTTATGTAACACGGGTGATTTCATATGGCTGGAACCAATGCGTTCTGAACTTCCCAAGATGTTTGATGAACTTACTGTCATATACTAGTACTTGATCGCCTTGTTTAAATGCCTTCTTATTGATGTGTCTATAATGGTAGGCCTTCTATCTTTCTTTCTATACCTTCTGATGAAATCCTGCAACAAATATGTCTTCCTCCAATTCGACCAATTGTGTAAGCCTCTCTTGAACAACACCAGTGTCATCCATATCTGTAAAGGCAACATTTCTTAGGCTTGGTAAAAAATATTCCATTGGGACAACGGCTTCGAGACCATCTACCAACTTAAAAGGGGTCTGCATTGTTAGCATCTTGCAAGTGGTTCTATAGGCCCATAGTATTGTTGGTACTCTTAAATCCTAGTCATCCCTATTCACACTGCAGATATTCATCAGCGTTGTTTCCAAGATCTTATTGAATGCTTCCACTGTCCCATTTGCTTGTGGGTAGTAAGGTGTGCTCTTCTGATGGTGGACTGCAAATTCCTCAGTCAGGGCTTCAACTGTTTTATTTATGAAATGTGTGCCTTTATCACTCATAGGATCTTTGGGCATCTAAACCTGGATATTATGTCATCAAATATGAAGCGTGCAATTGTAGTTGCACTATAGTCCTTAACTGCTCTTTCTTCGGCCCATCTAGTCAAGTACTCTATCGCAGTAATTATGTACCTTGCTCCTATGTTCTTGCCTGGTGGGTTTATAGGTCCCACGAAGTCAATGGCCCATTTCTCAAATGCTTGTAGAGTCAGTTGTGGTGCTAGTGGCATTTCATCTCTTCTGGATGGTTTCCAAACTCTTTGTCATACATCGCAGGCTCTATAATAGTTTTTAACATCTTTGTGTAAGGTAGGCCACCAAAGGCCAACTCTAAGAACCTTCTGCACAGTTGCTTTCCTTGTGAAATGTCCTCCTGCGATGCCCTCATGAGATTCTGTGAGGATCAATGGTCGCTCTGCCTCCATAACACACCTTCATAATATCTCATCAGGTCCCATTTTATATAGTTGTCCAACTATAAGTGAAAAGTCAGTAACGCGCACTACTAGTTGTTTCTTCTAGGGAATTGTATACTCACTAGGTGCCATTCCTATTGACAGGAACTGGACTATCTCTGTGAAGTGGTCATCAATATTTCTAATGGCCAGTAACTGTGCATCCGACAGTGTATCCTCCAAACTGGTCGGCTCTTTGCCATGTTCCAATCTAGACAAGTGGTCAGGACCTTTGTTCATTCTTCCTGGTTTGACTATGATCTCAAAATCATATTCTTGAAATAACAGAATCCATTTGCATATTATCCCCCCCAACAATGGCTTGTTGACTAGGTATTTCAGCATGGAGTGATCAGTAAACATTTTAAAGTGTCCTTCCAACAAGTAGTGACGAAATTTCTGCAATGCATATACCATGGCTAATCCTTCTCTCTCAGTGGTGGTGTAATTAATATCAACTGTTGATAGCTTCCTACTAGAAAAAGATAATGGATGGTCAATATCTCATTCACCAGGTTGTTCTAACACAACTCCCAATGCAATGGAAGATGCATCGACATGCACATGAAATTCCTTGCTCCAATCTGGGAAAACCAAAATGGGTGCAATAACCATTTTATGTTTCAATGTGTCGAAGCTCTGCTGGAATTCTTCTGTCCAACTGAACTGACAATCTTTCTTCAAAATATTTTCCATGGGTGTTGTAATATGGGCGTATCCTTTAATGAACTTCCTATAATATCTAGTATGTCCTAACGCAGTGCGCATCTGTTTGATTGAAGTAGGGGGTGGCATATCAACTATAATGGAAATTTTAGATGGGTCTACCAGCAATCCCTGCTTGCATACAATATGAACTAACAACACTCCAAATGGTGAAAATAAGATTCATTTATTCATATTAAAGGCAGTTTGACACTGCCTGAATTTGTCCAAAATTAACCTTAGACATTCAATATGATTTTTCAATAAACTAAAAACAATCCAATCATCAAAATATGCTTCTAGAAATTTATGCAGAAATTCCTTGAATACTTCGACCACCGCCCTAGAAAAGATGGTTGGGGCATTCTTCAATACAAATGGCATTACTGTATACTGGTAGGATCCCCATTATGTTGCAAACATGGTCTTATGGTGATCTTCCTTGGCAATCCAGATCTGATGGTATCCTGAAAATCCATCTGTAAATTAATATACCTCCTGGCCTTCCACATTATATAACACTTCGTTAATGAATGGTGTAGGGAAGGGGTAATGCAAATAGGCACCATTCAGCTTCCTAAGATATAAATAGATCCTTATCTCTCCTTTCTTCTTGTCTTGCACCACCATAGGACTAATTCCTGCTTCCAACATTCTATCGAGCTCAATCTTCACTTTCTCTTTATACTTAGGGTTCAATCTGTAGGGTCTCTGTTTGACTGGTCTTTCATCTAGTTTCAAAGGGATCCTAATCTCTCCCATAGGCCCTTTAATTCCCTTCATATCAGTGAACTTGGTTGGAAACAAGTCCTGATATTCATGCAGTAACTCTGTTATTTTGTCAATAGTAGCAGCATCCCAATAATCTCCAACATTTGCAAGATTCGATGTTTTCTTTGTTCCAATATTGATCAATTGTTCGATGAATGGTAGCTCAACTCCTAGTCCTTCCACATCTCTCTGGCCTTCTGTTTCAACAATGTTCACCTTCCTAGGGTCATCGTCTTCATCAACATTGATGTTGTAACAACCTTGTAGTTTCTGGAGAGGCGCAGTCCATTCGTCCTCTTCTTGTTCTAAAGGGGGGATAGAGGCCCCCTCAAATACTTTATTTCTTACAATCTGTAACACTTTCTCTATTGAAGGATATTGACTGTCAAATAAGAAGGTGGTTACAAATTTCTGAGTCATACCTTCCCAATCTGCAGTGATGAGGCGCAGCTCCGCTTGAAGGTACCAGTTGATAGGAGTTGTGTCTAGTGTGTTAATGAACTGTTGCACCAAGTTCTCTTGAGGAATGGTTCTCCAGGCTTCCTCACAATTTCTCACATGGTCCTTTGGGAAACTTCGACCTGTGTAACGAACTTCACAACCTTCTACTTGTGCTGAGAACCGCTCGATCATCAGGGTATGACATTGTACGCATTCTGTAATGTTGTTTTTGTGTGTTCCCCAACATCTCACTGCTATTTCTTTCAAGGCCTCATCCATTTCCAACAATCTTTGTTGTGTTGGTACACTTGCTTCGAAGTCCAATAAGAAGGTTTCTAAAGGATTCAGACCATCAAATGTGGGCAAGTTACTTATTGTTGTGTCGATACAGTGAACTTCTCTGTTTAATCTAGCACATCTCCTTGTAGATACTTCATACATTTTGTTCTGCCAGTTCTCTAGTGCTTCTTCTGAATCTTATGAACATGTGTTGTCACTTCACCAACTTAGGTTTCCATTGGCCGTAGGATTAATGTAATCCTTCTGCCTGGTCGTTAATTTGTATATGTTTTCCAGTTCATATGTGCGGTCTTCTTCTCTTATAGGTTTTGTGTATCGTTGACCTTCGTCTGGATATAATGGTGCAATAACCCTAAGTCCATCTCTTTCAAACATCATTTGTCTTTTCTTTAAATCAACCTCAATGGAATTATTGAAAGCCCAGTCAATTCCTAACAGCGCAGGATGAGGACAGTTGTCATCAACTATCTCAATTACCTCAAAATATGAAAATGTTCTTACTCCGTCGATGTCCACAGGGACATGTTCCAATCTTCCAAAGGGGGTTACTGCCTATTGGTTAGCCATCCTAAGATTTATAGGGGAATATATCAACTTTAGTTTTCCCATCAGTGCCCAAGTTTGCTTTGTCATGACATTGACCTCTGACCCTAAGTCGAGGACCACATAGTCTATATCATATTCTCCTATTTGAGCATTCAAGTGTAATTCCTTATTTGTCCTTCTCTTTTTAGAGATTTGGTGTACTACCCTATTCAGTACGGGGTCTATCTTTCCTAGATCATACTGTCCGATTAAAGTTTTTATCTCTTGTACAATGCTCTCATCCTAAATCAACTTAATACAAGTATATAAAAAATCCATGAGCTTGCTTACCTCTTGTCCCTCTTTTGGCGAAGCAGACTGATCGAATGCCAAAGGCATTCCATATTCTCTTACTTTTGGTCGTGTCTTTGATGAAGAACCTTGGTCTACTTTGAACTCTTTTCTTGCTTCCTCAAATCAGGGATGATTTTAAGGATGGAAATTTATTTTAAAATGTAGAAACATTGGCGAATCTTACTAATTCTTCATATGCCAACTATAAGTGTTTGGCGATATTTTTTAAAAAATATTCAAATTTCTAAGGATTTTATATAGTTTGTATAAAATTTTGGCAATTTTTAAGGTAAAATAATTTTATCCTATAAAATTTGGGTGAATCATTTTTAGAATAATGAATCTTGTTTTGGGAAAAACCATGGAAAATTAGCCCATTAGCGAAATTTAGCCCCTAAAATCATCCCTGCCTCAAATATTTGTCTTTCTTTCTTTGCATCAAAAGTTTGGGTCTTCTGTGTAGCTTTCCTTAATTCTGAGTCTTATGTATTCTTTCCTTGGGTCAGTCTGTCTTCTCCTGTAAAAATGCCTCCTCTAGTGATAACAACAACTCTAGGGTCTTATCCACGAGGTTCAACATATATATCAGTTGCACTTGTAGGTTCTACTAAGGTCCTCGTCTTTCCTAAATATTAGCTAGCAGCACAGGACAATCTTCTATAACGTGTTCGAAGGAACTGCAGTAGCTGCAAGTAGCGCAAGGGTTCTGACAATCCATTGATAAGTGTCGTGGTTGTGCGTAGTTGTAAAAAATGATCTGTCCTCGACCTTGACCCATACCTCCTCCTCCTCCTCATCCTCTGAATCCACCGTGAGGATTGAAGTTTCCTCTCCTAGGGGATTTTTATTGCGTAGTGTTTCCTTCTTGTTGTACTTCACCTTAAATTTTGTATATGTCTCTTGACCTTTCATGCATGAGTTCATAATCCCTACAATCTCTATCATCATGCCCCACAGACTTACAGAATGTGCAATACAAATTTGTGGGTGTTTGAACATATTTTTGCATGTAATAGCACTCACCAGGGCAATGTCTATTTCTACATACTTCGCACCAGGGTAGGGTGACTTGCTTCAAAGGGCTCAGAGATCCAGAGGCCACGTATTCATGAAATAAGGGGCAGTGTTCCTTGTCATGGCCTTCTGATTTTCATATGACACACCAGATGTCTTCTCTTTTATCTTTTCCCTTGTTTTTCTTCATATCTTCGATTTGTAGAGACAAACTAGTTAGTTGCCTCAATATTTGACTCATACCTGAGCTGGATTCTCCCATAGGGGATGAATCTAACTTCATGGTGATCTCCAATGCCTTAGCATGTGAAGTGATCTTCTGTTGCATCAGAGGAACTCTGATGTGTGGTAAGAGGGAAGCAATGAACCATTCTTTTTTCTGCTCATCTAGGATCTGAAAACTCAATCGGTCGGTTAAGGTCTTGAATCTCTGATCGAATTCCCAAACAGGTTCAACAACCTTCTGCTTGATCTCTTCTAGCTATGTAATACATTGTGACTCTGACTTGGGTTTCTTGAACTTTACAATCAATGAATTCTTGATTTCATTCAGGGGCTTAGGCTGTACAAGTCCTTGGACAAGCTTCATGTTCCATCTCAGTGCGCGATCCCTTGGGGTAGTACTAAACTGAGTTCTTTTAACATCTTTGTCAGTGAAATTTTTAATATTCCATACGACTTCACATAGGAACCAGTGTTTATTAGGTTCTTCAAACCCATCTCCCCTAAAAATAGGGAACTTCATCTCATCTACCATAGATCTTCCTATTGTTCCTGACTGAGTATGTGGTGGATTAATGGTGACAGTGCTCTGAATTCTCTAGTGGCTTGGATTACTATGATTTCTTAATGCTACTAAATCAACAGGAGGGATTATAACACTTACTTCGACAGTCTGCGCAGTTCCTGAAGTTTTTGGCTCTTCCCGGCGAGGCTCTTCAGCTTTCCCTTCCTCTACCCTAGCGGGTTCTGAATGCTCTTCGTCTGTTAGATCTGCCTCTTCTCCACTGTAGAAACCCTCATCCCCATAGTTCTTATTAAATAGGTTCTCAAGGTGAAATTCTCTAAACGCTCTCCCACTGCGCATATGTCCAGCCTCTGTGTCATTGTCGCTGTCTGAATTCCTGAACATTAGCTTTTCCATATCCGACCAATCTATTGTATCTTCAATATGTTCTTCTCATGTAATAACATCTTGATCCTCAACTTCAAAAATTGTAAAAATTTTCCTCTGGGTCCCTTGAATAAATATCTCTCAGCTTGACTATATGACTCTACTCTGTCAACAACAAACTCGGTTATGTACCCTCCAATGGTGCTATCAAACCAATGGTCTACTTCTCTTTCCACAGTTTTATCAACTCTCTTGACCTTCTTTATTAGTGCGGACGTCCAAACCACAGGAGGTCTAGATCTGATCTCAAACTGGGTATCTGCTAACCTAGCTAGCCACTCATATAGCTCCTAATGGATTCCTCCAAAGAAAATTTTGTGTATATCAGTAAAGATATATCTTCCTAACCAATCCTTTGTACTAATATTAGGGTTATTCTGGGCTTTAGCAAAATATTTTTCTTGATCCTCTATCCACTTTTGAATCTCTATCTTTGATGGGAACCACCTTGACATTCCCTCAAGAATATTCTTGTCCTGGCAATGGAACCATTTGTTGGCACAGGGGAAAACCCAGGGTTCAGCTCCAAGAGCGCACCAACAAACCCTAACTACTGGCCCTTTCGGCTACACCTGTGAAGCAGATGCAGTCTCACCCAAAGCAGCTATGGGGGGGTTGCAGGACAAAGATATCTGCAACCAAGGGAAATATCAAGTGGATCCAACATTAGAACAATACAACATGCATATATCACTTATCATCTTAGATATATTCCACACATCTATCATATCTACCACAATAATGCAATACCAATATATCAAAGGCAAAGAACATAACATCAATCACACACAACACAATGTATACATGGTTCACCCTCTCTCTAGGGCTATGTCCACAGAATTGTGCTTTATAATATATTAAGGTGAAGCATAGAGTTCTTGTTTGTGCTCTCAGCTAGCATATCTTCTTTCTTCTCCTCTTTATATCTCCCCTCCCTGCGCACCTGGTTGCAGGGTTGATCTTTGCACCTAGCTGAAAATCTTACAATACAGAAGGTTATCGTACTCAACACTTATCTCTCACACAATGTTACTCACTCGATCACACAAAAACAATCATAACACCAACAATAGTAACAACAATGACAATGATAAAAAACAACCCATCCCTGGTCCTTTAGACCTCTATTTATACATTACAATCACTCACCAACATCCTTAGGCCAAAACCTAGGTGTCAAAACCCTAGGTCAACTTGACCCACGTTTTCAGAGCTTCACCAGCCTGTCTTTCCTTCCTTCTCACACGGTGCTCTAAAGCATCCAACGGTGGATTTTTCTACTTGATGAGTTGTCCATGATCCTCCTTCCTTGTTGATCTATCATCCTTGATCTCCTCATCCAATGGCTTGCTTCCTTTTACTTCGCTCCGTCCTTTCTTCTCTTTTGCTCACTTCGACCCAGTAACAATCACTGTGTCTTCTATGCAGTTCACATTTTGCCTTTTCTTCCTTGATCTTCACTTACTTTTATAACCAAGGGCCAACACCTTCCATGCAAAGTAATTGTAAGGTGTAAGAATGAATTCTTTTGGGAATTCCATTTTTCCGTTGTCTTAAATCTTTGGTATCTGCAAAAATAATTCGGTGTGTGTTTTTCTTAGCAGTATTTTGGCTCTGATACCATGTAAATGTGTTGAAACTACACAGAATAGATCTAGCTAGAAAATAACACACACGTTTACAGAGAGAAATTGAGAAAGAAGAAGCAAGGGAGAAAGAATGGAAGAATTCTCTTTAACCGAATGAATAATGAATAATTTACACATGATATACTTTGTATAACTCAACCAATGTGCATTGGAGGAGAAGCCAATGCATCATAGTGGTGGTCTAGAGTGATCTGGACACACACCAGCAGTTACAGGAGTAAACTGCCACCTAGTCTAGTCTCTCGGGTAGTTACGGTAGTGAACTACCACCTAGTTGAGTTAACTAGTTTACCAGTCTTCAGTTAACTGACTGAAATGAAGTGAAGTGAGGAGGAGATCAGGGAATCATGGGTAATGCATCATTTGGTGATGATCCCAAGGATAATGCACATTAGTTGATGATGATCCCAATGTTGCATGGTGATAATACCAATGTAGCATCTAGACTCCACTCAACTAATCAAACTGAAGTGAAAATTGAAGAGAATATTCTCCCTAGAGGAATATTCTTCCTAAAATATAGGAGACCTAATAATGAATAATAAACAAGGAAAAACCTTAGGAAAAATAAATCCTAGGTGTGTGTGAAGTAACTCCGAAAAAATAATATTGAGTCCCAAATTCATGATTATTCAGTACTTCAATATCCACATCATTGAGGTTTCAATGCAACACCAAGGAACTACTTCATTCCAAAGATCAATATGAGGAATTTTGGTGGTAAAGATCCTATAACATGGATATTCCATATGGAGCAAATATAATTTGATCTACACCAAGTGCCAAGCTTACAAATGGTACCTATTGCATCCTTGTATTTAGAAAATGATAAATTTGTTTGGTATCAATGGCTTTGTAAAAGAAAAAAAAAATCTATTATATCCTGGTCCTCTTTTATGGATGAATTTATTTCGCAATATGGGGATAATAAGAGAAATACATTCTTTAGTCAATTGATAAATCTTCAACAAAAATCCCTATTTACATAACACATTCAACAATTCCATAAGCTCAATCTCAAGGTAAAGAATATTCCTGAGGAGAATTTGTTAGATCTCTTTATGGGCACTCTAAATGAGAAAATTTAACATGAGGTGCATCTCTTTGAACCTACAACCCTAGATCAAGCTTTCGGTATGGAAAGGAAAGTGGAAAAACAAAATATGGCTACTATAAGGGAGGCTTCTAACAACTGTAGAGAGAACCATGTTCCCTCTCCTAACCTCAATCAACCAACAAGGTCTACACATCAACAAATGTATGAAAGAAGATAAAAGGGAATATGATACAACAAGTACAATAAGGGGAATAAATGTGGTGAGAATAAATTATTCTACATAGACTATGAAGAGGAAGAAGATCAAGAATTGGAACCATCACAAGATCTAGATCTATAAGAGATTACTCCAATGATATATTGTCATGCATTGGTTGGCATCAATACTCCACAAACCTTCAAGATACAAGGATACATCAAAAAGAAAAATGTAATAGTGTTGATTGATTATGGTAGTACCCATAACTTCATCAATTACAAATTAGCAAAAGATCTCAGTTGCTTTGTATATCCAACACCGTAGTTTCAAGTAATGATTGCAGATGGAGGTACCATAAATTGTTCTGGGAAGTGTCATAGTATTAAGCTCAATATGGGGGAGTATTTTTCAGAGGTTCCCATGATTTCCATCCAAATGGGTGGTGTCGATGTTGTATTAGGGTTCCAAGGGTTACAATCATCGGAAACAATGGCTCTTAATTTTCAATATCTTTTCATGATATTTTCCTCAGAATGCAAGGAAACTGAGCTTAGAGGTATCCAAAGGAAACCTTGTAAGGTAATAAGCTCAAATAGCATGACAAAATTACTCAAAAAGTGACACCATGGTATATTTGCACAATTGTGCTCACTAGATGTTCAAAAATCTATATCCTTTTCTCCATTGGATCTCCAAATAGTTATCAACAATCATTCCAAAGTATTTAGAGAAATGCCTAAGGGTCTTCCACCTACTCGAAATCATGACCATGTTATCCATTTTCAACTAGGAAATGTACCACCTAACATTAGGTCTTACTAGTATCCATATGCATAGAAGAGTGAGATTGAGTGCATGATCTAAGAAATGTTAGGGGTTGACATCAGTCAATCTAGCCAAATTTCTTTCTCTTAAACAATGGTGATGGTTACGAAAAAGTATGGTTTGTGGCGTATGTGTCCAGATTATAGAAAACTAAAAAAAATGACCATCAAAGATAAGTTTCTTATTCCTGTCATTGATGAATTATTAGATGAATTGCATGGAGAAATTTTCTTTACTAAGTTGGATCTTCGTTCAAGATATTATCAAATCATAATGAGGCAAGAAGACATTCCCAAAAAAACTTTTAGAGAACATGAAGGTCATTATGGTTTTTTGGTTATGTCATTTGGACTTACTAAAGTACCTTCAACATTTCAAAGTTTGATGAATTCTATTTTCAATCCCTTCCTTAGAAAATTTATGTTAGTATTTTTTGATGACATACTATTCTACAAAAAATATTGGGAAGAGCATGTACAATATGTTGACAGAGTATTACAACTATTGGAAGAGAAACAACTTATGCAAGGCCTTCCAAGTGTGCCTTTGGGGTTCAAGAAGTGGAATATTTGGGTCATATTGTATCTCATGAAGGTGTAAAAGTGGACCCTAGAAAATTAAATCTTAGGGAATGGCCAATTCCCAAAACCTTGAAGAAATTTAGAGGATTATTAGGATTGACAGGATATTATCACAAGTTTGTGAAGAACTATGGTCAAATAGAAGCACCTCTAACAACATTATTGAATAAGGAAGCATTTTATTGGACTCAAGAAGCAACCAAATATTTTGAAAATCTTAAGGAGGCTATGTAGAACTCATGTCCTGGCCACACCTAACTTTACAAAACATTTATTTTGGAGTGTGATTCCTCAAGCCATGGTATTGCTTCAGTTTTAATGCAATAAGGAAGGCCCCTTGCCTTTGAAAGCAAACAACTTAAAGGAAAAAACTTACTCAAAGCCAATTATGAAAACAAATGTTGGGCATACTACATGTAGTTAAGAAATGGAACCCTTACCTAATAGGAAGACACTTCAAAGTAAAAACGGATCCTGATAGTTTAAATTACTTATTGGAGAAACACTTATCTTTAGAAGAGCAACAAAATTGGGTTATGAAGATGCTATGTTATGATTTTGAAATTATATAGAAGAAAGGAAAACATAATGTTGTTGCAGATTCCCTTTCAAGAAAAGAAACAAAAACAAAAGGTTCACTATGTGTTATTTCTATTCTGCAATTTGATTGGGTGGAAGAAGCAAGGATAGAATGGAAGAAATATCAAGAAGTACTATGCAAGATGATTCAATAACTACAAGAGGAACCCATTTCATTAGATAAATGTGTATGGAAGAATGATTTTCTATGGTATCATGATCGCCTATATTTATGTAAGATTTCCCAACTCAAACAAAAGGTCCTTCTGGAATTGCACACTTCTCCTATAGGAGGAAATTCAAGGTTATTGAAAACATACCACGTGATTAGAAGGATTTTTTATAGGAAGTTCTTAAAACTGATGTTTAAAATTTTGTGTATGAATGTGTGGTCTTCCACCATAACAAGTTAGATACAATCAAGACGTCGACTCTTCTACAATCATTAGTTATACCAAGTCAAGGTTGGGAAGAAGTTTTAATGGATTTTATTACAATTTTACCCAAATCTAAAGTAAATACTACCATCATGGTAGTAGTGGATCAACTGAGAAATTATGCCAATTTTTTCTCTCTTTCTCATCCTTTTAAAGAAAGTACAGTATCCACAACTTTCGTGGAAACAATTTAAAATCTACATGGAGTTCCCATTATTGTAAGTGACAAAGATCCAATTTTCACTGGAAAATTTTGGACTTAATTGTTTTCTTGTTTGGGTACTCAATTGGCTCACAAATCATCTTATCATCTTGAATCTGATGGGAAAATTGGGATTGTGAATAAATGTCTAGAAGGATATATTTTTTTCTTTGCATCTGATAAACATACACAATGGGTCAAGTGTTTTCCCTTGGCGGAATCGTGGTACAACAAATTCTTCCATACCTCATAAAAAATGTCCACATTTCTGGCACTTTATGGATATCATTCTCCATATATTACATCACCCTTAAAAGGGACTACAAAGGTTCAAGCAGTGGAGGACCACATAGGGAACCAACAAGAGGTTCTCAAACTATTGAAGGACAACTTTTTTATGGCACAAGATAGGATGAAACAACAAGCAAATCAACATTGTAGAGAAAGGGAATTTGAAGTGGGAGATTGGGTATTTATGAGGCTACAACCATATAAATAGATGTCCCTCAAGCAACAAAATAAGGACAATAAATTAGCACCCAAACATTATGGCCCCTATAAGGTTTTGAAAAATATTGGAAGTATGGCTTACAAATTGGAGTTGCCTTCGTCTTCACGTGTACATCCAATATTCCATGTTTCTTTCTTAAATAAGGTAATCAACAACAATATCCCAGTCCAAACTATTTTACCATAGATTAATGAATAATGGAAAATCATACTAAAACCATAAAAAAATCCTTGAAACAAATATTAAGCAACTAAGAAATCGAGAAATTATGGAGTACCTTGTCAAATGGAAGAACCTACCAGTGGAAGAGGTAACATGGGAAGATGAGTTCTTCATGCAGAAACACCCATGGTTAGTCAAGTATTGAGTACAACAATTGTTTTAAGGGGAGGGGCATGTTAAGCCCTAGACAAAGCCTCAAGTTATGTATAAAACCCCTTATTAAGCCCTAGATATTGAATTATTACATTTTTAGTGTTATATTTGTATGTCGGCTAGAACCCTTCATTGCACCCTTTCATTATAATTGTACCCTATGTCTCCTATATATATACCAAGGAGGCCTAGTCTTACTGTCATCTTATCTCATCTTCGACATTGACTATATTGTAAAAGGAGGTATCCCCCTTGAAGTGGATTGTTATTCATTAACTTTTTATCATTTTTAAGGTGTTGGTTCATAATAGTGAACATCTTATGTTGGCTCTTATAGTCCCTGGTAGAAGACAAGTGAAGATAATGGATATCTACCTCCAACCATTGATCAATGAATTGAAAAATTTATGGGAAGGGATACAAGTATACAATGTATCAAGACCCATCCTAGTGGAGAGGTATTTTATGTTGTATGGCATATATGTGCATACACCATGCATGATTATCTAAGACTAGGTTTTTTCTCAAGCATGCTAATTAATTTGTTTATATTGGTAACATTATTTGGCATACTTGATTTGGTACAACTATCTTCTTTGGAGCTAACATGTTTTATGTACAATAACATCGCAGGTCTTGTAACAAAAGGGTATCATGGATGTAAATGTTGTGGACTTTCTATAAAGGCTATATGGTCAAACCAATCACAAAAGCTAATTTACGACTACTTGAGGGTCTTTCTCTCATAATGCCACCCTTATAGAAGCATAGAATTTTATTTCAATGGTAAACAAGAGAGAAATTAGAAACCCAAAATACTGACATCGATAGACCAACTTAGGGAATATGACACAAACAAGGAGAATGAAATTGTAGAATCGTTTGATTCAAATGGTGAACCTATGTTCGATGATCATGAATATTTTGACACCTATGTTGAGAAAATCCCTATTGGGATGAAAAGGAAATTTGTATTTTATGAGCTTCCATATTATGAGCATCTTAGGATTACCCGCTCACTAGATCCCATGGCAATATATTAAAAATTGTTTCATGTTCTTTATGGAGGCACATATCATAGAAAAAGAGTGACATATTATGTGTTAAGAGAGATATCATTTCTTTGAATACTAAAACAAACATTGGTCAAGAAAAGAAAGTAGAGGAGAGGTTAGTCCCTTTCGGTATTTTAAAGAAGGTGATATCCCATGGATTTTGAAGAAATGTTATCTTTCTTTGGCAAAGGATGTGATTTGAGTGTGAAGGTGCCTTATTTATATGGGTAAAATCTATGATGCTACTTCATTTTAGAAGAATATTTTTCGAGTAGTGTTGGCAGCCAACAACTCTTGTCAAAATTTATCGTGATAAAATGTCATCGCCAAGGGATAAAAATTTTTTGTAGCTGCCTCCTTCTCCTTACAAACTTTTCTGTCTTTTTGGTTTCGAGAAGATTCATTGGCCTAACTAAGTGTAGAAGTTCTTCGTTTTTAATCTATCGTTTGTTTTGTTCAATTTCATGACTGAAAGCATGAAATTAGAACAAATTTTGGTTTGAGTGGTCATCATACAGTTTGTGGTTTATTTTCTTTATGAGATTATACCTAAAGGGCATATTTATTTTCATAAACTAAAAGTTTGTAAGTTAATCTCTTTTATTTGTTGATCCATTACCATAACACTTGATTTATCCACTTTGGGAGATATGACTTAGTCATTTGTATTGTTGGTTATATGGTTTTTTACATTTGGTATATGTTTGACTACGCACAACCTTTGGTTAATTTCCAAACATAAATCCTACTCTTACTAGTCGCATCATGATCAGATCACCATGGTACATAACTGACACACTCATAATTTCACCTCACCCTTTGTCCTACATAATTCAGACTCGCATTCATTTTTGGAAGAGGTAAATGGTAGTGTTTTGGGTTTAGTTTTTATTGCGTAGAGTGGTTTACAAGCCTGCACATCCTCTGGTTCTTAGCCACTCAAAGCTCAAATTACAAAGTATGATAGCCTCCTCAGTCTGTAGTTTTCAGGCCTCTCCCGATTTTACAGACCTCTTCCTATTGCTTGTGTATTAGAAAGCGAAACCTACCTCTCATTGATCTTACTGTGTCTATGTGATAATACCCATGGCTCCTGTGGTAAGAATTGAACCCAATGGTTCGCAATCCATCCTTTCTCATAACGATGTCGTAAGTGATATTGTGGCACATGGCTGGGAATTTTTCATCAGACAGTTTGAGGGTTATAACCTAGAAGTTGCACAGGATTTCCCTCAGTCGTTTGATGGCTCCAAAGCTAATATTGAGGATTTGCAACTTGAAGTGACCGTGGATTCCATATCACAAGATACATGATTATCCCAGGAGGGAGAACGAAGGTTAAAAGATGCCAAAATTGAGGGCATGCCCTAGAATTTTCTCATGGTCTCTAAGAAATCGAAGTGTTTCCCAAAAGTTACACCGATTACTCTCATCAAACCTCAATGGCAAGGCCTGCTTGTAATTCTTAAGCAATTCATAACTTGTAAGGGTATATATGGATTAGTTTTCTTGTATCACATTCGCTTGTTAATGATTTTTCTGGGGTTTAAGTTAAATATGCCTTTATATCTATTTATGAGCCTGCATAAAATGTCTAATATTTATCAGAGATAGAGGTTAAGCCCATTGTCTAGCCTTTTCCACCATTGTCTTATTCGAATCCTTGTGCTCTTTCATCTATCCAGGACTGAGGATACTTGGGAACATTTCCTCTGTTGAAACAACTTCACCCTACCCGAGAACACAGTATAATCGCCTCTCCTTTTCAATAAACACCCCAGTCTTTGTAAACCTACTACCAAAAACCAAGGTTTTGATCCACATGAAGACCATGCAACCACAGAATGAAACTATGTTGCTATTCAAAACCCTTTGGGAAAAAATCCATGATATGATTTCATGCCCAGAAAATCACTAGAGGAGGTTATAGATGTGTTGAAGGATAGGGTTTCCTCTGCTCCTACTGTTGAGTCGACTCAGGGTGTTTTGAAAAAATCAATTGTCAAGAAAAATCACAAACATAAGGGACAGAGTAATTTGGATTTAAGTTTTGTAAATAAGAGACCAGGCAGGTTAATATCCAAAAATTTGAGAAATCACCAGGAAGATCATTTGAGATCGATCCCAGTGATTGAGGTCGATGATCACTTGTCCGATGATGAGATCAATGAATTTCTTGCTCGAGAAGATGTAGATGACCAGTTCCTTGAGAATGAAACCAGTATTGAAGATATACAATATGATTTTGTTTCTGAGCTACCTCCGTTCCTAAAAAATCAAGAAGGTTTCACTGGTATACGCCATGATTTGAAGTAGGTTGCAGAACAAACCAAAATGCTCTTTGCAAAACACACTCAACCTCTACATACCATAGCACCTGTACACTGTGAAAATTGTCTTGATTGGGTTGAATGATACTACATGAATATACCCTATCTCCAAGCACAGGTAAACCATATGGTAGCTCGAAACTCCTTGCTTGAGAGGGAAAATGAAGAATTAAAATCATGTGTTCGATCCAACGCTAAAATGGAAAACAAAAGGTTGAAACGGGTTGGTAATGTGATTATCAAGAATGCAATGAATCTCAACACTATCATTAATTCAGACTTGTCAGATGCTTCATTGTCTAATCTCTAAAACGGTAAAAAAAGTTTTTCTTTTCTTTGATTTAATTCTGTTGAAAAATAAAAAAGATAGATTTATTTTTTATTTTGTTTTTAATTTAAGACTAGCTACAGAATTGTGATATTCTGTAGCCAGTCTATTTGTAAATATTAGTTTGTATTGTTATCTAAAGTTCAATTTCATTTTATCATTTTAAGGAGAACAACAATTACGATGCTATTCTCAAGGAAAAGAAATCATGGATTAATGCGCTCCATAGCTTAGTAATTTCTTTTTTTTTGTCATTATGTAATTATTTTTTATCAAGGACTCGTATAGGAGTGTTCCTTTATTATTCTA
>ML797477.1:255041-276940 GCA_009831015.1 Picea engelmannii
GTAAGGGATCAAGTGTTGAAACTGGAAATGGTAGATATTTACTTCCTAACAGGATTGTCTTGTCGTGGTGTGACAATGGTATTGGTAGGTGGCAAAGGGGGGAGCATAGAGCATGTGGATGATTATGTCATGTGTTATTGTCACCTCGGGATGCATAAGAGAAGTAATAAGTTGTCGATTGGTCAGGTAATGGACCTTGCTTTACACACCATCCTGTTAACTATTACACGAGCAATAGGAAGTACCAGGCCTCACTTGGCTTCAAGAATCCATGTGAATTATGCGGTGATGTGTTTATCTCCCACAGTGTACAATTGGTGTGCAACAATTCTTGTGAATATGAAGGATCAATTAACCAATTGCAGGTTGGGACATCAGAAATTTTTTTTCTATGGGTCCATACTATTATCTTTATTTTTTGAGCGGGTGCCTACATATTATCAATAGGATCTGTTGCTAGAGGCTAGTGTCAGAGATACGACAATGAAGAAATGGACAGATATGCTATCACGACTGAAGGGAGGGTCACAGTTTCATTTTGAAGCCACATTTTTTTGATGGTGGGACTGAAAGATAGTGGCAGTGGATGATTATGCATATCATGGTGTTAACTATCATAGTGATCTTGATATGGTTCTCTCCGAGGGGGAGGGTTCAACAAAGAGCTTGGTAAGAAAGATAAACTTGTACTATTTTTTGGACTTTTTAAGAATCTTATGGATTTTTTTGTGATTTTGTTATATATGGATGTTTTTGTGTGTAAAATAACAAATCGTTCTTCATTTGTAGATTGTGCACCAGTGCGTCTGGTAGGCATGTCTTTGTTGCATAGGCAAGGAGATAAAGTAGATGTTGGTAGAGGAAAACATGGTGGAGGAGCCGAGGCAGAGCTGCTAGAGGATCTCGATGAAAATCTCGAGCATTTTACTGTTGGGATCCCAGTGCCACATATGGATGACATACCTCTACGTATGCAGAGGCATACAATGGGTGTGGGAAATTGATTTGGGCATATTCTGTGGAAGATCATGAGGGTTGTGATTTGCTATAATAATTGTAAGGCTCCTCATAATTATTAGTGTCATTTTAGTTTGATGGACTTTGATGCATATCTATTTTCATATGTATGGGTGGATATACCAATTTTGTTACGTTATACCTATTTTGGATGTTTTTTCGAACACACCTTCTATATATATATGGACTTATTACTTTTTTATTTCTTCTTATATGTATGTGATGATTTATCTGTATGATGGTTTATATAGTGAATGCTTGATGTGGTGTTTTTTAATGAAGTAGATGCCAATTCAATATGAATTTTTCTAGGTAGTTAGCTAAAGAATTGAATTGTCTTGGTATATGTTCATAAGAGATAAAAAGAAACAATCGTTCCAAGAGTCGTACCCTTGAATATTTATAAAAAAGGATAGGATATCGAATAGAATAAGTCAAGTTGAGTTGTGAAATGACGTGTTTAGAATCTAGGCGCACTATCAAGTGGTATATGCCCAAAGTGGATGCTTTGGTCAGAAGTTCAATAACAACATTGTTCATTACAGAGATGAGAAATATGTCCCTAGAGCTTACTATGTTGTTGGTAGATGAAATGATTACCGAGGAAACTGAAGCAATATTCTGAGAGGTGGGACTAGCTCCATCCGCATATCCAAAATAGGGTGAGGGAAACAATGACATATGCAAATCAAACATTAATAAGGATACGAATATTGACAAAGAATGTCACACAAAGGGAAAAAAAAATCAACCATAGCACACTATAATACATATGCTACAAAATCACTAGAAAGTGCAAGGATTATGCATAGTAATTTTTTAAATAGATCTCGTTGCGGGGCTTTGATAACAGATTACCCTGATAATCTGCTAGCTCATAGGATCCTTTTTTAATAACTCATTTGATTATATAGGAGCCATGCCATAAGGTTTTGAACTTACCTGCACCTAACTTATCACGGTCTTGGTAATAGAACAAAACTAAATTTCCTTCCGAGAAGGTTCAAGGACATATTTTCTGATTGTATTGGGTTTTGACATGATTTTGGTGAGACTCATTGGCCATGGTGGCTTCTCGACGTCACTCATCAAGGCGGGATAAATATAGGAGACACTCTTCTTCGGTGGAAGTGTCAAGTAGGAGTTAGAAAACTATCTTGAGGGAAGGGATATCGCATTCGATGGGAAAAAATACCTCCAAGCCATAAATGAGTTGGAATGGTGTGAAACCGGTGCAGTTTTGGCAAAGGTCCGATATGCCTACAAGGTCGAGAATAAGATTAAATTCCAATTGGTTTTATGTTTTCCTATCATTCTCTAAAGCATTGTTTTGAGTACCTTATTGATGGACTTGACTTGGCCATTTGATTGAGGATAATAGGGGTATGAGTGTTCTTGGTCAAAATGCAACAGAGTAGATAATTTGGTCATCATGTTATTGAAACCAAGTAAATGACCAAACTCCATGACAAAAATACATTTGTGTGGATTTAAGAAAATGTTGTAATATCAACAGCGTACAAAGATTTGGCATAGGTGATATGTGTGATTTGGTCTCTTGGGAGATCAGGAAAGGAGATCATCTAGGTAGGGCTATACTATATGCTTGATGTCATGGAAGGAATAAGACATGCCCCACTAGAATGTTGCACCAACATTTTTAAGACCAAATGGTAACTTTCGATATATGAAAGTTCCCCATGGGTAGATAAAGGTGGTTTTGTGATGGTCCTCCAGGGTAATTTCGATTTGATTATAGCCAAAGAATCCATCCATAAATGAGAATAATTTACATATCGTACAATCATCGATATTTTGATCGATGAAAGGGGTAGGGAAATTGTCTTTAGGACAGGCCTTGTTAAGGTCACTATAATCAACGCACACTCAGATAGTGCCCTAAATTTTTTCAACGGGTACGATGTTGGACACCCATTCAGTTAAGGGCACGGAATAAATAAAACCATCGTTCAATATTTTTTGAATTTCTACCTTAATTGATGCATATTTCCTTAGATGAACTGGGCGGAGCCATTGTCGAATTGGATGGGATCCGGGGTAAGTTTTAATTTTGTGGACAACAATTCGTGGGTGAATTCATGGCATATCTTCATAAGACCAAGTGAAAATGTCACGGAATTCTTTTAAGAGGGAAGTATAAGATGTGATTTCTTCAAGGGAACAATCTGCGCATATCTGGATGTTTTCCACGACCTCGAGTTTAACTAAAATGTCGATCGAAATGGTTTTGGAAATGTTTCCCAAATTTCCTTCAGAAAAAATAGGATATGATGTGGAAGGTAAGACGGATGGGCCTCGAATATTTGTCGAAATGAGGGTTTGTATTTGGGTTTGTTTCTTCTCTCCATTGGGCAGGAAGGATAAATGATGGTGAGAATCTTCCCAAGTTCTATCTTGCAAAGTCATGACTTCCATAATGTCTTCGTTTGAAGGTAGGATGAGGTTGATAAAGTTGTGTGACGTTGAAGTGTGGTTAACCCAATAAGGAGAGGAAAATTGATCTAGTTCCTCATCCAGTAGGATATTAGAATGAGAATCGACATATTCTCCTATGGATTGTATCACCAAATATGTAAATTCCATCAATGATAGTGGCATGGTGTCTCCATAATATTCTATTTTCGATGGGTGAGGAATTACCCAGGGGTCATTGTAACCGATGGGTTTACCTGTAACCACAGAGATCATATTAATGGAGACTGTTGGTGTGATTTATGGTGAGGGGAGGGAAAAAGTCCCCATTAAATATGTATAAAGGCCTACCCTGATGCTTTCGCATCCCGAAGAAAACTCTCTTACAAAAGGGACATTAGAATTAGGATTGATTCACATGTCTAGTGTGCAAAATTCTAGTTGGTCTACAGTGACGATCTTCCCTTGGTGGGGGAATTTGACAAGTCGAAAGACACTAGATAAAACAAACTTCATGGCGTAAAACCAAGTGCAACCTAAGAGAAAATTATAGTCAAGTGTGGCTTCGATCACTTCGAATTCTACAAAAATAGTTTTTCCCGCAAGTTCAACTGGTAACGAGGGTAGAATTCTGTGGGGTTTGAAAAACAGGGAAAATTTTAGGGGCTAAATTTCGCCCATGGGCTAATTTTTCATGATTTTTCCCAAAAAACGATTTGCCATTCTAAAAATTATTCGCCCAAATTCTATAGGAAAAAATTATTTTACCTCAAAAATTGTCAAAATTTTATAAAAACTATATAAAATCCTTAGAAATTTGAATATTTTAACAAAAATATCGCCAAACATTTATAGTTGACATATAAAGGATGAGTAAGATTCGCCAAGGTTTCTACATTTCAAAATAAATTTCCATCCTTAAAATTATCCCTGTTGAAAAAATGTTCATCAAAATATTTAAGGATGGTTTTAGATGTGGTAAGTTGTGAAGAGACAAGAGATTTCTAACATGACAAGGACATGATGCTTGTTGACGCGCCTTCATCGATCATTGTTCGGAAAACATTTTTATTAAGAGATCAGATAGTGATTTGTAATGCCAATTGATGCGATAGGTGTGGCTCATTGTCGTTTGTGTCGAAGGAAATAACATTTGATTCTGCAGGGTCAATTCCACCGATGGATTATAACAAGTCCTTAAGTTGTGTAGGAAAAGATTGAAGTACTTCGAGTGCCGACATGGCACAAGGGGCTTGGGAAATGTCTTCTACTATACTATAGTGTTGTAATGCTCGAGCGTTGGAGTTATGTGTAGTTATACGAAGTACTCCCTTTGGAGGGTGTATGGTAGGTTTGAAAGTCGGTTTCTCTAATGTGAGAGGGCCATTGGGTGGGGTAGTTGAGGGGGAATATTTAAGTAAAGAATCTCCTTCTGGAGAATCATAATTCTTGGCTCTAGTAGATATGCCCATAGATTTAACCATCAAGATATTCATTGATGGGGACTCGGGGTTGCCCCCTGGTGGGGGTGTTTGTGTTTGCATGAAAAACTATTATTGCTAAGGGGGGAAAGGAATTTTTAAAACTGTTGGTGTAGAAGGGGATGTTCCTCGCTCGAGATATTGATGAACTTCAGCGAAATGAGGACAATCTTTAGTGAAATTATCATCTTTACAAACCATGCAAGGATATTTGTCCTTTCTCTTGTTCTTTCCCTCAACGTTGTTTTCTTGGGGTTTAGGGCTAGGCTGCTCATAAGAGTTTTTCTTTTTCTTATTATTACCCTTATTTTTTCCTCCGTATTGTTGTGGTTTTTTTGGCACGATTGATTGCACCATATGAACCTCGGAGGTTTGGACAGAGGGATTACTCGGAGTGATGGCATGGACAGATGATCTAGGATTGATAGATTTAGTCAATTGTATGTGTTTCCCGATCATCTGACCAGTTGTATATGTGGAAACAGGACTGATCATACCATCGACAAGGGTTCTAGGTGTTGGTTTGGTTTGATTATTAGATGGTCTGGGAGAATTAGGAATCAGGTCGTATAACATGTTAGATTAAGATTATACCAACTCTAAATATTGGGCTCGGCTAATGTGTTTTTCCCTTGTAACGACGACTCCCATGGAAACATATCGAACAATAGGTGGCAAAAGGGACTTTGTGAACCAATCAACTAATAATTGATTTGGGATTGTGGCTTTGATTAATCGTCATTGATGCCTCCACTCATGAATGTGATCTAAAATATGGGTGGAAGTTGATTGGCATAATGAGGTTAAGAGCTCAGTACCAATCTCATATCAGATAGGTAATTGAAAGTGTGTCAAAAATGTCATGGAAAGGGAATTAAAGTCGTCAAATGAGTTACACAACAGTTCTATATACCATTTGGTTGTTGATCCTGTAAGGGTTCACTAGAAAAATCATAATCGAATAGATTCATCCATCAAGGAGTTTGAAGAACACCATATATGGAAAGTCATCACATGATTATTCGGATCTTCTCCAGGTTTTTCATCGAATTTTGGAATGTCTAGTGGAAGTTTGTTAGGAATGGGGGGCCAAAAGAGGGAATGGCATATGGGGTAATTATTCAACCACGAAAGATCTGGAAAATCTAAAGTTTCCAAGAAAGGGAGTTGTTTGTTGACCTGTGGATGATGGTGATATGGTCTTCCTCTCTGAGGGTGGTCCTTCAAGAGGTCTGCCACCAGTATGTTGTAGGGATTTTGAGCCCTGCAGGAGCTGAGCTACCTTAGGTTCTTCCTATACCTAAGACAAAGAGAGAGGTGTAATCTATGGAAGTTCCAAGATTTGATCTATATGCGGAAGGCAACTAGGATTCTTTGTGAGAGGAAGCATACTTGATTTATGAAGGTTTTCTCTACACGCTCCTGGTTAATTTCTTGTGCAAAGATTCTTTTCACTCCAAGAGACATATCTACACACACACAAAAAAAATCCTTCCCAAGATAAAAGTAGATGCATACAAATCAATGAAAAAACTACTAACAGATTATAACACATAACTCTATTAGGTCTATCCAAATGAATATATGCAACCAAATAGAAAATTGAATAGAGGGAAATGTCCAATACACCTTCTATTAATCACTAAAAAATCATTACAACCTACAGATTGAGAAGTTGATGCAATGGTCTCCTTCCAAGTTCCTTGCCCAATTCTTGTAGCCAAAGTAACAACATAAGTTTACTAGCTCTTTCCTCCCCCCCTTTCCCATGAGAATGACTTGGTTTTTAGAGGGATTTAGGGATAAGGCCATATAGTTATTAGGATAAGATTCTTTATCTCATAATGGAATCCTTCTCGAGGATAAACCTCAAGAAATCAGTGGGAAGTCTCATCCATTGAAACCAAATCCAAAAATGGGAGTTTCTAGGCCTGGTCGCTCCCTAGACACACAATTAAAGTGACCAGTCACATCTTGGTAGGAAAAAAAGAGCGATCATCCCTTCTGGTCGCACCCTCAGTGAAGGAAAAAGGTGACCATGTTGAAATTTGGCTGGAAACTTAGGGAAGAAGTGTTGAATTTTGATGGATTGGATAGGTGACCTATAGGAGATGATGGCTTAGTGGTTAGGAGGTTAATAACTCTATAATAGTATGAGAGGCCAATCATTCAACTCATGTAAGAGGGTGGGTGTGAGTGGTCACATCCCATAGTTATTGGAGAGAATGGGCTAAAGTACAATCATCCTTGAGAAGAGTGTAAGTTAAGCAAGCCAGGAATAAGAGGGAATTTGTATGCAGAATGGGGACAATTTTTACATGGATATTTTAGGAAGCAAAGGAGGGCAAAGGGATGGGAAGAGGACCAACCATAGTATACTTGAAGGAATCCATTGGTTGGCGGTGTTTTTATGTTGAGATAGAGGCATGTGTGTCAGAAAACAAATCGGGTTGTAATCATGTAGTGTGATTTCTTGTGCAGGAAATTACTCAAAGCCTTGTGAAGGTTGTTGTGAGAAAACATGAAACAACCAAGAGTTCCTAGAGTTCCAAGTAGAGTGATTCCTGGCCAACCAAATTCACTAGTGACACTGATAAATGAATGGTACAGCCTGAGGGATTATGAGCAGTGAAGGGGGTACATTCATTGGGTGGTGCAGGTTGTGGGGAAAGTGGTCTCTGGCCAACTGAATGCACTAGTGGCCTTGATAAATGAATGGTACAACTCGAGGGACTGTGATCAGTGAAGGGGTTACATTCCTTGGGTAGTGCAGGTTGTGGGGAAAAGAGAGCGCTGGAGGTTTGGAACTGTTGTGAGACTAGAACCTGGGTTTGGGGCTGCTCTGTGTGGAGAGTGGATAACTAGTGGGTTGGATCTCCTTGTGGACTCAGAGCCTCAGCTCGGGGGTGGCTTGCTGACTAGAGAAAATGATCAGCAGTGCCTATGGTTGGGAGGTTCATCCTTCATTTGTAGCTAGTTGGTTAATCATTAACAGATAAGTGTTTCTATTATGTTCAGTGAAAATTAGTGGAACGGAGAAGTGAAAATTAAAGACTATGCAAGAAAATTGTTTGACAGGATATCAAAAAAAAGGATGTCTGAAATTCGTTTGTTGAAATTACTACAATAAAATTGAGAGGAATTTCAAGGGAAATGTGAAGAATTGAGCCCCTTTGGAAATTTCGAAAATAAGAAAATCTGAAAAAAATGGGTATTTTTTCATACTATGATGTTGACATTGCATGGAGGCCATGTGGCAGCTGACGTGGTAGAAGAAACACGGGTGTTTCCACGGTGGAAGGTACATGTTGGACGTGATTACAATTAGAAGGTGATGTGGATCCATATGGCATACCAACTGCCAATCCCACGAAACTGTGGTAAGATCTTGGAAACTTGTCCAAGTGTCAATCTGTTAGTCCATGAATCTGCGCGTCCGCGAAGACGGAGAAAAGGGTAAGTGTTGGGAATTACTATAATTCTGTGAGTCCATGATTTTGTGAGTTTGTAAGTCCACGAGTCCGAAGAAGTGGAAAAATGACTAAGTCTTGAGACTTTTCAGACGAACTTATGAAAGAAAAGTTATAAGATTGTGAGTCTGGGAGTCTAAACAAGTGGAAAAATGACTAAGTGTTGAGACTTTTCAGATGAACTTATGAAAGAAAGGTTACAATATTGTGATTTCATGAGTCTGCAAGTCTGGGAGTCCGAAGAAGTGGAAAAATGACTAAGTGATTGAGACCTTTTCAGACAGACTTATGAAAGGAAGGTTACAAGATTATGAGTTCGCGACTCCGCAAAGATGGAAAAATGGTTAAGTGTTGAGACTTTTCAGATGAATTTATGAAAGGAAGGTTACAAGTTTATGAGTCCATGAAGGAAAAAGAAACTAAGTGTTGGTGGTGGCTTCCTGGAAGGTATGAATAAGAAATGTGACTTAGATCCACGATGATTCCATTAAGATACATCAATAGAGGAGAGTGAAAGCGAAATGTGAAGTTGTAAGGGAGTTAATTATCAGGAGGACGTGCGCTTTTGATCGGGACTGTCAAATCTGAAAGTCGATCAATCCCCACCATGTATTTTGGAGCGAGAGAATAATTCGAGACTTCAAGTCTCTGGATATGTTGTAGAACTATACAAGAACTCCGGAGGGCTATAACTTTCAAACCAGAGCTTGATTTCAGGAAAGATTACAGTCGCTGGGAATTTGTTTTTGGGAGGACTGCATTAAGCAAATCAAAATTTGAATTGGTGCAATATTTACTTCATAAATTGATGAAGAAATAACATGTATTCTAATTAATGAAATGTTTTATAATATGCATGTTTTAACAGTGATCATTACATGCATTTTTCTTGCAGAATTAGAGGTACATAAAGAAACTTTAGCTCTTATATGAGGAATGGAGTTATGGAATATGCTCAAGGATCTTACAACCACGAGGAAGAGATCATAGGTATACATGTTGGCATGGGGAGTGTTGAGAAAGATTCAAATGGAATAAGAGATAGGAAATATCATGTCACTATGAGAAGTCTGCAAAGGAAAGTCCAGGGAAGGTGTTGCAAGGTTGTCAAGGGTCTAAATAAAAGAAAATGAATATTAGTATTCAAATGCTATAAATATTGAATGGATTGCAAAGGAATGCCAATAGATATTTCACATAGGGTATGAAACCAACAAGTAAAGAATGTTATTTCATGCACAAGAAGCAAGTATGACTCCATAACATTGAAGATAGAAATATAGTAAAGGCAACAAAATCTTGTTGCAAGAGAAGGAGAAAGGATATCATGAGATGAGGTGTGAATTATGGTTGGATCAATCATCTCTATGAGAAATCATGCGAATGTAGGAAGAAGGAATTGTCAGATATGATCTAGCAACTCTTGTCTAAAATTACACAAGAAAGTAAGATGCATCTATTATCAGAGTGCACAGCAAAATAAAGGTACAGGTGCAAATGGAAAAGGGTGGAATTTTCATTGGAGCAGAGTGGTCTTGAATGGCCAAAAAGTGTTTCACAATGAATTACTTAATGAAGTGAAGAGATATATTTAATATTGAGGAAATCCATGGGTGGAAAAGAATGATAGAAAGAAGACATGAAAGAAGTATTTTAGAATGTTGAAATTCTAGTCAATGATAATGGTATTCCAAGGCCAGTTTGGTCAAGGAAAATGGGAAGTGGTTAATTAAATTTCAATGTTAATATTCAGTTGGAATAGTGCATGTTAAAAAACTATGAATATTGATAATTTAGCCAAAAGATGTTGGGACAAAATTCTTGTCATAAAGTAGTTGCGAGATGGCAACACTAGTGGACCAGCTAGTGGTTGGAAATATAGAACGACCAAGTGAGGCTTGGCTTGCAGGTGTAGAATAAGGGACAATAGTGCACAGTTGAGAAAAATAGGAGTGCACAAGGAAGAAATGTTCTACAAAAATTAAAAGACAACCATCTACAACAATAAATATAAATAATTGATTAATATGAAATAGATATGAAGTGGAGTGCGTGATAGAATTGATGCAAGATGCATAGAATAAATATAGAAAGCATGTGCATAAAATAGGCATGAAAGATCAAATGCTTGGTGCATATTGATGTGCATTTGTGCATGTAGACATGCATGAACATGTTGGTGGCATGATTATAGACTAAGAGTGGTTTGTTGATATATATATATATATATATATATATATATATATATATATATATATGAAATAATGATGCTACGATATTTCAATAAAACTAATGATGGATTTTTGTATCCAGGAAACATGATTATAGCAAGACGATATTGTTTCTTATAGTATCCACCCATATGAAGACAAATGAGGATGGAGAAAATGTTGACCAATAAAATTAGTGAAGGGAGCTGACGAGCTTCTACAAATGTAAAATATTAGGTAGCATCAAGTAAATTGATAACAACAATGCATGTATGCATTTGGGGTTGTTATAACATATAAATGTTGAAGGGAATGAAGGTAAGAATTCCCTCATTCTAATATCAATATTTGAATTGATTAAAAGGCAGGAGGCCTTGAGAATGCAAATATTATTTGTTGCTCGAATGCATTTATAGGAAATTTAATTGCATATTGTGTTATGTTGGCTATGAATTCATAACCGAGTTAAGTCGAGAAACATTACTCATGCTATAACAATGAATTTCATTTGAGATGGTCATGTGTGAGGCCATGATGATTTTGGATATGGAAAGGCTATAGTGCTATCCAAGTGCATGATGGTTATTCCCTATGTAACTGAGGTTTGGACTGCAACCTTTTTTCCTACGCTAAATAGCCCTAAGGGATGATGTTCCTAGTGTGGTGTATGGGTTGAAGATGAAGGTATCCAAAGGATCAGACAGGTTGTGGGAAATATTTTGGATGGTGTATTGAGGCATGGGCCATACCTTCCAAATCACATGGTAGATTACATGACATGAACATATGGTAATCCAGAATCAATGCAATGATGCATTGTGTAGATGTGGTTAGGATTATTGGCACATTGGTTTTATTTATTGATAAAGTTTGATTGCATTATGAAGATCTTGGTGTGTTGATAATGCATGTAAAATGAATGATAATGTCATCCTAGATAATATTATGAATGATAGAGTTCCATTTAATGTGAATAATGGCTGAAAATGATTGAATTGTTGGGTAGATACAATTCTGATATCATTTCATGAACTGCTAAAAATATGCATGAGTGTTAACAATCTTGTTTGGCTGCAAGAAAATTAAGGAAATTGCAGGCAGAATGGTATGGATATGGGGATGATGTATGCCCATAAGAAATACTAAAATATACTGGTGCAAGAACCAAACATAAAGAGCAGAAATCTCATGTGTGGGAATTTTTATTTTCCTCTATAACTGGATTTGAGAAATTAATAACTGAAAATTGTTACGATATACTAACAATTTGTTTGGTTGCATGAAATTGATAAAATTATAGATGGAATGGTCTTGGGTATGGAAATGATATATGCCCATAAGGAAGACTGATATCTATTGTTGCAAGAGCCAAACAATTATGAGCAAAAAGACTCATGTTTGGGAAATTTTGTTTTCATGTGTAAAACGGATTTGAAATTTTATAATTATATGATGATGTCTCATGTTAATTGTATGCATGTAATGCAGATGGGATGATTTCCACAGGTTATATATTGTTAATGGAATTCTAGCAGCAATTTGGCATTTGTTTGCATGAGAACACCTCAGCAAATGATGGATCGCTTGAGGAACTATATAACAGTGAAAGGGATGCCTAAGCCTAGAGGGTGAGTTGCATTCTTGAAGAACCAGGTTGTCATGCCTGAAGAGTGAACTCCTGTGTGAGTTGCACTGTCGAAGAACCAGGTTTTCAAGCCTAAAGAGTGAACTCCTGTTTGATTTTCATTATCGAAGAACCAAGTTGTCCGGCCCAAAGAGTGAACTCCTATGTGATTTGCATTGTTGAAGAACCAGGTTGTCAAGCCTGAAGAGTGAACTCTAGTGTGAGTTGCATTGTCAAAGAACCTGGTTGTCAGGCCTGAAGAGTGAACTCTTGGGTGAGTCACACTACAACAACAAGGTTTTTTTGGGTTATTTTACTGATATTGTTCCTAGAATTGAGTCCCTGGAGTTCCTAGTAGTGATATTTCTAGTCACATATGCCAGAGAGACCCTGATAAATGAATGGCACATTCCTTGGGTTATCCCTGATAAACGGATGGTACATCCCTTGGGTTATCCATGATAAATGGATGGTACATCCCTTGGGTTATCCCTGATAAAAAGATGGTACGTCCCTTGGGTTATCCCTGATAAATGGATGGTACATCCCTTGGGTTATCCCTAATAAATAAATGGTGCATTCCTTGGGTTGGGAAGGTCAAGAGGAAGAGAGTTGGTGGTAATCGGGATAGTTGTAGGAGAATGTCAGTGGTTTATGTATATGTTTCAGGTGAGGGTTCCTTTGTATTTGTGATTTTTTGGGGGTCTGAGTGCCTATGTATCTATGGTATTGGGGCCAAAGTGCCTATGTAATTTTTTTAGGCTAGAATTCTTGTGTGATTTCAGGCCAGAGAGCCTATATGTTGCTTATTGGTCGGGGATCCTGAATTGTAAAATGAAATTACACATGTAGGGTGTTGTGCACTGAGGACAGTGAAAAAATAAGGGGGAGAGGATGTAACATCCCTAGTTCTAATCCTCGCAAATTATAATGTAATTGTATAAATTTGAATTAGGCTAGTGAGTCGATGCATTTGGGTGAAGAGCCTGTATTGATCTAATGTGGTCGGGGGATGAATTGCATGTTATGAACATTGATTAATTAATAAAAGGAATAATTGTTGGTTTCTATATGGAAGAGATGAATAATGATGGGGGGTTATGATTCCACAAGAGAGAGGGGTCCAAGGGGGAATTATTCATAGGTATTAATCCAACCCACATTCCTAAAATTAGTATCTTTGTGTATAACCTTCTATTTGTTGATTGAGTCTATGAGAGGCCAATCATTAAACTCATGTAAGAGGGTGGGTGTGAGTGGTCACATCCCATAGTTATTGGACAACATGGGATGAAGTATAATCATCCTTGAGAAGAGTGTGAGTCAAGAAAGCAAGGAAGAAGAGGGAATTTGTATGTAGAATGGGGACAGTTTTTACATGGAGATTTTAGGCAGCAAAGGAGGGCAGAGGGATGGGAAGAGGACCAACCATGGTATACTTGAAGGCATCCATTGGTTGACAATTTTTTTATGCCTAGATAGAGGCATGTGTTCTAGAAAATAAATCGGGTTATAATCCTGTGGTGTGATTTCCTGTGGAGGAAATGACTCAAAGCCTTGTGAAGGTTGTTGTGAGAAAATATGAAACAACCAAGAGTTCCTAGAGTTCCCAACTGAGTGATTCTTGTCCAACCAAATGCACTAGTGGACCTGATAAACAAATGGTACAACCTGAGGGATTGTGAGCAGTGAAGGGGGTACATTCATTGGGTAGTGCAAGTTGTGGAAAAAGTGGTCCCTGGCCAACCGAATGCACTAGTGTCCTTGATAAATGAATGGTACAACTCGAGGGACTATGAGCAGTGAAGGGCTACATTCCTTAGGTAGTGCAGGCTGTGGGGAAAAGAGAGAGATGGAGGTTTGGAATTGTTGTGAGACTAGAACCTAGGTTTGGGGCTTCTCTGTGTGGAGAGTGGATAGCTAGCGGTTTGGATCTCCTTGTGGATGCAGATCCTTAACTCAGGGGTGGCTTGCTGACTAGAGAAAATGATCAGCAGTACCTATGGTTGGGAGGTTCATCCTTCATTTGTAGTCAGTTGGTTAATAATTAACAGATAAGTGCTTATGTTATGTTCTTATGTTAAATTTTGATGTGTAAATGGTTTGTATGAATTTTGTGTGTTTACTGTTCGCTTGTTGGCACAGGGGCAGACCCAGGGTTCAATGCTACAACAACGCACCAAAAAAACCCTAACTATCGACCCTTTCGACAACACCTGCGAAGTAGATGAAGTCTCACCTAAGGAAGAGGCATGAGTGGTTGCAAGACTCAGATGTATGCAACCTTATATGGGACACAGATATGTGATTGTAACACCTTAACAGATCACTTAGTTATTACAGTTCATTATTATTCAACCTTAGTTCACAGTGCAGTATTCATCCAGATCTAGCATCTAACAACACTTATCATAATGAAACATATTAGATCTAGCAGATTCAAGCACTAAGCACATTCACATAGGTCAGATATAGCATTCACTCTCATTATTAAGCATAGAGAAGCAACAGATTTATCTATCGTTCATCTATATAAAAAGAACTTAAGCAAGTCAACACATAAACACATCAATACATCACACAAATCATAGAAACACAGAATATACATGGTTCAACCCCACCCTGAGGCTACATCCACCAACTCGTCGTTCTCTTTATTATCTTCGATCAATGTTCTTACATGCACAAAGCCTCAAAATCAACTCCGCAGAGGACATGATATCTGCGCACCTCGCTAGATCCTCCTTCCTTGATTTATAGCACAAAGCCTTCCACAGTCTCTTATAATCACTTGCACTTAGCTATGCAAGCCTCACACAGTATGCACAAAGCAATTATCACTTAGCACTTAGCACTTAGCACACTTGCAACTGACTAGTGTCTACTAGTCACTACTCACTACTTCTTACTTCGCCTAGACTTCTATTTATACATTACAAAATAGGCCTAATCATGGGTAAACCCATGGGCCGACATCCCCATACCCATTACATAAGCCCAAAACCCAAAAATGCACTAAAAAGGGGTCGAGATCCCATGATCTCCACTTCATCTTGCACTTCGCCTTCGACAACCTGTCGAAGTCCCAAAATGGTCCAAAATGACCAAGGATCCTCAAAACTTGGTCAAGGGCCAACAGGCCCCCAAAACTCACCTGTGACACGTCCCGATTCACTCTTCTCTGGGTAACTCTACTTCAAAATCCTCGATCTTGGTTCGAGCTACTTCGACCTATTTTTGTGCCATGACCTCTTGCTCAAGGAACTCTTGGATAATAGCTTTGTTGACGGGTCATTGTTCAGCTGCATTGACGACTTGCTCCAGCTCTTCTCCTCGACCTTCAATTTTTGCAAACAGTTGGAAATCCTCATCCTGTATAGTTTGGAGCCTCTGAGTCACTTCCATAACTCTGCTCTTAATGGTGTGGACCTATTGTTGAGAAGTTCACTTCTCTTAGGATCGCTTCATCCTTTCAACAGCAGATAGGGAATTCAACTGTGCCTGTATTGTTTCTACTTGTTGCTTCACCTCCTAGAGATGTGACTCCAGTGCCTTCATTTTTGGATTCTCAGTGAGTCGCTCATAAGTCTTGGCACTACGATCACTTACTTTTTTACATTCCATGGCAAGGGCCTTTATTCTCTCAACTACGCTTCAGGCAATTGCTTCTCTTTGATCCCTCACATCCTCTGGAGTGGCGAGCACTGTGCAGAGCTCTAAGTATGTTATTCTTTGTTGTAGCTACTAGATAGCTTCTGCGATATGCTCTACTTGATGCTCGAATCGGTCTTCTGCCTTTGGCTCTAAGCCTGTCACAGAGTGAAGTGCTTTGTTGACTGCTTCTTTCACTTCGAGTTTCTCTGCGAGCAACTGTTCTTTTTCTTATTGAATATGTGATTTCTCCTCTTCAAACTTTGTATGGAGAGAAATCTTCTCCTACTCTGCAACTCGGTGTTGTTCTACGACTACTTCTTGCACTTCCTTCAAGTCCTAGATGGTTTGTTTTGTTTCTTCCTGTGCGCGACGAAGGAGAGCTTCAGTCGCATCAACTAGTCGGCGGAGTTGGGCTGGCTCATCTCCCAACTCTGGTTCTTCCGACGGCAGGGGCGCAGTGGACACTACGTGACTAGACTTAAGGGCCTGTTGTACCCCTCGGAGCTCAACTTTGATTATGTCATACATATCCTCTTGCTTGGCTTCATGTTTCTGCAAGATTTCCTGCGAGGCGTCATTCACAGCTGCGATGATGAAGTCAAAGTCATCAATAGTGAGCAAAGTCTGCATCTTAGTCATGGTGGCTCTGGATTTCTTCCAGGAAGTGGGTTTCATGGGAGAAACCTTCCTTTTCTTCAAGGGATCATCCTCATCAGTAGGATCCCTAGGCGATGTTGCTTCACCTTTCTTCTTCTCATCTTCTTGGCCATTTATCTCTTATACTTCATCATCACCCCCTCAGCCATGTGATACTGAAGAAGTCTCTTCTGATACGCTACTCAAGTCTTGGACTTTTGCGGTCTTCGCCCTTGTGTTGGGTCCCAGTGTGTCATGTTCTTTGTGAGTGGCCTCCGAGCTGTCAAGTTCGGGGTCAAAAATCTCTACAGGGTCAACAGGGAGAAGGAGGTCTACTGACCAGTTCTTAGTTATATCCTCGAGGTCCTCCTCTATGAGCTTGTAGTATGACTGAAGTTCCTCCTTATGCTCATTTGCTCGTGTTGTAATATAGATGAAGTGTCGATCTGCACAAAACTTCATGAGGGGTCGAAACCACTGTAGGGTTTTTGGCGTCATGCGAGGTTCATATTCAATGGCCCTCTTCAATTGGAGATAATATGTGTGAAATACTGCGTTCGACTGCCACTGTTTCCCCATATCGCTCGAGTACCAGAGCATGGTGAACTTCGCAGAAAACGAATTGAACGGCTCAATGTCTGAGAGGGTTGCACCTTCTGGCATCTCCCAAGCAATAAACATGATGAGGATCAGGAGCCAACTAAAGTGGAACTCGTAGCCCTAATCCTATGCTTTGCGGCAGTCTAATTCCAGCTGATTAACTAGGTACTTCACGCAGTTCATCTGTAGGCCTTCCACACATTTCCCAGCAAGGTCAACGACAAACCCTGTGACCTGCGTGGGTATATTTTTTCTCACAATATTTCTTGCGATTAATTGGCATGCTAGGCGCACTATGCCATTCTATATGGAAGCTACCTTGTAGCCTCGTGTCCCCTTCTCAACATCGTCGTAGGTATCCTTGATCTTCTGTGTTAATGAGCGATCTGTGGCCTTCCCTGGATAGAAGTCCTGGGGTCGGGTACTTGCATACTCAATCTGGTGATCCTATGGATCAGCGTCGGATCGACTGTGATACGTCAGTTTAACCATAAGTAGCCACCATGGTAACATGAGAGCAGGATATTAACACAGGCTTTAACCTCCTGGTGCCTTCCAAAGTGTGGGATTTTCATTACATTCAGCAGGGTGGACTGCGCGAGGTTCATCATCCAAGGCTGGGGGATTATTTTCAAGTTATTCCCCTTCATCCTGGTCAAGTTTTTATACGGGGCGAGCATACTATGGTTCTTGCGGTCTCCTAGGTTGAAGTCATCGAACTTCAACGTTGTGATCTTGTCCTGATGCGCTCTAACTGCACGTATTGCCTTCGGGAGGTACGCAGTAACCACGGTGTAATAAAAATATTTTGGCACACTATCACGACTCACTGCACCGACCAGAGGTGGGATGTAACCGAGTAAGATGGTTGGGAATAACTTTGCATTTTCTAGGTCATCTCTGTGCTTGGTTCTCTTTTCTGCTGCGACTTGGGATGGTCTGGATCTGCGAGCGGTCGATGGAGAGGCCTTCATTCCTCTCGTTGATGATGCTTGTACACCCACAAACATTCCTCTTTCAGTCATGAGGTCGATGAGTACCTCCTTCACAGACTCTTCGACTACACTAAGTTCTTCGGACATACACACTCGTGGTTGAATATCTCGGGTTTGAAGGGAAACTACTCAATGCAATGGGATGAATGGCGATAGCTCAATGATTATTGCATGAAATCAACTAATTTGTGGGCTTAGATAATCATGGTTGGAAAAAGTGTTCTCGATGCAAGGCTCAATGGAATAAGTAGATAACTAGGTAACAGATCTCTCCAATGGGTGAGAAGCCTTCATTAATTCAGTTTTGTCCATTACGACCTAGTCCCAATGGTTTGATGGTGAGATTTCTGACCATAAATGTCGTTCGAGGAATCATTATAACGGTTATACTGTTTCCAATAGCTATATTGGTTCACCATGGAAAAGTTCCATGTGGCGTTGTTCTGATATCCTGACGAAGTTCCAGTTTTGCAAATTTTCCTTCTATGAACTTCCCTCTGGAACCTTCTGTAACTTTTTGATCTTTGATCTCTTCTTACTTAGTTTTCGAGCCTTCTTTACAGTGATCTCATCAGTATTCCTCCTTCCATTTTGATTCTTATTTCCTCTTGGCATAGTAACTTCGCGTTGTTGATATTCTTTCGTAGGATTCAAGGGCAATACTTCTTCTCTATCTGGGGTAGGTGCTTCAGTCTTTTGTGAGTCATCTTGTGTTCTTTCAACTTCGACATCCAAGTTTCTAGTTATGAATAGCTTCGATCTGTTCTCATGTTCTTCAATCAAGTGTGCTATCCTCCTAGTCATGAAATCTTTTAATTCTTACTTCTTCTGCTCCAAAACTTCTTCTTCTTTCCTTCTAGCTTGATCCTTTTCAATCCAAGGTTTTCCTAGTAATATAGCAAATGGGGCGTTGTTCTCGATAAATTTAATAACCTCAAATTCTTCCTTTGTTGAAGTTCCATGAGAACTTATAGATATCTAGGTAAGTCTTCCACATAGGGTTATCAACATTCCTCTAAATAATCCTATTCCTCCCAATGAAGGAATCATAGCAGGCTTTCCTAAAATTTCCCAAGTTCTTTTTGTCATGATATTCACCTGTGTTTCTTCATCCAAAACACAGTCAATGTTGAAGTCTCATATTCTTGCTTCTATGCACTCTTTTTCTTTGAAGATCTCTGATAAGTTAATATTTCGGTGATCATTCAGGGTTTCTTTCATTTGTAGCAATACATCCTCTAATTCTTTCTGGGGTTCTGCCATGGTCTTAGTGTCTTGACCTTTCTCATGGTCTTCTTGTCTCATATTCATTCTTTCAAGTTTAGCAAACATTCTAGGGAAATCTAAAACTTCATGATCCATAGCTTTACAACAAAGACAATTGGGTCTTCTACCAGGGCATTCCTTAGCAAGATGTCTCAGTCTTTTGCAACTGTAACAAAGAGTTAATCCTTTTTTTCTCTTAAATGATCCCCATCCTTTCCTATACTGTGCACTAGGATCTTGGTAGCTAACCTGCAAATAATTATTTCTAGATCCTGCATCCATTTGTTAGTCCAAACATTTTCTCTATGCATAGGAATAACGTATCTTTCACTATTCTTATCAGATCTACTCATATCAAATCTTATTTCTTCTAGTTGTGCCCTAGTTTTCAGCCTAGGACAAAATTTATCAAACATACCTAGATCCATATTCTTGAAATAAAAATTTCCACTTATCTTACCTTTTCAATAAAAAAAATCCACTATTCTTACCTTTATCAGAGCACAAAGCTTTTAGATCTAAAAAATTTCACTATTCTTACCTTTCTCAGAGCACAAAGCTTCAAGACCTTACCTCTTTTCTTCAGATCGGACTCATTTTCTTAGCACATAGCTTCACAATCCAAGTAGATTATTGCACATAAGGGAAACAGATCTACGCACAAGGCTTTCATAGTTTCATGTTAGATCTTCGCACATAGCTTCTTCTTCCTCAGTTCCTAGCAATCACAGTTTCAGGTCCGATCTTCGCACAAAGATTCTTCTTCCTCAGTTCCCAGCAATAATAGTTTCAGGTCTGATCTTCGCACATAGATTATTCTTCCTCAGTTCCCAGCATTCACATTTTCAGGTCCCGACAACGAAACCATTTGTTGGAATAGGGGTAGACCTAGGGTTCAACGCTACAACAACACACCAACAAAAACCTAAATACTGGCCCTTTCGGCAACACCTGCGAAGCAGATGAAGTCTCACCCAAGGTAGAGGGCCAGGGGTGGTTGCAGGACTCAGATGTCTGCAACCTTAGTTGGGACACACATCTGTGATTGTAACACCTTAACAGAGAACTTAGTTATTACAGTTCGTTATTATTCATCT
Organism: Picea engelmannii; assembly: GCA_009831015.1. Lineage (NCBI taxonomy): Eukaryota > Viridiplantae > Streptophyta > Pinopsida > Pinales > Pinaceae > Picea > Picea engelmannii. The sequence goes on from ML797477.1 coordinate 275,525, forward strand.
TTAGTTCATAGCGCAGCTAAACCCTAACAACAGATCAGCGCAGTATTCAACCAAATCTATCATCTAGCAGCACTTAGCATAACGAAACAGATCAGATCTAGCAGATTCAAGAACTAAGCACATTCACATAGGTCAGATCTAGCTTTCACTCTCATTATTAAGCAAAGAGTAGCATCAGATTTATCTATCGTTCATCTATATCAAAATCACTTAAGCAATTCAACACATAAACACATCAATACATCGCACAAAGCATAGAAACATAGGATATACGTAGTTCACCCCCACCCTGGGGCTATGTCCACCAACTCATCGTCCTCTTTATTATCTTCGATCAATCTTCTTACATGCACAAAGCCTCAAAATCAACTCCGCAAAGGACATGATATATGCGCACCTCGCTAGATCCTCCTTCCTTGAGTTATAACACAAAGCCTTCCACAGTCTCTTACAATCACTTGCACTTAGCTCTGCAAGCCTCACACAGTATGCACAAAGCAGATACCACTTAGCACTTAGCACTTAGCACACTTTCCACTGAATAGTCACTACTAGTCACTACTCACTACTTCTTACTTCGCCTAGACTTCTATTTATACATTACAAAATAGGCCTAATCATGGGTAAACCCATGGGCCGACATCCCCATACCCATTACATAATCCCAAAACCCAAAAAGGACCTAAAAAGGGGTCGAGATCCCACGATCTCCGCTTCATCTTGAACTCTGCCTTCGACAGCCTGTCGAAGTCCCAAAATGGTCCAAAATGACCAAGGATCCTCAAAACTTGGTCAAGGGCCAACATTGCTTGAATAGTTATATTCATGTTTAATATATGCTGTTAGATGCATTCAGAATTGTGGTATCAGTCAATTGGTCAATATCATGTGTGATCTACGGTTCGTAAGCTAAAGGAATTTAATTAGAAGTAAATCTTAATAATTTAATGAGTTTCCACATGTAATGTTGTTGAGTTGAGCACTGGGCATGTTACATTATGGTATTAGAGATGATAAAGAGACACATTTTGTGTGGAGTGACTAGATTTGGTGGTTGGGTATGTTACAAAAAACATATAAGAGATCATGCAGGTGGACTTATCTTCTTTCCAATATTTTATTTTTAGGTGCAAGTGGTGTGATACCTTCGACCAGAGTAATGTAAAGGAAGATCATGATAGTGGGACAATATGTATCAACTCTAAAACAATGTGGGATGAAAAGAAGGAGCATTATGTTTTCCCAAAACATGGAAACCAAGTGTTTTTTTTTATTTCGATGTGTTATACAAGTATTGGTGGTTCATACTAAGACATAATACGAGATTAAAACATATTTTTCGAACAACAATGTTTTTTTTTTTGTAAGTTCACAGTCAAAATTCTATTTATTTTTCAAAGTATAATAGAAACAAAA
>ML797477.1:292220-326135 GCA_009831015.1 Picea engelmannii
GTGTCGGGGGTAACGAGATCAGGCTCCAATAGCCCTACCGAAGAGATCACCATGTCAACTACCAGATCTAAGTCATCAGAAGTTGAAGTCATGGGAGACAACGCCACATAATTGACCTATGGCAGGGGTGATACCGACTGCATATAAGAACCATTTAGTGAGGTCATTGGGTTGATGGTCAAGTCAGGGCCAACAAATGAAAGTCAAGAGGGAAAGATATCACACGAAAGAGAGTGGACACAATAGATTTCATGGCATATACATAATCTCGCCCAAGGAGTAAATCGAAATCCAAGGGGTCCTGGACTACCATAACATCAATAAAGATATTTTTCCCTTTCAAAGTTACGGGAAACTGAGGAAGGATCCATAAAGGTGACTGGTTCTTCTGTTAAAAGTGAACAGAGTCTGGGTAACCGGCACAAGCTGAGGATAACCCAAATCTTGCCAAGTAATAGAGGAAAAAATACTAACGGACAAACCTTCGTTTATCAGTGTCTGAGCAACGTCCCAATCACAAACTTGTACTGGAATCTTGAAAGGAATGTGAGAAGGAAGATGAGGTCTAGTTAGCACACCCCAATCAAAAAGGATGTTCTCATTACTTGGAGGGGTTTTCACAAGAGAAGGAGGAATTCCCCCCGACATGGTAGATCCTGTATCAACGAGAAAAACATGGGCAGTATCAGGTTTACTCTCTACAGGGAGAGTAGGATTGACCGATGGTGGAATTGGATCAACCACTTTGGTACTCTTTAGAGGAGGAGTGGGATTGACCGATGATCTAACCAGAGAAACAACTTTGGCACTCCTCAATGGAGAAGTGGTATCAACCGATGGTGGAACCATATCGACCACTTTGGCACTCTTCAGAGGAGGAGTGGAATTGACCAATGATGTAATCAGAGTAACCACTTTGGCACTCTTCAGAGGAGGAGTGGGATTGACTGATGATGTAATCGGAGCAACCACTTTGGCACTCCTCAATGGGGGAGTGGGATCGACCAATGGCGGAACCATATCGACCACTTTGGAACTCTTCAAATGAAGGGTGGGACTGACCAAATATGGGACTGGATCAGTCACTTGGGTTTCACTTTTCAGATGAAAATTGGGGTTGATCGATGATGGAACTGGATCAGCTAATTTGGCGAGTGGTTCAACCAAGGATGAAACTAGATTGACCACCTAATCAACCGAACTGACCAGGGATGGAACCGGATTGACCATTCTATCAACTAATGATGGGTTGGGGGAAATCTTATGATAACCAGTTGGAAGTTGAATCTTTTCCAAAAGCGAAGAAGCCTCATTCATGCAAGGACAAAGGTGAGAATAATGATCACCTTCGCATAACATACAAGGGAATTTGACAGTTGTCTTCTTCTTGCCAACCTTAACGTCACTAGTTGACGGGGCATCACCAGCATGTCTAGCAGAGGCCGATGACGTGGAGGACCACATTTCTAAGACCTTGGGAAGACCAAGGCAATCCCTCAGAAAGTGGTCACCCTTACTGTAACGCACCTTTTTCTGTTACCAAGGCTTAATCGCTCCGATACCAATTTGTAACGCTCTTTTACATAGCTCATACATGCATTATATAATCCACATGCATTTAAGAAAAGAATACATTTGAGCTCAGAGTAAACATATTATTTACTGCTATAATATACAATCAATAGCATTAACATTAAATTGATATGCATAGCAAAATACATGATAGTTATAATTACACAGAGATGTAGAATTATGAATAAAACATCTTCTGATACTTATCTTTGAAAACCTTGGCGATTCCACCAACCACGTGCAGGTATTCCACGAACCTCCCAGCCTTAGACCACACTGCTCGTCAGCTCAACAGTGGATCACCTCTGAGCTGGGACTAAGCTCCACCTCAAGGCAAGGAATCCTAGGCTAGGCTGAGGTTACAGGGAAAACAACATAGAAAGACTGGAAGGATTCTTCCCAGGATGCCATCTTACGCTCACTACTTCCAAACTCTCATTCCCCACATGCTTGTTCCGCCCGGGAGTATACACCTTCACAAGCATAGTCCATCGGTGCTACACCTCCCTCTCTGGGTCTCGACAACAAGCCGAATTAGGAAGTCTCAGAGCCCGAAGCTGGTGCTGGACACTCTCTGGAAGAAACCACTTCCCAACAAACTCTCTCACCTGGAGAGAGTTGCTCACAGGCCTGACAACCTGTTCTTCCAATCCTCAATCACCTCTCTCACCTGGAGAGAGTGTTGTACCACTGGCCAACAAGCCACATGCAGTCCAGTACTACGTGGCCACAACAACCCATGGGGAAAATAGACACAGGCTTTCCCAAACTGGTTCAACAATCACAGGATGGTCTCACGGTCACGGCTTCGGGATAGGGACTCCATGCATAGGCTCACTCTGTCAAACAAAGGATGCATCAGCTTTCCGAATTTGACACAGGCTCTCCCCGAATCAACACTGTGGCTCTTGGTTCAAAGGGTGTATGGGGTATACTCTTACAGAGGTCAAGCTGAACGTACTATTCAGCAGATCAGGTCCAATGAAGGAGAAACCCCTATCACAGCTCGATTCAAAAATTTTCACTGCCATTACAGCATAGTCTCACGACTATGGTTTTGGGATTGCGTGACCAGCAATTCCCGCAGGGGTCGACACAGACTCCACGGCTCAGAATGGAGAGGGTGAACCCGACTTTTTAGAAATGAACACAGGCTTCTCCGCTCTCAGAAACACACGAGGTATTCTTGCAGAGGTTGGGTCGGTTGTACTGTTCAGAGCTCCGTACATGCTCAGGCAGTCAGGTGGAATGGAGGAGAGACCCTTCTCACAACTCATCTCAGTCATTTTATTTGCATGCACCAGGGTTGACACTTGTCACCCTTGGAACTGCATGCATTCCATCAATATGCATCCCCTTTGCACGTTTACCCCTTGCCAGGAACTTAGGATAAAAATAAAACATAAAATGCACATGTTCTTTGGAATAATAATAAAATATTATTCCCAAGGCTTAAGCCCCTAGGCTCAACACTTAGCCCCTTTTCCCACCTTCCAGCCCCTAATTCCTTGCCCACTCTGTGGAAGCTCAGTCCCCCATCACTCATTCATCGTGGTCGGTCTACACAGGGTGTTGTTTATATTTTATTAATGTGCTACATACATACAGGTACAAAATCAAGCCCTTGGCCTCCAAACCTTAGGCTCTCTGGCCTAACAATCACATAAGCCTTCCGGCTTATACAAACTTGGCTCACCAGCCTATAACACATTTTTACAATTCATTTCATACATCAGATTTACAACTGGGCTTGGTCTTGGGGACATTACACTTACAAAGACTGCAAGGGAATTTGGGTTTCATATTCTTCATTTTAATCTTGTCGACCTCATCAACACTCCCAGTACTATTAACAGTATTTGGTTGCTTAGATCCAACATCTGATGTAGTTGGAGGCTTGGTCCTTTTTGGGTTCTTCTTCTTCTTCTCTTTCTATTTCTTCTTCTTCTGATCAGCCTGGCTACTTTCTTTAGAGCTTTCACTAGGAGAAGAAGGAGAAAAGGAAGGAGACATAATGGGTGAAGAAGGAGAAAAATCGACATGAGGTTGATGTGTGGGTGGTGTACTAACATTTGAAGTATTAGGTGCAGTTGAAGCACTGGGAGGATTTGAGATCACCGGAGTGGGGAATAACCAAACTGGTAATCCGATGGTGAGTCCTAGAAGACTCAGTGTGGCAATGTATGAAGGACCAAAGTTTCCAAAAGAAGGAAAGGTGAAAGGTTCCCCGGGACAAGGGGTTCCTCCATTGGTACTCCCAAGAGTTGATGTCATTAACACTGACTTGACCTAAGGTCCACTAAATAAAACAAACAACACACGCTATGAATCTAAAAGAAAACAATCAAATAAAACTTTCCACAATGAAACCACTAGTTGGTGATGAAATCCAACATTGTGAGATCAATATAGGAAGGGGCGGGGATAGAGCGGCTGGATCAGTTACATTGGCGACCTACTTAACAAACTTACGCCTTGGTGCAAGATTCCACGCAGTAAATGTGAATTTACCCTCCAAGGATCTCGAGTGAGTTTGACCAACGTTTGTTCTAGGTACAGTGAGACTTCCCTTTACCGTCACCTCGTGTAAGACCCTGAAGATTATGGCTACTAAGGTCACCAACTCGCAGTCATCCCCTGGGCGGGTACATTCGACAGTCCAGTCCGAACGTATGGGTAGGATAACAAGTCTGAAATCCTTCGAGAGAACTGAGGACAAATGGACCAATAGGACTCCAGAGGACCCCGAATGGATTCAGAATTCACGAAGCATCGAGACCAAATGAAGACAGTTGAACCTCAAGAAGAACCCCCAATATACGATCTGACTACTACGAACGGTTGAACCACAGAGGGATAATCTCCGTAACTCTCCCAAACATGACCTCATGCGTGACCCCTGTGTGAGAGGGGGATCCTAGAAATCCTATACGACAATTGGATTTTCTCTCCCTATAGCAAGATTCTAATGTTTGTTTGACAACTTTGGAAAGTTATCCTTTCAACCTATTCCAAATCCCTACACCTTAAGCTAATGTAGGTTTTCTAACAGAAAATGTAAAAATGTCTAATGAATTATAGTTAAGTTCTTGATTTTAAGGCTATTGTTTACTCAGAGGTGTATGAGAGTGAAAAATGATGATATCATGACTCAATTCCCAAAACATGCATAAGAAATGATAAGAAGTCTTTTCTTTCAATGAGTGTCTATTTAAGGGAAGGAGGAGGATTTTCCTTTCACTTTCAAACACTAAGATTCAATGACCTCATGCAATAATCCTCAATAAAAAATCTGATATAATGCTAAAATGTTTATATGTGACTGATAATCAGTTTGATGTAAAGCTTTCTATGTTAATCAAACTTCAAGATCTGTGAGATTTAAGCAACCTTGAAGCAAACTTCACATAAAAAAAAACAGACCCTCGTTGTGATCAAACAAGAAAAAATAAAACCAAATACAAACAGGAGGAAATGCTTGGAGAAAAGACCTCAAAGATCAAAATGAAATAGTGAAAAGATCTTTGAATTTCCTTACAACATCTTTCAGTCAATCAGATAAGTGAGAAAGCAATAGATCGACTCTAAATCTTAGGGAAGAAGAGTGACTCAAAGCAAGGAAAAAAGATGTCAAAAATCCAAACAAAACATCATTAATCCTTAGAAATCAAATAATTGGAGGCTAATTAAGGACACACTAAGATAGCATAAACCCTGAGTAGATGAATCAACAAAAAGAAGACTGAGAAAAAATACTCCCAAGAAGATTTTTGCAGAAAAAGGGGCAGCGCTCTGGTGTCAAGGGTACCAAAGCATTGCAACACTTTTTGGGATCCTTCAATGGAGTGCCAATGCCTTGGTGGTAAAGGCAGGGGAGCGCTAGCCTCTTAGAACTCAAAATTTTGCCCAGAAATTTAAAAAAAAACAAAACTCAGGAAAAATGCAAAAATTCAGTGTGTAAGATGAATCCAAGAGCCAACAACACATCTAAGGATCAGAGACACAGTATGAAGAAGGTCGAAAAATGAGCAAAGGCCAAAACAATACCTAGGAAAGGAATCAAAAAATCAAAGTTCCTCCCCAGTGGAGTCGCCAATTTATGTTACAGAGAAATCCCCCTACGAACAAGTGGATTCTCTCTTGGATACTAGACCCCTATGACCAAGATAGAAAAGTGTTATTTTGGACACTGACTTTCCTTTTCATGAAGCTAAACTATCCAAAGAATAAGAAGGAAGAAGAGTAAATATCTTTTTACCGACATTTATCCTTTCTTTATCCAGGCTGATCTTGATCTCCAAGTTCTTCAGAAGGTCCTACAATACAATGAGCAACAACAACGAGACATACTCCCTACTCTACCATGATTATCTTCATAATGGATCTATGAAAGAAACAAGTTTATGAAACATACACAAACTTTAAAGGAAACATGCCAAGCATAGATTTATATTAATGAAAACAAAGTGAGATGCTTACAACCATGGATGTAGGTGCGGCAGCTTCACCAAGCTCTCTTTGTCTGGACACTTGCTCAAATAATATACACAGAGAATGTTGATGCTTTAATGATATCTCCCTCATGAGATCATAAGTTTGATACTTCACAATGTCTCCATCTTATACCATTTCTCATGAGATCATAAGTTAGGTATCTCTCTCAATCTCCATATTATACCATTTCTCATGAGATCATAAGTTTTATACTTCACAATGTCTCTCCTTCCTTATGAGATCATAAGTTAGGTGCTTCTCGATTTCTCTATTCTTTTCACCATGAGGAGGCCTCCTTATATACGCTTGGAGAGACCCAACCACCTAAGAAATTCTTGGGATAAGTTGAGGATTCTTCTCCTTCAGTTGTGGATCCTCCCTAAGATCGAGCCTTGACCTCGGACCTGAATCCAACCAACTCCAGATATGAAGGGATTCTTCCTTGATTTCTCTCAACAATCTAAATATTCACTCAAAAAAGGCCAGCGCTCCCTCAGAATGGGGCACAGAGCATTGGAACACTCCCCCAAAAGAGGTCACAGAGCGTTAGCACTCCCTGATAGTGTATAGGGGAGTGTTGCCTTCCAAAATTGATTTTTTAGTGGTTTTCTCAGTGGCAAAAGACTTGTACTCTTTGTCAAATGACTTCTCCTCTTCAAAACCAGTCTTTGAAGGTGTCTTAAGTGTCCTAATGATGTCATTAGAGACACGACATAGGCAAGATGACAGTATGATGTTTGTGATACTTGCGACACTTGTGACCAAAAATGCGACAATAGCAATGACGACAATGGGTCATCATTGAAGTGAGTAAATTTGAGGTGTAACAACAACTAAGAAGAAGAATCGGTATCTCATATCTTCATCCACTGCATTTTCACCCAATCAGTCTGGGCCAACATCTCTGCAACACTCAAATTAAATTTCTCTTGGGATGGACTTACATTAACAAATTTCTTTAAGAACTGGTCAAAAATCGCCCATCACTCTTTAGATCTTCCCCCTATGGTCTGCTGGTATATTTGGCTTGACAGAAAAAACTTCATCTTTGAAAATAGGCCACCATCATCCACTTCTGTGGCCTATAAATCGCTTGTCCTGCACAACTCCTAGACAATTATCCACCCTAGAACTATGGGGAAAATAACCAAGCACAAGATCCCCACATTGGAGAAGACTCCCACAGGTTGGTTTGATGGAGCATCACAATCAAATGGTATGCAGAGTGGCTCAAGCGGAGTGATACATGTCTCCCCAAATACTCATTGCAGATGGAATTTAATTGTGGACAGGGCACCAACACCAGGGCATAATTWTTGGGCATGTGGGCCACTCTCCTTTTGGCCTCCAGACTAAATCTAGATACACTTTTGTTGTACGGGGATTCCCGCATCATCATAGACTGGCTTAAAAATAAAAACAAACTACAGGTCGCCACCCTCTTCGGCTAGAAGGAAAGKATYAGACAACTCCAATTATCATTCATCAAGCTAAACTTCAAACATACTTATCGAGAAAAAAACAAAGAAGTTGATTCACTCTCCAAGGCTGCACTCAAGAAGAAAGTTGGATTCATTACCTACAATCTCTAGGTGGATGGGCACGAGGGCCCCACACATGTTCTAAAATTATTTTAGGACATCCGACATCTATATTATTAGAGATCTGATCAGTCTCTATGTCCATCCTCCTAGCAGAGCACAACTCAAATTATTATTAGCATTGACCTTTCCCACAACACTTTTCTGCCCTCCGCCACAATTACTATTTTGGCAAACAGAACTAATATTTTTTATGTAATAACCATCATGAATTGTACTTATAATTTTCCTCTGGGTTTTGTTTTTCCTTGTTATGTAACCTCTTGAACAGAGAACAAAATTATACTTCTAATATAATTTGTGAAATTCTATCTGTGGAAAAAAATAAAAAATAAATATAATACTTTTTTCCACGTTGGAATTCCGCCCTGGAAACCCACCCCAGATACTTCCCCACATAGTGGTTGGTATGGGAGTGATAAAGCTTCGCAGCCCCAAGGGACACAGGTTTCGAACTCGTGACCTCTCCCCAAACTAGAAGAGTGTGCGCATGTCTTAACCAATTGTGCTATCCCATGGGACCTAAATAAAAATAATACTTTACATTATCAAAATGATATAAATAATAATTTATATTATCAAAAGGACAAACAGAGGGAAGTAGATCACTAATTCCAACACTTGAGAGTTTCTCAAAGGGCTTAGTTATACAGACGAAATTGATGAAGGAGAGGTTGGATTATTAATATACATGAACCCACTATTGTTCTCATGGAATATTCTAGTGTTTAGCTCTGTCTTCACCTATCCTTCTCCTATGGACTAAAGAATTAAAATTAAAATTTTAAAAATTTTCGTTGATTGTATCTTTTTATTTAAACATTTAAAAAAAATAATGCTCTTTTATTTTATTTTTTAAATGTGAGAAATATAGAAACATTAAAAATAAAAATAAAAAAATAAACATTAAAAAATATATATATATATTTTTTTTACAAAGATGTATCATTATTTGAAACATTAATATTAAAAATTATTGTTAAATTTGGTTTAGTTGAAGGTGTTTTTTTTCTTATGTTATATTTAATATAAAAAACACAACTATTTTCATGATTTAATAGAATATTTAATTAAACAAATTGATTGGTTTAGTTGAAGGTGTTTTTTTCTTATGTTATATTTAATATAAAAAACACAACTATTTTCATGATTTAATAGAATATTTAATTAAACAAATTGATGTAAAAATAAATTAAATCTAATTTGTATTTTTTTCATGATTTAATATGCATGATTATATCATTTTCTTGTCTTTTAGCATGTATGTGACATGCAGGACTAGCTTGTGGTTCAGACTCAGGGGCATCTAAGCCATCAAAATAACCCGATGGTTGCACCCTGCCTGGGCTATACCAACCCTTATCATGACTAGATTTTTAAGGTGTCTCCTCTCGTGGTGGTTTCGAACTTGGGTTACCATGCAGAATAAGGCCCATTTGATTGCATGATATTATCATTGTATAAAATTGAAGAAATTATTATTTTATTTTTAATTACAATAATTTTAATTTTATCAAAATTAATGAAAAGTTTAGTAAAATTATTTAAGAATAAATTTTTAAAAATAGAGTTTAATCCAAAAATTAATTAAAATATTGATAAAATAAGACAAGCATTGATTGAGTCATTTAATCAAGTTTGTAAACATGTTTAACCAACATATTGTATCTCCTTGCACAACAAAAAAAAATCACCATGAAAAATGGTTAAATAATATATAATGACATTAAATGATTAGAAAAATTTACAATCACAATTCAAATTAAATAATTTCATACAATTATAGTTAAACGTTATAGGAGATATCAAATTAAATGAGTGATACATCTCAAATTTCATTTAAAAATATAAATCATTAACATACACAATACATTTTGTAAATTAAAAAATATCAACATCAACATGATACAAAAACATATAATCTATATGAACTATAATATCAATATCAATATACATGTCAAATATAAATGCCAAATATACATGTAAAATACACATCACAACAATAAAATATATACATGTTAAGGAATCAATACCTTCACCACTAGAGCCAAAAGAATCAATACATCTACCAAATAATAATGTAGAAAGTAATGTCTTGTTGACCAAAATTGGTCATTTATATCTCGCTCCTAGAATAATAAAAAAACTGAAATCAAAAGAAGAAAATTTTCAAACAATTATAAGTTCATGGTGTAGCCCTTGGTCTCAGCTTCTCCAAGAATTTTTCGTATCCAAAATCTGAGTTTGTATGCTCAAAATATCCAGTTTTGTGTTTAAGCGGAAAAAGGTGCTTCTTCCATGTGGAATAACGCTAATTTCTCAAAAATATATCTAAATTTTCCAGGCCCAAGACCCATAAATTTCTTCTATTTTTCAAGCCCAAGACCCTTAAAATCTTCTTCTTACGGGTTCACCTCTTCAACCAACCCGACACCCCATTCTACTCTCCTCTCTTCTCTCATACTCTATGCAACATCTCTCTCTCCATACTTCACTTTTTTTTACCCACATATTCCATACTTAATATTTTATTTTTTTTACAAAAACTGGAGAAAATTTTATTAATAAAAAAGCGCGAGCAAAGTCGTTTGGTACATAGAAAAGTGTTGGTAAAGAAGAAAATCCAACAACATATAATTTTCGATTACAATAAAAGAGTTGGTATTCCTATAATACTTATCATGTTATACTGTGTCCAAAAACTTTAGCATTCAAAAACATTTTCCCTACACATTACATAGATTTGCAAAATTATGACAAGCTATACTACTTTTCTTTTTTGAGGAATTCTTCATCTATTGATGGCACCAAAGCCACATTCAGATATGGTAATATCATTCTCTCTTCTCCGGTCTGATGTGTTCCACTCCATTATGATTCTAGACTGAAAGCTCTGCAGATGACCCCATCACATCCAATTTTGTTTGCATCAACTCCCCCTGTCTATGAAGGAAGTCCACTTTGTCCTGGAGTTGTCCAATGAGTGCTTTGTGTTCTGCCAATGTTTCCAGGGAAAAGGAGAGGGTCAAACTATGTGAGTCTACTTTGATAGAAATTTGGTGGGTGAAGGTAAAGTTATCCTCCACCAACTCCTCATCTTCATGCACCCAAGCCTGTTGAGGAGCTTTCCCATGTGCCATGATGAGAGATGAAATGCAGGGGTCAAAATATATAAAATTATGAGTCGTCACCAGCATGCAACCAGCCAAGATTGTTGAAAACCTCCTTGGATTCTAGGAGGCAGGAGAGAAGAGATAAATTTCAATGCACACTTTGAATTTATAAACAGTGGTATTTGGCGACGACAATGAATTTGACAGGAGCACAACCAAAATAAAAAGGAAACCATTGTAATTGACTAGGAATATATCCCAATTGAAGTGCAGGATGCTGATAGAGAGTAGATGGATAGGAATTCCTTCACCAAGATGATTTACATTCCTCGTAATTGAACTCTACACCTCAATTAAATCACGCCTCTCTGATCTTTCCTCTAAACACTGAAGAAATTGTGGTGGAGAATTTGGTTCTCCACCTGACCACCAAGTACCCAAATTTACATTTTCATAGGGGAATTCATTAAGTTTCACTAAATAGGCCAAGAGATGGAATTTTCTCCTGAGTGATAGAGGCTTCTTGATACTATCCAACATTGGCATTCTCCCAATATTAATAGGACCTCGAACGACAGGGACACATGAACTCAGGATGTTACAGATATTCCCACGAACTAGAGGTCATGTTGGGGTTGTCGTGGCCTGTAATTTATAGGTTTCCACACTTCCTTTCATGATTACAGCCTTTTCATACATCATCAAATCCATTGACACTTGAGCTGGCCTAATCCTGTGAAATACATAGTGACGAGAAGTCCCACGAGGGTAAGAGTTCATGGATTGTTCGCACATCTTCATGGACGGGACCAGTGCCAAGTGCGACCTGCACATCCCCACAATCCACGATATGATGGGAGTACTGGATGACCATTCTCGTTTATAGCTTTCCCCGCCTTGCATGAAAATTCCATGTGTCATCCTTTGTTCTTCGTGGGCCCAGCTGGCTCGATTTTAATTTGGGGTCTTTTCCATTAGGGAGGGGCTATGAATAGGACTCTCCCTTGGAATTTCAAGGATCAAAGGGCCATTATGATTGCTTGATTAGCCTTTATGCCATCTTCTCGGTTGTCTATTCTCAGTATATGATAGAAATTAGCTTGAATGGAGGACAAGAGTGCCTTTGTTCGGTCGATAATTCTCTAGAGCTTGGTGTCTTTAGGATTGGTTCTTAGAAAAAAAAAAAGGATGATGTTTTTTGAGTCACCTACTATTGTGATATGCTTCAGTTGTTGCTCATGTGCTAACAAAATCCCTTGATAAATCACATAGGCTTCGGCCATATTGTTGGTAGTCTTGCCCAAGTTCTAGGAAAACTCTATCAAACAATTTCCTCTAGGGATATACAACACCCCTCCCACACCTTCCTCCCCTGGGTTTCCTTTTGAATCCCCATCAGAACATAGGATGAATCTCTCTTGAGAATATAGCCATAGATTGTATTCTTGATGTGAAATCTGAAGCTGCTAGAATGATCTTTGAAGTATTTTGGGGGAATGACTTATTTTGACATTCATTTTAGTCATCCAGTGTTCTTCTTTTTCCAGTTGTTCAATTTTCTCAACTTTTATTCTTCGTGAAGATATATATTCTCCCAATTGGCCCATTGCATGGGCAATGACTGTGGGGGGTGGGGGGACACAATTTATTTTTAATGATGACTTTATTCCTTGCCAACCAAATTTGTCAACAAAAACATTTAATGGATTCCTTCCAGACAGGGAGAAAGGTTGGTTTGTTAGAAAATGATCCCTTATAGACTTTACTCCATTTCCCAATCATAACTATGCATGTTGAGGGCTAGGTAATTTTATGCATTAATTCTGAATATACCATTTGCAATACTTTTTTGGAGAAATTGCAATCCAGGAATAGATGTGTTGAAGATTAAGAATCTTGTTTGCATAGTGCACATATAAACGGTCCCATAATACCTCTTTTGAGCAGATTTTCTCATGTGAGCAGCTTATTGTGTGTTAATTTCCATCCAAAAATATTAATCTTTGGGAGCCCATCTATATTCCAAATCCCCTTCCATATATTGGACTTTTTTGGTAGTTGGGATTGATTAAGAAGAAGCTTGCATCCTTCCTTTACCGAATAACCAGAAGAACCCCACCCTCTTTATTCATGTTGTTGGAGATGAATAGGAGACGAACCATTGATAATCAAGAGAAAGGATTGAGAAGTTAGGATAAGATTTGGAGGGACTTCTCCCAAATTCCACCCCTTCCAAGATCCATTGATATGCCATTTGGAGATGTCAAAGAGGGAGGATTTCCTAAAGTTGTTATCCAGGTATGCAAAGGGTCTAGGGAGGGGATTCCAAATAGGATTCCAAAGGCAGAGAAGGAATCCTCCCATAGTTTGATATCCTTTCCATTCCCCGGGTACCAAAAAAGATGATCCCGGAAGATCGGGAGAGAGGCACTTAATATTTTCCAAATAGGAGAACCTTAGTGTTGGTGAGGAGCATTGTCCAAGAATCTTATTCGATTTAATATAGGTACTTGTGACATATTTCTTTCATCCACCAGTCTTTTCCATCAGATACCAATCTCCAAAGAAGTATTTCTCCTAGTGTAATATTTATCTTTTTAGGGTCCCAGATTCCTAGCCCACCATGCACTTTAGGGGCACAAACTATAGACCAATTGACCATATGGAATTTTTTATCAATATATTTACCCCCTTTCCATAAGAATTTGCAGATTATCTGATCCATTTCCTTTTTTATGTCCATTGTGGCTAGGAGAGTGGAGAATTGTAAGATGGGGAAAGAAGATAAGACTGATTTTACCAAAACCACTTGGCTTGTCGGATTCAACCAAATAGATCCCCAAACTTCGAAATGGTCTTTAATATTTTGTAGGATAAATTGCCACACCTCCCCTTGGAGAGATTTCAAGTTGATTGGAGTGCCAAAGCATTTGAATAATTTCCAATCAATTGAGAAACAAAATTGAAGTAGACTGGAAATTCTTTCCAGAGTGCTTTCTTTTATATTCCATGCATAAATTTAGCTCTTGTTTTTGTTTATAATTCCTCTTGAGACTTCACCGTACTGATCCAATACTAATTTGAATCAGCTGGCCATAATTTCATAAGCTCCACCAAGAAATAGAGTATCGTCAGAAAATTGTGAGTGGTTTATTCTTCTGACTCCTCTTGCAATCTTCAGACCTGGGATGGAGCATGTTCTTCTTTCATGTTCTAATCTTCTATTCAGAGATTTTTCCATTAAAACATACAACATTGGGGAAATCATGAATCCATGTCTTAAGCCTACTGATACTTTAAAAAAGGGGGCATGCATGCCATTTATTAATAGAGTTATCCAAGGGGTGGAGATACAGGCTCTGATCTAAGAGATAAAAGATTGATTAAAGACAAAAAAAAATTAAAACTTCAATAAGGAAACTATGCATTACTCGATCAAACACATTTTCCATATCTATTTTAATAACCATACCTCTTTATCCATTTGTGAAATTGGTGTGGATAGCCTCATGTACCAAAGTGATTTTGTCCCAAATCTACCTTTTTGTGACAAAGCCTCCTTGGTTTGGAAGAAAGAGGCGGGGTAATATCGGCTTCAATCTGTTTGCAATGACTTTTTCCAGGATTTTCTAGGAAACATTACAAAGAGATATGGGATGGAACCTGTCAAAGGAAGAGGCATTTTTTTCCTTTGGTATCAAGGATATGAAAGACAAGTTGATGGAACCACCCATCCTAAAATATTTTTGAACATATCTAATCATTCGAATGAAATCAATTTTGATAATTGTCCAACATTTTCTATAGAAATGAAGAGTGAAGCCATTTGGCCTAGGATATTTGTCTGGATCAAATTGATTGAGGACTTCTCGAACTTCTTTAGTTGAAACCTCCTTATTTAGAACTATGTTATCCTCCTTTGTGATCAGGGCGGGGATGTGCTCTATAAATTGTTTACTCATCTATTGATTGTATTCTCCTTTCTTTGTATAAAGATTTCCAAAATGAGTTGAAGTTTCCTTTTTAATTTCCTTGAAGGAGGTAATAATGGCCCCTGGCTATGTATTTATTTCCTCCACGTTGTTTATATATTGTCTATCCTTTGCCTACTTATGAACGAAGGAGGTGTTTTTGTCCCCTGCCTGGAGCCATAGAGACCTTCATTTCAGCCTCCAGATCATTTCTTCATCTTGCTGAGCCTTCATGTACTTTTGGAAAAATTATTTCTCTTGAGAGATATGGGTATCATTGATTTCTTTAACTTCCATATTTTTCTATAATTCCTCCAAATGCTTTTTAATTTTTTCTACTTCATCCCTAGTGGGGTGGGGAGAATTATTTACCCAATCATTTATATCTTGTTTGGTTCTTTTTAACTTTTGTTCCCAGATATAAACAGGGGACCCATCCACCCATTGAGGAAATCATGTGAGTCCAATCAAATGTGATTAAAGCAAAAGGGAATCGGACCTACATTTTTAGCTTTATCGAAGGAGAGAGAGATTGGGAGATGATCAAAAACACCCCAGGGAATTATATGAGAGGAGATCTTATCTGGAAGAGATAAAAAAGAGCTATGGATAAGGAAACGATCGATCCTAAATGCAATGTGGCCTACTCCAGTATGTTTGTTGCTCCATGCATATTTTCCTTTGTTGGGGTGAACATCAAAGAGATCTAGACCAGAGACCAAATCTTCCATGAGTTCCCTGAAAGGATCTCTTACTAGTGAACCTCATTTTTTTCTATCATGTGCAAAGTTGTATAGAAGTCACCTATTATGATACAGTTTTGTTGAAACCCAACATATTTGATACATTCTACTTTCTCCCAACATTCTACTTTCTCCCAATAATTTTTAGGCATATAAACATTGAAGATAGGATAAACATTACCTGAGGGAAGATGTTTCAGTCGTACCATAATCCAGTAGGTTGATTCATATCTACTTTCTTCAAGGAAGGATAAAGTATTCCACATAATGCAAACTACCCCTAAAGATCCTCTTGAATTTAGAGCTTCTCTTGCGCTTGCTTTCTATATTTGTTGCATTTCACAGAGGGCCTTTGGCCCTTGCATTTTAGTCTCCTGGATTAGGAGGATTTGGGGTTTTTCTGATTTAATTAATTTTCCCATAGCTTCCTTTTTTTTCTTTTTGTCCCATACCCCGACAAGTCCAGGAGAATGGCTTGATTACTTACTTGTGGTTTTGGATGCCCCCCCTTTAGAGGGTTGAGTATGTCCCTTAGAAAAGGGTGCCTTTCCTGGTTTCCCATATTTCTTGAATACTTCTTCGAGGGTGGTCTGGATTCCCAATTATTTATCTCGAGTTGTATATTTTTCCCTTCTGTTTCGATTAGTTTTTCAACCCACCTTCGATGCTTTGGTGCTCTTAGTGATCTCAAAATCTAGATCATCCCCAAAATCCTCCTGACTATCTTCCTCTAGTATTACCGGAATATCTGAAGAAGCCCGGGGGGGATTCCTATTAGGGGAAGGATCCACAAGTTACATCTTATTCATTCTGATAGAGTGGGGGAGTTGAATCTTTTTCATGTTGGATCTGATTTTCTTCTATTGTTTCCTTTTCCTTTGAGTCTACTATTTCTGCCTCTAAATTTTATAGTGTTGTGTACCTATTTTTTCTACTTTATGCTTCATGATTTCCCATCATCGGAGACTTTCATTTGAGAGGAGAGGAGAAGGCATGGAGATTTCTCTATGCTCCTATCATTGTGCTTTTGTTTTATTTGAGATTTTCTTTCTTTTGACTTGTTTCCATTGCTCCTGATCTTTTTCTTCTAGTTGATCTACCTTTGTCTTGGAACATTTTTTTGCAAAATGGCCATATTCATGACAAGCTTTGCACTTGAATGGGAGTTGTTCATAGTCTATTGTCTAGATATAGGACCAATTATTCAAGGTGATTGGATGGTCTCTGGTAATCCCTTTTCTGAATGTACTTCTACACATAGGAGAGTACAAGCTTGGAGGCATTCTCATGGTTCGGCACGATCAATGAATCTACCCAGTGTGTTTCCAATGTTTTTCAGGGTTTCGTCATTCCAGGAGTGCATGGGAAGAAAAGGAAAATGAACCCATACTGGAACTATTGATGGGATGTTAGTCTCCAGACTAAAACATGGAGTCCATTTATTTAGATGCATTCCACTTGAGCCCATGAAATAGGGGCCATTTCTAAATATCATATCTCTATCAACTTTGTTTTCAAAGAGAAAGATGAAGAACTCCTTACCACAAAATGCAGAAGACAATTTCCCTTTTATCATTTTCTTCCAATTTTGGTCCAACCATTGTGTCATTTCTCTTGTGTTGAAATTAGTGAAGCTGCAAGATCCATTCTTGGGGAAGATGGCATAAGACCCTAGCTGAGATCTAGGAACCCCAGTGCACTCTTGGGGTTATTGGTTTGGGACCAAGCATTTAGATCCATGGAAAAAGACCCTAGTGAGGTCCCCCAATGTATTTTTGGAGTTCTTGGTCAAGGACCAAGAAGTAAGTCCCTAGATGTGTTCTTGGTCCTCTGGATGTGTTCCAGGGAATCCTTTCTCAGTGCTTGGATTGATCATTGGACGTGTTCCTTGGTGGTTGATGATGTAAGTCCCTAGATGTGTCCTAGGGCCACTAGATGTGTTCCAAGGAATCCTTGCTTAAATGCTTGGGTTGATCCTTGGTCTTGTACCTTGGTGGATAAAGACCTTAGATGTGTTCTAGGGCCCCCAGATGTGTTATGGGGTATCTTGGTCTGGGACCAGGTGGTTCTTGGTTGAGTACCAATATGTGATGATGTGTGATCTTCTTCTTCTCTCCTAGGATGGTCCATGAGACCTAGGAGAAGCTAGAAGATGGACATGACCACATCATTGGTTTTTCCTCTTATGCAGGGATTGTTGGTTGATCTCCTTCTCTAACTACTTCTTGGGATGACTAATCCAGAATTGGATCTTGGGACCAAAATGGGTCCAGGATGGCCTAAAAATAAAAGTGCTCAGAATGGATTCAAAACAGATGTGTGCATAGGCCTCATCGATACAAACCCAACTCAACATGAACGGGCTCAAATGGACGTTGTATGTGAAAGATATCGTGGTCTGTTCATTTCATCAAACAGGCAAAAAAATATGTTGACTGTACAGTCCATACATTCCGTACAGTGCTGGTGTGGCAGCTGACTGTACAGGTCATACGGTCGTACAAGTGACATGGCAGGGTGCGTTGGTGGTGACGTGGATAGGTACAGGTGGATGAGTCATATCGTGACACGTTGTACCACTGCAAGGGTGAGACATGGTAGGTATAGTTGGCAGGGGTTGACGTGGTAGGTACAGTGGCATGTAACAGGGTAGACACATAGGCAATTGCATGGACCAATCATCACTTGACATGTGGCAGTTTGTGGGAAAGTGGTAAGGTTCCATGTGGCACCCATTCATTGGACGTTTTTGTTTTGGAAAATTTGTATGGAGCGCATGAGATTTGAACCCGTGACCTCTAGTTCGGGCTAATGGTTTGGTAGGGTTGGGCTACCAGACCACCCTAGGTGTCACTTGTTAACCATAGTTCAATTTAATTATTTAAACTTGCCATAGTTTATATCTAGCGGAGTAAAGGAATGGGGCTAGTCGACGCAACACTCCATCCAACCACAACATATGACCATTTCCTTCGTTGATTGGTGTGTGCTTTTGAATGGTGTTTGGCCTAGCCCTAGTCGCATGGAACCATATCCCATATGACTCGGATGTATAGTGTTTGGCACAAAGTTTTAGTGGTTAGCCCCAGTCGGGCGGGCTATCCCACCAACCAGGGGTGTAACCATGGCTAAAACGACGAGGGAGCTATCTGTTAAGGGGCGTGTGGAGTATAGTCTGAGGCCATATGGCCATGGACACAACCAGGAGCCGAACGGTAAGGGGGCCAGTGCGCCAGGACTTAGAGCTTGGGCACTTGGAAACACTCCATATGACCAGGAGCCCGCAAAAAAGGGGTTGCACCCTGATTATTTGCAAACTGGGTTTTTAAACTTTATTTTATGATTTTAATTGGATTTTCTTAGCAGTTTTGGAGATCTAGTCCATTTTTGGAGGATCTTGGGCCCTTTTTGAGGCCAGATCTTAGGGAGAAGTTGGGAGGTTGTTACCCACTTCAGGCATATATAATCTAGAGGCTCTTGAAGCCATGGAAGGGGGAATTCAAAACAGACAAATGCTGAATAATTGCCAAGCCAAAGCCATTTTTATGAAGGGAAACCATTGAGGAGAGAACCTTTGCGGGCCATTTCTGGGAGCTTCGTTCATCCGTTTTCAATGCCGTTAGTTTTGTTAGGTTCTTGAGATCTGGTAGAGAAAGACCATATCAATTTGTAATCCTTTTGGCACTATTATGATGTACTTGTAAATATTCGAATAGAAATAATAAAACCTCACCCACTAAGACAAAGGCCCGGAGATGTAGGGGAGATTGTTGAACTCCGTTATCATTTTGGTGTTTATGGTTTGTTGTTCTTCATGCTTATTTCCAGATATGTATATTTATTAATGGATGTTATGTTTCCTCTTTCATTAGTTTCCTAAATGGTTAAATAACTCATGCAAAATAAATCAACCATTGTCATTTAAAAGATCCATTCGGATCAAGTGGTATCAGAGTTAGTTGATGGTTGGTTTTTGAGTTTACATGATTACTAGGGAAAAGCTAAATTGTGGTGAAGGTGATCTTGTTGAAGAGAATCCATTGATTGGATTGAGAAACAGAACTTCTCAAATTGACAAGACGACATCGGAAGAGTGACTTTCTAATGAGGAGAAAGACTTTCGAAAGACTTTCCTCACCATGTCGGAGATGATGAAGGTTCTATATGAGGATTACTTGGAACAGAAGAGACCGATTCTAGGAGAATATTCAAAGGTAAAAAGTGAAGAAGGAGAGGATCCTCCTCAAATTCCTCCTTCACCTCCTTCTTCTCCATCAACTTCTTCTTCTTCAAGTTCAAGTTCTAAATCCATTGCAAGAAAACATGTCCATAAACATAAACTTGAAATACCTTTACTTAAGCTTGATGTAAAATTTGAATTACCCATGTATGATGGTGAAGTCAATGCAGAGAGACTTGATAATTGGGTCAGACACATGGATGTTTACTGCAGTGTGCAACAAATCAAGGATGAGGCAACTCAAATCAAATTGGCCTTGCTTCGACTTGCAGGTACAACACTCATCTCGTGGAAAAGAAAGTTGAAAAATGGCATGCAACAAGTGGGTAATGTATTTCCATTGTGGCAAATTTTTTCTTCTGAACTTAGAAAGAAATTCTATCCTTTGGGTTATAAATAGAAATCTTTAATTGAATGGCAAGGTCTTAAACTAAGAAAAGGACAAACAGTGCAAGAATACACGGATGGATTTCGTAAAATGGCATTGATGTTAGATATTCCTTTACATACCCAAGAAACTCTTATGAAGTATATATGAGGTTTACCTGCACATATTCATAACACTGTATTTATGTTTGGACCTACTAATCTTGATGAGGTTTATGTTCAAGCAACATACATTGAAGCAAGGAAAATAGGGGTTGGTGTATCAGGGGAATCGTCTTCAAGGAAAGAGGAGAAAAGGAAATGGAATGGCAAGAAAGAAAATTCAGTGGCCAGAAAGGAAGAGAATCCATCTTGCAAGCATTGCAAGAAAGAGGGACATGATGAGGACCATTGTTGGCAATTTCATCCCAAGAAGAGACCAAAGTGGTTAAAAGAAACTAAAGGGAGGCAAACAGTTGCAACAACATCATGACCAACAGACTTGGGATTGGATTCAAGTGATGAATCTAACGTCTCATTGGTTGGTTTGGCAAGTAAATTTGGTGATGGATTTGATTCTAGAAGTAAATTGTTTCACATAAGGGTCATAATGAGGCATACTAAGTTCGACACATTGATAGATAGTGGATCTCAATCTAACTTGATTTCAGAAGAATTAGTTAAACAATTGGGATTAAACACTCATATGCATCATAAGCCTTACACACTTAAATGGATAAGAAACAATCATCAATTGCACATAACAAAGAAATGCACATTAAAGTTTGCAATTTCATCTAAGTTTGTGGACGAGGTAACATGTGATGTCGTGCCACTCAATGAATGTGGGATGGTCTTATATAGTCCTCACTTGTATGATCGCAAAGAAATCTTCTACAGGGAACAAAATCAATATCATTTAATCAAAGAAAGAAAAGAATATGTGGTTCATGCTCATCATTTAAAGGAAAACAAATCTCTTCAAATAATGGAACAAGTAAGAAAGGCATCTCATGCAAGCAACACACCTATAATTGTTTCAAATCAAGTAATTGATCTTAAGAAAGAACATGAGATGATTGTAGAATGGAAGATCAATCAAACTTTGCTTCAAGATAAGCTAATGTCGTGCAAGTATTATAAACATATTAGCTCATTTTTAGTCATATTTCTGATGTTATCATTAGTAATGTTGTCAACATGGATGATAGTGGCTTCATTAAGATGTGACAGAGTACAAGTGGCTAGCAATATGTTGTCAGTTATCATGGTTGTTTTACAGTTGATCTTGATGAGACAGGTGCACAAGACAGAGTTTAAAGACAGAGAACAAGTTGGGTGGCCTATCCCGCACTTTATGACTGGTCAATAACCTTTTGGAGGACCAAAAGGTCTTTAGTGGGGAGATGTGATCCAGAATTGGATCTCGGGACCAAAATGGGTCCAGGAAGGCCTAAAAATAAAAGTTCACAGAATGGCTTCAAAACAGACGTGTGTGTAGGCCTCATCGATACAAACCCAATGCAACTTGAATGGGCTCAAATGGACATCGTATGCAAAATATATCGCGGTCTGTTCGTTTTGTCAAATAGGCGAAAAAAGATGATGATTGTATAGTCTGTATAGTACTGACGTGGAAACTGACTGTACAGGTCGTACGGTCATACACGTGATGTGACAGGGTGCATTGGCGCTGATGTGGACAGGTACAGGTGGATGATTCATATCGTTACACATGGCACCACTGCAAGGGTGACACATGACAGGGGTTGACATGGCAGGTACAGTTGGCAAGAGCTGACATGGTAGGTACAGTGGCATGTGACAGGGCAGACATGTAGGTCGTTGTGTGGATCAGTCATTGCTTGACACATGGTAGTTTGTGGGCAAGTGATAATGTGCCACGTGGCCTAGTCATGGGCTGTCACATGGCACCCATTCATTGGACGTTTTTGTTTTGGAAAAATTGTATGTAGCGCATAGGACTCGAACCTGTGACCTCTGGTACGGGCTAATGGTTTTGCAGGGTTGGGCTACCAGCCCACCCTAGGTGTCACTTATTAACCATAGTTCAATTTAATTATTTAAACTTGCCATAGTTTATATCCGACAGGGAAAAGGGTTGGGGCTAGCCCCAGCCCTCGACGCAACACTCCATCCAACCACAACATATGACCACTTCCTTCATTGATTGGCATGCATTTTTTAATGGAGTTTGGCCCTGCCCTAGTCACATGGAGCCATATCCCATATGACTCGTACATACAATGTTTGGCGCGGAGTTTTAGTGGTTAGCCCCGCTCGGCCAGGCTAGCCCGCCGACCAGGGGCATAACCTTGGCTAAAACAACAGGGGAGCTATCTGTTAAGGGGCACGTGGACCATATCCCGAGGCCATATGGCCATGCACACAACCAGGAGTCGAACGGTAAGGGGGCCAGTGCACCATGCCTTAGCGCTTGGGCACATGGAAACACTCCATATGACCAGGAGCCCATGAAAAAGGGGCTTCACCCTGATTATTTGCAAAGTGGGTTTTTTAACTTTATTGTATGATTTTAATTGGATTTTCTGAGTAGTTTTGGAGATCTAGTCCATTTTTGGAGGATCTTGGGCCCTTTTTGAGGCCAGATCTTGGGGAGAAGTTGGGAGGTTGTTACCCACTTCGGGCCTATATAAGCCAGAGGTTCTTGAAGCCATGGAAGGGGGATTCATAACAAAGAAATGTTGAATAATTTCCAAGGCAAAGCCATTTTTATGCAGGGAAGCCATTGAGGAGAGCACATTTGCGAGCCATTTCTAGGAGCTTCGTTCATCCATTTTCAGTGCCGTCAGTTTTGTTGGGTTCTTGTGATATAATAGAATACGACCTGATCAGTTTGTAATCCTTCTGCCACTGTTATTATGTAATTTTAAATCTTATAACATAAATAAGAAATCCTCACCCACTGAGACAAAGGCCCAGAGACGTAGGCGAGATTGTCGAACTCCGTTATCACTTTGGTGTTTATGGTTTGTTTTTATTCATGCTTATTTCTAGATCTGTATATTTATTAATGGTTTCTATGTTTCCTCTTTCATTCCTCCTCTTTCATTAGTTTCTGAAATGGTTAAATAACTCATTAAAAATAACTCAACCATTGTCGTTTAAAAGATCCATTCGGATCATTGACTCGGGTTCAGATCTGAACATCTTCCAACAAATCCCTCTAAAACTATCGACCCTCCTAGTAAACCAGAAGGAAGCACAACACACAGAGTGTACTGTGCATTCTCACCCGAGATAGTTCTATGGGTGACTATAATGTTCAGATGCTTGCAGACTAGGAAAGAGTGGGGATCTAGGATTGCATTTCATCCTCTTAGGCCTTCATCTAGTTGTTCTTTCTATTTTTCTTAATATTCATTCACCGGTTAAGTCTATGTGTGCATTCTAATAGATCTAAAATATAACAGATCTCATAGAATTATCCATTCATCCATTCATAGTCTAACTACTTAGAGAAGGTAAACATGCAATCAATCACAACACATAACACAGGTGTTACTGTGGTTCATCCCCTCCTGGGCTACGTCCACAAAGATCTAGCTCTTAGGCTCTTTTATCATGGTTCCGTAATATATGGCATTGTGCGCACTGCATTTTTTGATCATACAATCACAAAATAGGTTACACAACCCCTGTGAGGCTGACTAGGTAGAACCAGGCTCCTCAGCCTACGATCCAACCCTCCGGATCTAGTTACTTGGCTCTCCTACATCTAAACAACTTACAAAAGGTCCTCAGATCTTACAGTGATTCTCCTAGCCAAGCAAAACAAGGTTCTCTAACCTTATGGAACTCTTAACTTAGACTTCCTAGGTACTTATTTATACTTATTTTTGGCTTATCAGCCATTACAATCCCTTACAAAATCCCTATCCCTAATGTGGTTAGGTTTTTCTCCATGCGCGCCTTGCATGCTTTCCTCCTTTGCATGTGGCTTTCCCTCACATGTGTTTCTTTTCCTTCCAACTGTACTTTTCTAATTTACACTTTACTTTCCAAAATTGGATTCTTCCTCAAAATAGGACTTTGCCCAACAGGCCCCCAAAACTGACATGCGGCTCGTTCTGAGCCACCTAGGCAGTGCACGCTACCTCGATAGCCTTTTCTAGGCTGTGGAATTTGTCTGCAAGTTTCCTTTCTCTTTCCTGGACCTGCACGACCTTCTCTGTGAGTGCTTCTAATGCTTGCGCTGTGATATCCTCCCTGATCATGGATGTGCACTCTGCATGTGTTTGCGCCATGTTCTTCTTATCCTCCTCCAACTGTGCGATCATCTCAGTTGCTTGCTCTTGGATAGGTTCCATCTGCGTCTGTCTTCCCTTCTTTTGCGTTTGCGTTGCTTTTAACTCTACCTACAACTTCTTCATATCTTGTGTTCCTCTTAGACGCTCGAAGATTCTCAATGTCTTTTCCCACTGTTTGAGGTCCTGGATTGTTGCATTTATTCTTTCTTCCTCCTGGTCCCACTGTTAGACCTACTCATCCTCCTCCAGCATTGTCCAAAGTTGCGTTTCTTTTTCAAACAATCCTGCTACTGTGTTGACTTGTTTCTCCATATCTGCTAGTTGGAGTGAAGCTTCTTCTTTTTTCTTCTCTCGAACCTTAGGCGGGGTCATGGGATTAAGCTTCTCTTTTAGCTCCTCGATCTCTTGCCTATACTAGTCAATTATATGCACGATGAGGTTGATATTCTCCTCTGTGCTTCTCTCTGCTGCATACGTGCTATTGGGGATTTGACTGTATGTTGTTGTCAATCCCTTCTTTAGTATGTCTACATGTTATTTCTCCTCTTCCTTTTCGGCAGTCAACTGGTCTCATGTGATCTGGAGCATCTCTACGACCCCTCTTCCCACCTCTAGATTTGGGGCATCTACGCGAGCCCTAGAGTGTACTTCCTGCATGATGCTATATTGTAGCCCATATAAGGCCTTTGTGGGGATCTGTGCCATCACCAACTCTACTTGTTCCACCTCTTCTAGGGGTTTCTTCATCATCTCTTGGTTGAAGCTGATCATTTGATGCGTTATCGTGACTATCTCCCTACCCTATATGACAAATTTCATTCTCTCCTCACCTTCTCTCTATGCAGATGGCCTCTGTGTCTCCTCGTGTGGTCATGCAGTGGCCTGTGACTTGGCCCTGTTCCATAGATGTTGGATGTTTGCGTGAACCTCTAGCAGCTTAGCCATGATTTGCTCCCTCTACGCCTCTATTGTTCTCACCACTTCCTCGCTCCTGTCTTAGACCTTATCTGTGATGATATCTGCATCATCCCATGTGAGGGTGATGTCGAGGTCCTCTCTTTCATACTTCCTCTTCTTGCATGCATATGTTCCTTCCGTGGGTTTACTTGTCGTTTGTGAGGGTTGTGCCTCTGTCATTGTTTCTTAGCCTCCTTCCTCTTGAGACTCTATGGTCTCCTTTGGCCCCGTATCGACCTAACTTCATGTTCTTGTTGATGTGGGTCTTCTCCTCAGACTTTTTGGTACCGCGTTTCTCCCTCTTGGTAGGGTTCACGCTGTAGTTGTTCGAGTGTTATCCATCAGGCTACATGTCCTCACCGATGGGCATGCGTCATCCTTTTCCTTGGGTTTGAAGGACTGCATCGTGCATGTCCTTGTAGTTGGTTTTTTTGTAGGTGACTTCCACTGTACAAGTGAGTCCTTGATAATCCACTCCACCTCTTCCCTACTAATGCAATATTGCATCTTCAACCATGCCTTTTTGGGATCCCTCACGGCTTGAATCCATGGTGATGTTGGGATGCCTTGAATTTAGCTATCCCCTTTGTTTCCTGCATGACCTCCATAGGTATGTGCCATATGTTTGTTGTGCATTGCTAGATTTCTTCTAGCAGCATGGAAAACACAGTGTTGTTTTCCTGTTGCGTCTTATTATCCTTCGCCTACCAGAGAGACTCACACCTGGCCGCATAGAATTTACCCACTCTGTCTAAGAATGTGGAGAACTTGGGATCCTGCCACCCTACCAGAGATATTAATATTATCAACCAGGAGTAATGGAATTCGGTTTCGTTGTCCTGTGCATCACAACAGTCAAGGAGGAATTGGTTTAGCAAGTATGGTGCCCAGATGAACTTCATCCCCTTCACGCACTATGTTGCTACTACGATCACTCCTGCTAGTGCTTCCTCTCTACGACATTTACTTAGCATCTTGCATGCCATTAGCTTATTGGTGAATCTTGTGGCGTCATTATTGATATCTTTGATGATGATGCCTCGATTCCCCCTAGTCGTGTCAAACTGCACCTTCACTTGTTCCATCAGTTCTTTCTCGTGAGCTTTGTTTTCCAAGAAGTCTTACAGCGACGTGCTGACTATAGGCAATCCTATTATTTTTTCAATTAACGCCACATCAATCTGCATTGGTCTGTCCATCGAAAGAATTCCTCCATGGACCCGGGCGACCAGTTGTTTGACGCACAAACTGACACTCTTACTGCGCCCAAAATGCAGTATGTCCAAGAGGTTCATTACACCTGAATTATATAGCCTCATAATCCACTGCGCGGGCTCTAGCACTGGTCATCCTAGGGGTCCAATCTCCCCTATGTTGATCAGATAGTTTTCCTTAGGAAATTCTGGAAATTTGGCCATGTCGCGCACGTCATGGTCCATGTACTTCAACTTTGGTACCTTCCCCAACATGTCATCGAAAGTGGGGACTGCATCTGGAAGGAATGGAAGGGTGATTTCCATACTATTAGGGGTCTTTCTTTTTTGCCCCGTAGCAGATGTGCCTGCCTTTGCTACTTTTGTTCCCTCTTCTTCTCCAGCTGACTCTAGCATGTCGGTTATGTCTTCGACCAGTAATTCATCTTGTTCCTAGTATTTTCACGGTCCCATTGTGTCATCCAGTCTCGCAGGCACTTCAGGGTTAGGGTTTTAATCCTCGTTTCTGGCCCCTGAGCTCTGCCCTATCTCTCCTTGCTATGATGTAGGGATATCTTCCTCGACCTTCATTGGGATAATCGATTCTGGATCTGAGGTAGTCACATCCTCCAACTCAACTATATTCTCTGGTTGTTGCAGTCATTCCTTACGCCTTTGTCCCCATCAAGTGACCTGGAAAAATTGTCTTGGCGACCCAAACTTCAGTGGAGTCATCCTGTGCAACTATTGTAACCTCGACTTGCTACTTTGTCGATTTGAAACTAGGGAACGGGTTCTATTTCTCACTCTGAGGTCGAAATTTTCTAAGTGTTGAATAACTCTACGCTTTTCTGCCTTTTATAGACAGGGTTATATTTACTTTTACCTTTTTGCGTGCATTTGCGCCAAGTTCACTTTTCACTGCGTGTAGTCTTCTAATGTTTGTCGTGGTAGTTACTGCATGCAAATTTTCCCCGTTGTTTTTGTATTTTCTCTCTTTTCTAATTTTTTATTTCTTTTTCCGTTCTTTTTCTCCTTTTTATTCTTTTTGTCATTTCTCTATCCTAGATTCTACTATCTTACACTATTTACATGATTTCTTAATGCATTGTAACTTTTAATTGTTAGGAGGTCAGCTTTCCCTATACAGTTTCATTCGACTCCGATTGATCAGTCATTTTAGTTTTGTGCCTCCCAAGTATTTTAATTGTACATATCCCCCATCTGTGATAGTCTTCACTTCATATGGCCCCAGCCAATGCATTCTGAATTTACCCGGATGCTGAAAAAATTTACTGTCATAAAGCAAGACTAGGTCTCCTTCCTTGAAACTCTTCCACTTGATATGTTTTTCATGTTAAGATTTATCTCTTGCTTTTTGTACCTCTTCGTGAAATCTTGCCAGAATCCTATCTTCTTCCATATCCATTAGTTGATTGAGCCTTTCCTTTACTGTTCCTCTTTCTGTCATGTTGGTAATTGTGGCTATGCACAGACTGGGTACCATAAATTCTAATGGTATTATTTCTTCCTGCCCATACACCAATCTGAATGGTGTCTATCCTATCATATTTTTACATGTAGTCTTTTATGCCCATAGTACTGCTGGTATCTTAAAATCCCAATCATCCTTGTTGACATTGCAGATCTTTGTTAGAGCATTCTCCAAGATCTTATTGAAGGCTTCCACTGTTCCAATTGCTTGAGGATGGTATGGTGTACTCTTCTAATGATAGACTTCAAACTCCTCAATCATAGCCTTGATAGTACTATTTATAAAGTGAGTACCTTGGTCACTTATCAAAATCCTTGGACAACCAAATCTAGTGATCACTTGCTCAAACAAGAAGTGTGTTGTTGTATCTGCATTGTAGTCTTTGACTGGTGCTTCTTCTGCCCATCTTGTTAAGTATTCTGTTGCAGTAATGATATATCTTTCTCCAAACCTTTTTTTTTCTGGGTGGATTGGCCCCACAAAGTCTATTGCCCATTTTTCAAATACCTGCAAAGTTACTTGTGGTCTCAGGGGCATCTCATCCCTTCTATTAGGTTTACTAATCATCTTACATACATCACATTTCTGGCAATAGTCCTTATCATCTCTATGAATTGTTGGCCACCATAGTCCTTCGCGGTAGCTTTTCCTGCATAGTGTCCCCTAGCTATTACCTCATGAGCTTCTGCCAAAATTATAGGCCTTTCATGTTCGAGTACACATCTTCTCAAAATGTTGTATGTGCCCATCTTGTATAAATTTCTTGCAATCAGTTGATAGCCTGCAACTCTAACTACCATATTTTTCTTCTACTCAGTGTTAAAATCTTGTGGCACAAATCTTGTACTCAAGTATTCAATAATATCAATAAAGTATTCATCGGCTATTTGGACTGAAAAGAACTGCGCATCAGGGAAGTTGTCTTCCAAGTTGGTAGGTTCTTCCCCATTCATTACCCTTGACAGGTGATCAGGTCCTGCATTTAGCTTCCCTAGTTTGACTATCATTTCAAAGTCAAATTCTTGAAACAACAGTAGCCATCTACAGATCCTCCCCCGAACACTGGCTTGTTGACTAGGTATTTGAGGGTTGAATGACTTGTGAACATCTTAAAGTGTTTTCCTAGTAAGTAATGTCTGAACTTATGAAGTGCATAGACCATAGCTAGGCCTTCTCTTTCTTTAGTATTGTAGTTCTTCTATGATTCTAACAATTTTCTTCTTGCAAATGCTATAGGATGATCCAAATCCCCTGCTCTTGGTTGCACCATAATTGCTCCAAGTGTTATAGCGGATGAATCTACATGCACATGGAATGTCTTTTCCCAATCTAGGAATATTAGGATAGGTGTTGTCTGTATGTCCCAATATTGCTCTCAACTAGCGCACTAATTTTGGTGGTGGTAAATTAACAAGGACTACAATCTTAGCAGGATCCACTAGCAAGCCTTGTTTGCACACTATGTGTCCCAACAATATTCCAAAATGTGTCCCAAAGATGCACTTCTTGATATTCAATGATATATGACACTGCATGCATCTTTCCAACATCAGCCTTAACACTTCCACATGATCTTTTAATAGGTTGTATATAGTCCAATCGTCCATATATACTTCTAAAAACTTATGTATGAACTTGTTAAAAACAACTATTACTACCCTTGAAAATATAGTTGATGCATTCTTCATCCCAAAAAGCATGACTGTGTATGGGTAGGATCCCCATTCTGTGGAAAAATTAGTCTTGTACATGTCTTTTGGAGCTATCTTGATCTGATGGTAACCTAAGAATCCATCTATAAATGAGTATGTCTCCTGGCCTCCCACATTCTCTAATACCTCATCTGTGAAAGGGGTGGAAAAAGGGTCATGCAGGAAAGAATCATTCATTTTCCTCAGGTCTACACAAATCCTTATCCCCCCTTGTTTCTTTTCTTGCACTACCATAGGGCTTATCCATTTAAATTCTTCTACTGGTTCTATAATTCCAACTTCTAACATTCTATCAATTTCTGCTTTCACTTTCTGCTTATATATTAGATTCAGTCTATAAGGTATCTGTCGGACAGATCTAGCCTCAATTTTGAGAGGTATCTTCATCTCTCCTAGATCTCCTGCTCTGCCTTTTATTTCTATAAACGTTGTTGGGAACAAGTCACTGTATTCGCGCAGTAGCTCTGTTATTCTTTCCACTGTTTGTTCATCCCAATAGTCTCCAATACTTGCCATTTTAGGTTTATTTGTTGTCCCAATATTAACTTTCTTCACTTTGATAGGTGCAACAAATACTTTTGATTCCAAATATGGACCTTCCACCTGTCTTTCACCTTCAACTTCTGCAATATGAATTTTGCGCGGGCCATCTTCCTCTAGTGCTTCTTCTTCCAGATGATAGCATGACATTAGTTATTTGACTGTTTGCCTGTTATGTTGTTGATACTTTGTCATGAGTTCCACCTCTGGTTCATCAATAAATATCACCCCTCTGATTTGTTTGAGTGTTGAATCAATATTGGGGTTCTCATGTTCGAATGAGAAGGTTACTATAAAATTCAGTTGTAATGTTGTCCATTATGTAGTGCCTCTACACAGTTCCTAGTCTACGTACCAGATTTCTGGAATTCATTGTAAGGTATGGATGAAGTAATGAGGCCATTCCTTTGGTGGTGTCATCCTCCATAGTGTTTTTCATTTCTCCAAATGTTCTATTGGTGTCCCTTATCCATCATATCCCTACATCTTAGTGCTCCCCCTCTCTACGCCGAATCTAATGCGCAACAGTCGCTTACATTAGTACCAATCCTTAATTGTCTCCTTGTGCGCACCCCACCATCTTGTAGGTGTTTCCTTGAGTGCAATGTCCATGCATAAGAGCCTCTGATTCTCTAACACTTCATCTTCGTATCTTTTTAGGAATTCTTCTAAGTCATTTGTACCATGGAAACTGGGAGGTTCTCTTATCTTGGTACCCACCCATCTTACTGCGTGGTCTATTCTTATGCACCTTCTTGTGGAGACTTCATGTAATCTATGTTGCCAATTCTCCAAGCCTGTATCTAAGTCAGAATCACATGATGTGATGATCCTCCAGCTGAGTACCCCATCTGCAGTTGGATTAACATAATCTTCTTCGTGCATGGTGGTTCTGTATAACTTGTTGATTTCCTCCAGATATAATCAAGTGGGATCTACAAACGTTTCTCCTTCGGATGGATCTAGTGGCATAATGAATATGTACTCTCCTAATTCGAATGTCATCTTCCTTGTCTTCAAGTTGATTATGGCATGGTTATCAAATGCCCAATCCAGGCCAAGCAATGTTGGATAGGGTGTTGTGCCATCCACTATTTTGATCACTTCACAGTCTGCCTTAGTGTGCACTCCATCCAAATATATTGCCAGACCCTTAAGCCTTCCAATTGGTATAAATTTGTGTTGGTTTGCTAGCTTCAATTGGATAGGTGAATAGCCTAGTGTGGGCTCTCCCATAGTGTGGGCTCTCCCATACACTTCCATGTCTTCTTGGGTAACACATTTACCTCGGAGCCTAAATCCAGTATGATATCCCCCATATTTAAATCTCGAATATTATCATTCAGTCTGAATTCCTTGCTTGTCCTCCTTCTTGTATGGAGGTGATTGACTGTTTTTTGTTCTAACTTCTCCTCTACGTCTATATTACATTTTTCTAACATATTTTGCAAAATTTTAACAGATCATTGGTCATTCAGTAGCTTATCAGAAGATTGCAGAAAATTCTTTATGGTGCTTACTTGCACTATAGGTGGTACTTTTCTAGTGTGATACATTGATAAGGGCATCTCGTACATTGGTACGTTCTGAGTATGTTGCGCGTTTTATGTAGATGCAACATCTTGTTTGAGGAAATCCTATCTTTCCTCCTTGAATATTTCATTTTCTTTCCCCGCATCAAATTGTTTTTGTGGTTCAGTATTCCTCTTCACCCATTAGTGTTGCGTTGACTCATGTTCTACTGTGTCAATTCATGTCTTAGCACCTCCTCGTGTGATTATGTTGATATTTCTTCCATCATCCCTGGCTTCTGCAGAAATCCACTGAACATTCTAATTGTTCTGATTCCGCTTTTCTTGAATTTTTCCCAATAATGTTGGACAGTCCTCTATATCATGGTCTGTTGTGCAAGCGTACATGCATGTCACAGGTGGAAGTGGGAATTCCCTTGCATAGTGTCCTGGTTGTTAGCAGTTGTGGCACACTATTGGACCTATGCCTCTTCCAAATCCTCATCTACCTCATCCTCCACCTCTGTATCCACCTCAATATGTTTGTGGTGCATTGTACTGAGGCACCTGATTATACTGCACAGGGTTATATTGTGTCTTCATGTTATTATATTGAGGTTGTGCAATGTTGTATTGTTGTTGCGCAGTGTTGTATGGAGGTGGTACCTGGTTAAATTGAGGTGCATCTTGCCCTGTCATCATTTATTCCTGCACCCTATAGGTGTCTGACATTTTTTCCTGCATCAAGTCCATTGTCCTACAATCTTTGTCATCATGACCCATTGATTTGCAAAAGTTGAAATATGAACTCTTGGGTATTGTCTAATACTTCTGCATCATTGGACAATGATATGGGTCATGTCCATGTGTTTTACAGATATCGCACCATAGTCCTCCTGTTGGCAAAGGGTTTGGTATCCATGTTGCCATGTATTGCGCGAAATTTGGGCACTCATTCTTGTGATGTTCTTTTGTCTTGCATGTGGTACACCAAACAACTTCTCTTTTCTCTTTTCTCTTATTCTGCTTTAGTTGAAATGTGAGGTTATTTAGATCCTCCTTTAGCTCCTCTATTTCTAGATCTGTCTTCTGATACTGGTTCTCTTCCATTTATAGGGATGCTTGTAGAGCCTCTGCCTGAGTTTGAAACTTTTACTGCCTCAAAGGGTATTTTAGATATGGTAGTAGTGAGTTCACAAAGAGATGTCTATGTTGCATATCAGTCATGACATACTTCAGCTTACCTTTAAGAAATTTAAACCTCTGATCAATCTCCCAAATATAATCACCTGGTTTCTTCCCGATTTCAATCATCTCATTCATATATTAATCCTTTGAGCTAGGCTTCTGAAATTCATTTATCAATAGCTTTTTGACATCTACAATCGTCCTTGTAGTTCCATGTGGACTATTTATAGCTAAGCTCGTGTACCAATCTAGTGTGCAGTCTCTTAGCATGATAGGTAACTGCGCTAGTTTTGTATCCTCATCTGTGATCTGCTTTGCTTCCCAAATATTCTCACAGATAAACAAGTGCTTTTCGGGATCCTCTAATGCCTCTCCCTTGAATCCGGGTAACCTGATGGTGGGATCATGTCCTGCCATTTTGAATGGTGATGAAATACAACCTTCACACAGTGTAGATACTTGACTACTACTTCCTGAACTGGCTCCTCCAGTCCTTACTCCTTGATTGGGTGCACTTTCTGTTTTCTTTCTTCTACTAAAATTCAGTTGTCTAAATGGTGGTATTCTTTCTGGTGTATTAGTCACACATGGGGTTATGGGTTCCACACTAACATTGATATGGATAGGAGTGATGCCTTTTCTTCTTTCCCTTGGACATATTGTATTACTTTCATATGTTGCATGTAGGATTTCCTCAATCTTCTCCACAACATGGAGATCCTATACCTCTTCTTCATCACTTGCCAATCCCTCTCTATCTGCTATGGCTCTCTTCTTATTATTCATCTTATATTGGTAGGGTACTCCACTATGCATTTTTTCAACTGTTTCCATGATTTGCTTGATCTAATATTCCTCTATCATGATTGGGTCCAAGGCCTCCTCCTTCTTTCCCTTATCCATATCTTCCTCCATTTCTACAGCTCT
>ML797477.1:335585-351383 GCA_009831015.1 Picea engelmannii
TGCTACATGCAATATTAATGTAGTTGCTTGTTTTAATTAATATTCTCAAAAAATTTGTGAGGTGTACTTGCTGCTGGGAGGTTAGATATAAATGTGAACAGTGAAGTAGTTAGATATAATGGTGAAAAGTCAATAGCTATAATAGGGTTACCCGTTTCTCCTGTACATAGCTATAGCTATAATTTACTTGTTGATTTCTCCTGTACATATCTGGATCCCCGCTCCCATGCCCTCCCCAAGCCCAGGAACCCAGCTCTCACTCCTCACACCCCAAAAACCCTAAGCCTACAGTTCAATCCTGTTCGCATCTCTCTCCCGTTGATCATTGCGCTCCCCTCCTATCCAACAAATACGAAACCCTAACCCTAGTTGCATTCTCTGCTTTGCCACATGTTCCTCGAGCTAGCTATATTGTATTCATTTCTGGGTTCGATCCAGCCACAGGTTCCATCCACTTTTCCATTTCTAAGAACAAAGAACATGAATGGGAATTCGGGAGCGTGCCACACTGCCTCGATTGATTGATTGAGGATCTTGATGATGAGTCTTCTTGGAATAAAGAAAGGGAAAATGCCAAACTGATACACTTTGTCGGCATTAAAATCTTGGAAAACACCGACATTCATGGGGTTTTCCCAAATGGGGGTTTATCTTATGCTAATAGATTTGCTTACACTATAGTTGGATTTACTACATAACCTGTTTATTCAGGACCATGAGAAGTGATGGAAGTATGAGTGGTAGCATTGGAAGGTAGGCAAGAAAGTTCTAGCGATAGTGTACGTAAGGGATATCGTGTGGTGAATATTTTCACTCCTTGCCTTGACCTTTTTGTAATTCGGACGGACCGTGCTTCCCCTATGATGTGATGCTTGAACCAGTGACCTGCTCCTCTATCGACAATGTCGTGGGTTCAAACTCTCTCCAACTTTCAACAATAGTAATTGTTATCATTAAAAACCTACTCTTAATTTCCTCTGCATTAAAAACCTACTGTTATCATTAAAAACCTACTCTTAATTTTCTCTGCATACTTCCTAGTCTTTCTCTTGACGTAAGCTCAGCCAAGCCTCGATCAACTTCATTTGCTCTTGTTGGCTCTGTATCTGCTTCCTCTGTTTCTGGTGGTGGAACGCGTTTTGAAAATTATCGATCTCAAGTGGGATAAAAAAGACCCTGAGGACTTTGGAAAGTAATGTCACAAAAGCCCGAGCATCTTCCTCGGCCTTTTTGAATCGAAGTTGAACCTTGCCCGCCTTTCTCGAAAGGGACGAAATCGAACTGGATCAAGATTGGCGCGTCTGGAACAGGATCTTGGCTTAGATCTCTGGTTGGGCTGAGATCTCTTCATGAAGCACATATGTTTCATCAAGTAATCCTTTACCTTTAATAAAGAATATTGTTTAGTATTAATATTGTGTTTGTATTGAGATTGTTGTTCTCTGCAATTTATGATATAAAGATATATACCATCACTGTAGATTATAGTATATGCTAATTACACTATCTACAAATGTAAGTCAAGGACTCGCACTGAACATATATAAAACCCCAAACTTACCAACATATTTTAGTAGAAGTCATTTCCAGGATTACTTTGTTACAATAAGTATCTGTGAGTTTCATATGCATACGTTACATGGATTAAGTTGCGTTGTTTGCTATCATTTTTGTCTCCAATAACATACAGTTTAAGAATCTATCTTTAAAATACATTGATACAAGAAAATGACTATAAATTGAAGCAGTTATACATGCACTAAATATTACATAGCCTAGATATTAGATACATCAAGTAGATATTACCTTGCATAGATAACAGATATTATATATGCATCAGCTTCAAACAGAACGCTTCAAACAAAACTGTATCGCCTCTCCACTCCATAAGTGATGTGCTCCAGAGTGGCGAATGCTTGCTTGTTGGACTGTGCTGTGGGAATGGAAAAAGTCAGGTACAGGACTAAACCAAGAGGTGGTAAAATGCAGTGTTTGCTTGGAAAGGCGGTGGTTTGTCGGTGCATTGAAAGGAAAGATCAACATTTTCGAGGAAGTGGCAGTCGCTTTAATGAAAGCTCAGCATTGTGGCCGTGGATTTAATGAAAGCTCAGCATTTTCCATGCAACATGAACATCATTTAATGAAATCTCATCGTTTTCCAAGCAGCATGAACATCATTTGTGTGCGAAATCATTGTAATATATTTCAAGCACTGAAAAAAACAAAAACACAAACGTGAAATAAAGTTATAACAAAATTGAAAACTTAGGTTATATAGTTTATATAACAATACAATTTGCATTTTTATATAAGAATGCAAAATAACATTATGTGAGAGCCAATATTACATTATTCGGCAATAAGATTCCAAATGTGTGAGCCAATAGTCTTTCTTATAAAAGTAAATTAAACATATTAAAAAAATAATTTTTTTTTTTCCTATCTACAACATTGGAGGATAGAAAAATATATTTAGTCAACGGGTAACTAATTAATATTCAACGATGAATCGATTGGAAGAGTTCTGGCCTTCGGTGGAGACTAATAAAACTACACTCAACGGTGTGCATAGCAACACCACCAAGAGTGTTT
This sequence comes from Picea engelmannii, assembly GCA_009831015.1. Lineage (NCBI taxonomy): Eukaryota > Viridiplantae > Streptophyta > Pinopsida > Pinales > Pinaceae > Picea > Picea engelmannii. Next base: position 338,178 of record ML797477.1, read on the forward strand.
CCTAATATTATAAGCACAAAAAAAACATAGTATTATTTTTTATTTTTTGGTTTTAGCTTTGTGCTACACTTGACTGGGCACACCATGCATGGTGCATCCTATTAATAACATGAATGCATTGCACAATTCTATGTGAGCTGAACAACTTGAATACACCGTGCAAATTTGAAAAATAAATTGAAAAAAATCAAATTAAAGTCGATTTCAAAATTTTAAACCACTAAAAATGTAAATGAGAGGATAACAATCAATTTACCTAGTCTCTTCTATATCAAGCAAGCATGGTTTCCATGTAGAGAAAATATGAAAATTTGGTATCATTTTGCAAAATTCCAAAACTACTAAATCCACAGAGGAGGCAAATGAATCGAGGAATCCGACAACAACACAATAGCACCGACAACGAGGTGGTCATACAGGGATGGTGAGCACCAGTTCTTGTATTGTTTGAAGCATTGAGGGATGTGAAAATGAAATTATGATTTGATAAAAAAAAATTAAAATTACCCTACCTAAGTGCACCCAATAGTAAGACGCACTAGTGAATGTTCCGAGCACACCACTAGGGTTTTTAAAAATTGTTAATCAATGCACTATTTGCTAGTAAGCATAAGGGCATGGACTAATTATGAAGCACACCAATTAGTTTTTGTAATTTATTTAATTAAAACCCAATATTAAGAAAAATGTCTACATCTTATTCGGTGCTTCTTACGTAGAGACAAATCGGTGCACTTATTGTTTACAAATACATCAGTTAGGTTTTTTCGATGCATCGATAATGCAATGCATTGGGCCCTATACTATAAGTTTTTGTATTTAAAAAAAAGTAAACATACACTATTTAACAAAATGGATAAATCTTATTTGACACATCATATATAAGGATGCATCGATGTGCTTATGTTTTCAAGACATATTGACTAGATTTTTATCATGAAATAATAAAAATGACCTCTGATGTGTATATAGATGGAATGCATTGATGTGCCTCTATGGAAGTATAGCGACAAGTTTTTGTAATTTTAAAAAATAAAAATCGATATTGTATAATAAAACGTCCAAACCTTATTTAGCATGTTTTATATAAGGATGTACTAGTGCGTTTATTGTTTAAAGATACACCGACTAGATTTTTATCACAGAATAATAAAAATGACCACCACTTATGAAACTTTAAGCATGATTTCATCTTTGGCATGTCATTGGTGAAGTATTCCATGTGTTGTTGGTGTGCCAATAGTAAAGCACACCGATAAGTTTTTGTAATTTTTTAAAATAAAAATTGATATTGTATAATAAAATGTCTAAACCTTATTTCATGTCTTTTATATAGTGATGCATCGGTGCATTTATGATTCTTAAATGCACCGAATCGAGTATGTTTAAAATTCATTTAAACCGATATTTTATTACAAAATAATAACAATGAACTATGGTGCACCTAATATAATTTAACTGCAGTGACCAAATATTTTCACTAAAATCTTTGGTAACTCACCTTCACTAGCAACCTCTATTATAAATGGAGAAGGGAGAATTTTTTGGGGGAGGTTCTACAAAAACCTGCACTAGAAGGTGTTTCTCTTCTAGTGTAAAAGGCCAAAACACACTCACAACTAGGGTTTGCAACCTATGAATAGTGTGTGCAAGCAATGTCAACAAGTCTATACCCATCTTGTTTGCCTCCTCGATGGTTGGTAAAGCTATGTCACCTCCATGGCCATAAAAAATCAATAATTTTCTATTAGAAATGACCAGGTACAAAAGCAACAAAATAATAAAGGAAATTCATAAACAATTCTTAAATCATCCATGCATTGGGATGTGCAAGAATGCTCATTTCTAGCTTCTAATTTTTTATATAGTTCTTCGTATTTTTCTTCCCCTTGAAAAAATAGAACCAAGGATTGATAAATCAATTGCATTTACACAACACAATATAGTTATCCACTCTCTGCTCTTAGGAAGCACTTTTGTCACCTTCATGCTCCCTCTCTTGGAAATTATTCATATGCCACAATTCCTTCTAGCTTGTAAACTAGTGTCATCACAATTTCATATATTTTGTCAACTATATAAATGTTCCTCATATGCCTTGGATATATTGTCATAGAACTTGGTCATGGCTGTAGGGCATAAATTTAGGGCTATGTCTCTATCTAGGCCCTCGAGTGATCATAATACAAGCTCTAGATGCATTTTCTTAAATCTTTATAATCATGATTTCCTAGGAAATCCATCTTTGAATGAATTTGACCTTGACTGACATATTTGAGGAATGTTGGCCTTTAGTTGTATCAACTCCAGCCCATGGCCGATTTCAACCATCTCATTTTTTTCCAAGTTACATTGCCTAGGGAAAACCCATGAGCAATTCCCCTCATTTCAAAGATGGTAACTGAGGTAAACCCTAGAATATTTAGGGAACAAGGCTAGTCAACAACAAGACTCGAAACCATTACAACAATATACTCGTTAAGAGCTCACATGTCACTTGCAAGAATTGAACCTGGGTGGGGAGGATAACAATCATTCATCCCTACCACCCGAGTCAAACCTAATTGATATTTCAATCATCTCCTTACACCAAACAACTATTTATTCCTCCTCTTGTTCGATTAACACTATAAAAGGTCATTTCCTCTTTGTATGTGTGAAACCATTTAGCCAATAATACAATGACATTGGTGCAATTTCATGTTTTCTCGTAGCTACTCTTATTGAGTGTCCATTGAATTCAATATCGTTAATTGCTTTCGTCGTATCCTCTTTTCCCAACCTCTGACTATACTAACATTCTTACTTGAAAGCTTGCACCTTGGACTGTAATTAATGGATGAGAAACCCCTTCAATGTCTACATAATTATGTCCTTCAACATTTTCTTCTATTAAAATTAATGTTCTTCAACATTAATTTAGTTGAGCTCCTCATTTGAGGCAGAATGTTGTTTGGGCACCCCTTGTCGTCGGTCTTCTTGTCCTCCTTATGCAAGCAACATAAATACCTCTTACCATGACTGTGAAACCAATGGCCACATAAAAACAATGTAGAACAATAAAGGTTGACACGGTGTAGAAAAATAGGGAAATGGAAACATATGTGACAACAAACAAAATATTTTGAAAATAAGATATTTATGACATATTGTCAATCCTTGGACTAAAGAGACTTCGTGAGGGAATGTTGAGAGCAATCTACTCAGCAATGTTGAATTGTGACTTGTAGAAATGTTTCTTCCATGAATGCCAAATTAGATTTAGCTATAAAATTTGATTAATGAATGGTCATTAGCATGTATTGCATACTTGAATCATGGAATTTGTGTCTATGATTGATTTTATTATGATCCAATGGTTGAGAATTACTCATGTTGGATTCTTGTGCTTTTGAAATGTTTAATAGTCTTAGGAGATTGTTTTGATGAATTTAATGAGTTATGATTCTTGTTTGCATTATAAATTGCACATTTAGCACAAGGTTGTTGAACACACTCGACTACAAAATTTTCCATAAAGGCTTGATCAAATGTTCAGGTGCAGATCAATGTTAGGCACTCTATAGATTTGATGTTAGGCATATTGAAATGCCATTCACTATAAACATTCTCCAACTATCAACCAATCTATTAGATATGATAGGCAATCCGTGCATCAAAATTGAATCATGTTGGGTTGAACTTAGAACAACTTTATATGTTTAAGGATTTGAAGTGTCTTTACGTCAAAACATTTGATAATGTGTATTGAAAATGTTGTTTTGTATAACAAATCTGTTATGATATACTTTCATGCATTGAAAATCAGTTTCTAAATAGTTATGGTAACAATCAATTTATGAGCTATTTTTAAACTTGCTTTAAACCATTTATATTATTTCAATACAACTTTTATTACATTTTATTAATATATTGTATGTTGATGGGTTGGGTTCTATCTCCATTATTGGTCCCTCTTTTGCTATTGGTYTGTCTCCCTTACTTGGAAGAGCTTTTAATGAGATTTTTGACTTTTTGCTTGATTTGTTCTTGCTTATTTACTATATATGTGGTGTAGTGATCACATTTCCAAAATTTTCAATAAAATTATACAAAATGCATTCAGAATCGATGRCAAACTAGARAACCACTACCCAACTCACTCAATATTGGAAAAACATTGAACTTCATGCCAACGTTATGGATGCAGATTTTAGGCGAGTATTGGAATAACCCTGTTGAATCTCCGTATTAAAGTTTAAGCGAATCCATGTTGAAAAATCAAGGGAATGACACTGAGAATAGTTTCAAATGAATTTATTTTCCAATGTACCAATCCCCACTATAACGATCGGTGAGTATCATTTACCTTGTTCGTATTCATGTATCTTTCGGGTTTGGAAGCGGTGGAATCTATATCCGAGAAAAAATGTAGCCATACCCTCACCGATTTTGGAGTATCAGAGAGGCGCCGATTCTAATGCAATTGCTGAGAGACAAGAGCTCCGCCATAAACGAGCGTGCTACCAGGGTTCTACTGGCAGCAGCTACGATGTGGTTTCCACCAATGCCATGCTTACATGGTATGCAAGGAATGGTAGATTAAACAGCGCACGCAAACTATTTGATGAAATGCCTCAACGGAGCGTCGTTTCTTGGAATGCCATGATTACAGGGTATGCCAAGAATGGAAAACTGGACGATGCGCGCTTACTGTTTGACAAAATGCCTCAACGAGATGTCGTGTCATGGAACGGAATGATCACAGGATATACACAGAATGGGAGAATAGAGGAAGCACGTGAACTGTTTGACAAAATGCCTCAACGAAATGTGGTTTCGTGGACGGCGATGATTACAGGGTATGTTCAACGCGGAAGATTAGACGATGCACGCGAGCTGTTTGATAAAATGCTTCAGAGGAATGTCGTATCGTGGACTGTGATGATGACGGGATATGTTGAGGTAGGGAGGATTAATGAAGCGAGGCAGTTGTTTGACGAAATGCCCGTTCGAGATGTTGTTACATGGACTTCAATGATTGCGGGGTATGCCCAACATGGAAGAATGGAAGATGCACGCCAACTGTTTGATAGGATGCCCGAACGAAATGTTGTCTCCTGGACTGCCTTGGTTTCTGGATATGCTCAAAATGGACACATTGAAGATGCTCGAAAAATGTTTGATCAAATGCCTGAACGAAATGATATATCCTGGACAGCTATGATTACAGGGTACGCTCAGAATGGGAGAATAGAGGAGGCACGTTGGATGTTTGACATAATGCCTCGGCAGTCTCTGATTGCTCGTAATGCAATGATTACAGGTTATGCCCAAAATGGGCTAGTGGATGATGCACACCAATTGTTTGAGCGGTTATCTGAGAGGAATGTTGTTTCATGGACCGCAATGCTCACAGGATTTGCTCAGAGTGGAAGAATGGAAGAGGCACTGCAACTCTTTGAGAAAATGCCTGAACAAACTACAGAGTCATGGACTGCCATAATTAAAGGGTATGCCCAGCATGGATTTAATAATGATGCGATTAAGTTCTTTTCACAAATGCAGCTTGCAGGCATCAAGCCAAACCAGTCCACTTTAATTAGTGTTCTAACAGCTTGTGCAAGTCTAGCAGCTTTGGAACATGGCAAACAGGTTCATGATCACATTCTTAGAATGAGATTTGAACCAGATGTCCATGTGGGGAGCATTCTTATTACGATGTATGTCAAATGTGGGAGTATAGGCAATGCACAGCATGTGTTCAATAGAGCATCTAAAAGAGATCAAGTCTTGTGGAATGCAATGATTTCTGGCTTTGCCCAACATGGGCATGGTAAGGAAGCTCTGCAACTCTTTCAGCAAATGCAGCAGGCAGGTATGAAGCCTGACAAAATCACTTTTGTTGGTGTCCTGTCTGCATGCAGGCACACAGGCCTTGTGAATGAGGGAAGGCGCTACTTTGATATTATGAGGCGCGATTATCATATCTCACCGACGGCTGAGCACTGTGCATGCATGGTTGACCTTCTCGGGCGCTTTGGGAATTTGGAAAAGGCAGAGGACTTTATCAATAGTATGCATTTTGAGCCTGATGCTGTTGTTTGGGGAGCCTTGCTTGGTGCATGTAGAATCCACCTAAATTTGGAGATAGCAGAACGCGCAGCAGAACATCTCTTTGAGTTGGAACCACAAAATGCAGGAACCTATGTGCTGATGTCAAATCTTTATGCAGTGACAGGACGGTGGGATGATGTAGCAAAGATGAGACAAACGATGAAAAACCGGGGGATTCAAAAAGTTCCAGGTTCTAGTTGGATTCAGGTAAATAGCAAAGTACATGCATTCCTTGGGGGAGACAAATCGCATTCTCAAACAGAGCAGATCTATGGCATACTCGAGAGTTTGGCTGGGCAGATGGAGGAGGCAGGTTATGTGCCAGATACCAACTCTGTACTGCATGATGTTCACGAGGAGGAAAAGAAACACATGGTCTTTTATCACAGTGAGAAACTGGCTATTGCATTTGGAATTGTCAGTGTACCCTTTGGTACAACAATACGGGTTATCAAGAATCTTCGCATGTGTGTTGATTGCCACACTGCCACCAAGTTTATCTCCAAGATTGTTGGGCGTGAAATTGTTGTGAGGGATGCCAATAGGTTCCATCATTTTAAAGACGGAGAGTGTTCTTGTGGCGATTATTGGTGACACTAAATTAAACTTGTGCCGTTAACTGGTGGTAGTGAGGGATGCCAATAGGTTCCATCATTTTAAAGACGGAGAGTGTTCTTGTGGCGATTATTGGTGACACTAAATTAAACTTGTGCCGTTAACTGGTGGTAACTTAGTTTATTTTCGTTTGTTACCAACTTACCATTGAGTTTGTGAAGCTGTATATAGAGGGTTAACCAATTTGGTTTACCCGTAGGAAAACCTGTATGGCACATTATGATTGGTTTAAATTGATATCCTGAGAAAGCTCATTGAGGTGGCATTATGAAAAAATTACAAGTCGCCATTAATATAGCATGTATTACCGGCAAATGAAGTGAGGTGATTGTGCATACACCCCATTGCATGTACTTTTCTGTGTATTACATAAGATTTTAAATTGTTCAGCTTGATGCTAGATTTTATGGCATCTGAGGGGCCAGAAATGAAGGGTGGGTGGCAGAAAGTTGAAATCTTTGCCAAGGCACTGCTTCATTAATTCTAAAAGTCCGAGCATGTTAAATTCTATGGTATAGTCAGGGTTGGTACTGAATTAATTTTGGTACATGTAAAGATATTTTGATTGTGTTGAGAAGTGTTTTCTACAATTTAGTATGAGGAAGATGTGTAATTCCTTAAAATATTTCAATGTTGACCATAAATAAAATATTTCAATATTCACTTTAAGAAAATATATTTTTATATCAACTTTATATATACAAAGCAATTGAGAGTAAAAAAATCTTATTGCTTCAAGAAAAGTTTTTTACAGCCCAGTATAAGAGAGGGAGGAGTAATTCCTTTAGTGCTCAACATGAAGTTGTCACCTAATATTTAAAAAAATATATTAATGACGAAATAAATATTTCTATGTTGGCCATAAATAAAATATTGCAATGTCCACCTTAAGTAATATATATATATATATATATATATATATATATATATATATATATAAGGGAGATGTATAAAATGGAGTTGACATATGGTGTGTGTTTATTGAAAGTAAAAATTTTCTTATGCTTAAAACATTTCAATGTTGGCCATAAATAAAATATTGCAATGTCCACCTTAAGTAAAATATTTTTGTATCAAATATATATATATACACACGAGGGAGATGTGTAACATGGAGTTGACATATGGTGTGTGTATATATAGAACCAACATAGATCCATCTTAACCATTGATCTAGATATAGAGAGGGATCAAGTCCTTCAAGATGAAACCTTTTTAAGATTAAAAAAATTCAAGGAAAAGTTTGCACCTTGAGGAATTTGATCCCTTTCAGTGCATTATAGATCCAAAGTTAAGGTCAATCTTTCTCTATTCTCATTCCCCTTCATTGTTTTCCCAAATGTAATTGTTTTCCCAAATGTGATGCATGAAACAATTTGATGGATATCTCCACAACCTTTCCCCGTTGTTAATTCCCCAGCCCTGGTTCATTAAATCTCCATATGGTAGCTGGGGTTATCCACTTCCTTGGCACATACACAATTTCTGAAACCCTCCGCTCTCCATATGGTAGCTGGGGTTATCCACTTCCTTGGCACATACACAATTTCTGAAACCCTCCGCTATACAATGAGTGGAAACTGACGCTTCGATCTTATGAAATGTTTACAATGGATTTGAACTAATGTGATTCTTATTTGGTTTTGTTATGAATGGAAACTGATGCTTCGATCTTATGAAATGTTTCCAATGGATATGAACTAATGTGATTCTGATTTGGTTTTGTTATGTGCTTATTTGCTGTGAAAGATGATTTCTTCATGTTTGAAGGCACTGTGGAGAATCTGATTTGGATCTGATATGTGCTTATTTGCTGTGAAAGATGATTTCTTCATGTTTGAAGGCACTGTGGAGAATCTGCCATGTTTAAGGTGGCAATATGGGCTTTCAAAATTTGTAACTGGGGTTTTATTGCATATTGAAGTTTTTGTATCTTAGTCTGTCACTAAAATGGCTTGACATTCAGAGGGTCAACTTATCTTTTCTGATATTTGGCAGATGCACCCCTGTTGCATTAGCTTGCATTAGCTGCAACTATAAGTGAGACGTTGTAAGCCAGCTGTTGCATTGCAGCCTCAAACAAAGTGGAATCGGACTTTCACTCCCAAAATCTAAGAAAATAAAAGCATTATGTAGATGAAAATGGAAAGGTTGAAGAAGAATTTATGTCAGATGCCTATTGTCAATCCAAATCCACTTGAAAATCACTTCTGACTTAGCTTCTACCTGATAGTATGTTGAAACCCACTAGTTCAGCCTAGGGCATCTGTTCACAGAATTGTAATTTGGATGCCTTGGCCAGTACTGTCATATGTGATCTGGTTGTCATTTTATAAATAAATATATGTTGTCTTAAGTTACTGGTAATGTAGGAATCTATGCATCGATTCAGATAGAACTGTAACCATTGGAAGCTTCTATTCTAATCTCTGGAGTTGGAAGAAAGGTGCATTCTTGCCTTTGTCCTTGGATTCAAGCATTTGGGAACTGCTTAAATCAATTCTTAAACAACAGTGTACTGATGGTTGCAGGTTTGAAAAATTCTTATTTTAACGAATGACCATCATTCGATTGTGCTTTACTGTTTTGGTCCTTTATCAATGATTGTTATCTTATTTCATGGTACTTAATCTCTCATTCTTTTCGAGTCCTATAATGTTCTTTTGAAATGTTAGAGGAAAATGAAGTAACTTTTAATCATTAATGTTAGGGTCCAAATTGTTTTGCATATACATTCTGCATTTTGTTACATTCCTTTTGATTATGGCCATGGATGACATCGCTGTTGATCTGATTCGCTGTGTATTAAGCCTATGCAGGATTTGAGCTGGATGTGGATATGGGTTCCTTTTGTCACGATGTTTATATATCAGCGTATCCTTGTACCAAGAACTTGATTCTTATGGCTAAAATATGAATCCTGCATAATTATTAATTACTATGGCACAAATATCAGATATTGTGGAACTTGCATTAGTCAAGTTAATTATGTGTTTCTCCATCTGTTTATTATTTAATTGATGTCATCAACTTTTCTATTATATGCATATGTTAAACGATAGGTTAACAATTTGTCTATGGAAGCCTGATCACGGCATCGTTCACTAATTGTTGTAAGTTCATAAAGTGATTTAGGGTCAGGGTCAGCAAAGAACTCTTTGATAAGTGCGAATTGTACATGCTAACTGCTTTGCAAATCCACTCCATCTCTAGTGTTGTACTTGTATTTGAAGAATTATCGACCTAGTAATGATTTACGCCAGTTATGTAAGCCTTTGTATGCATATTTGAAGTCTGGACGTATCATGTATGCTTTTATATCCAGAGTTTAAAAACCAGGCTGTGATTATGTTGATAGAGTCTAATTAGGCTTGGGATTATTTAATAGCCCTGATTCTAAACCGATGACCTATATATGGTTATTATATTCTATGCCAGTATATATTACAAAGGTTTTTACATTTTCAACAATTAGGATCAACCAATCCAATCAGAGTCAGCATTGGGTGGTTGCAACCTTAGAATGCTATTCCAAGTGACCTCTTGAAAAATTTTGTGACCGAGTAAATGCCTTGAAGATGATATAAACTTTCTGAAACTGCTACCAGAACTTTACTTAATAACAAAGTTAATCAAGGGATTGGAAGTGCAGTGGGCCTTATAAAGCTAAGTTTTGGAAAGGTAGACATTCAGAAGTACAACTATACCATTTTTTCTTATTATTGTAATTATCTCCTCTAAATTTGTTGCAGGAGCAGCCTGTTTGGTTGTACTTGCAGAAGTTGAGTCCATGTTTTTCTTGCATGTTGATGAATCCAATGTGACGGGGAAATCCAGAAAGCAAGACAGCAGATTCGAGGAGTAGCCAGAAATTTACAGATGCTGTACACTCTTCCCTAGATGTTAATAAAAATAGAGTACAAAATAGTAAGAAGATGAGCATGCAGTTGATGCATGAAAAGTCATCTGGATTTTCTCAGAATAAAGCTCAAAGGCAAAAGCACAAAGTTAAAAAGCTAAAATCTAAAAGATTAAAGCTAACTACACATTTGCATCATTACTTCGTTTAGGGGAAACTGTTTTCAGTTTCTGTTGATCTAAGGGGGCACACCGTTTCCAACGAAATACAAAATAATATTTTCTTTGTGTAGTTAGGGTTTTGGAATGGACTCGTGTGTCTTTTGATAATGGGATTAGAAGAACATCTTCTTAAATTGGAGTGCTAGAAGTAGGGGCGGAACAATTTGTCAAGCTAAAGAGGGTCAGATAGGAAAACCACTCGAAGTCCTCCTTGCCTAAGAACAAAACAAATAGTTTGTTGCAAGTTAGGAAGTTGAAGCGCCTGTGAACAAGGTATCATTTCCTTGCTGTTTGTTTGAGGCAAAACATAATGTTGGACGCTGAGGAACTGCACAAAGATTCTTGTATTCTGAATAGTGGAGATTGATTTGTTTATAGACTTTTGACTTTGACAAAATGATTTTCTTAGGTATCATTTCCTTGCTGTTTGTTTGAGGCAAAACATAATGTTGGACGCTGAGGAACTGCACAAAGATTCTTGTATTCTGAATGGTGGAGATTGATTTGTTTATAGATTTTTGACTTTGTCAAAATGATTTTCTTTAGAGTTTTAAATCAAATTTGGAGCTATAATACAAATCGAGAAATTCTTCCTAGGGGTGGATTATTGGAGATTAATCCCATCGCTAGATGCACCATCATTGAGGGGATTGGAAGTCCTTGTAACTACAGTTGTGCCTTCCATATCTCTTTCTCATTATGTAAATCGGATGTGTATCGATGCTGCAATCAGCAGCAGTTGGTGAATTTGTTCATCTCTATCTTTCATGTGAATTATCTATTCCGTGAGAGTTTGAGGTGGTCAAGGGTATAAGCCGTGATTCTTAGTGTATGCCCTACTGTTCTTTGAAAACTTGAGTTAATAATCAGATGTATTGTTGTCAAATTGTTCTGTTTAAGAAGCTTTGATTGATGATATTTTTGGTTAATTAATTATTATGTTGATTATTTTCATTGATGATACATGGTTGCGTAATGAAGATTGATTTGTTCAGAATATTCTCATTTAGCATTGATATGCAATCTAATTGATCTAATTAGCAAGTTGAATCCTTATGTCAGATTATTCTGTTAGCATTCTCCATCATCCACTCAAAGCCTCTATATGCTAGCTAAGACTCCATGGCCCAAAGTGTAGGCACCAGCCCTGTGAATCCATCCTATCTTCATTATAAATCTTAAAATCTTTCTGTTTTCTGTCATACCTTTGCTGAGTCTAAATTGTAGACCAGAAACAACATTCAGGGAACCCCCCTACAACAAGAAATACACTAGCTGTGAAGTGAGAGAGGTGAATGTTTTTAGTGACAATGTGCAGTATCATAAGTGTTGCACCAAGCTTATTCTGATTTATGTGCTGGACTTTACATTTGGAAAGTGCAAGCTTGGGTAGTAACAATACTTGTGATTAAGATGTAGGGCAATAGGGTTGTTTCCTTGTCAAAAAATTAATGTCCTACAATTGCTTTATTGCCAATTGAAATAATTAAACCACTGCTTCACATTGGTTGGTAGTTTTATTTGTTAAGATATTTAGATGCTAGGAGCTAGTTAATGTCAACTTGGTCTAATGTAATATTAGGTTAAACTTTGTTTTTGGTGTGTTTCCTTAGTGTGATTTTGTACTTTACTAATCTGATGGTCACAATCATGCCCTACACATGAGTGATCGGACAATGTAAATGTCTCTTCGATCTTAATGATATTTGATCCATGGCTTAACACTTGATTGATTGATGATCTCTATTTACAGAGTGTTACACCATATATTGTATGGGGTGTCTGAGAACCAGTTCATGACACTTTGTAGGATGACACCTGTGGACTTTCTGTGTATTAGTTGTAGATCTCGGGGGCACTTTGTTATTGCACATGTTATTCTGCTTACCTAACCATTGGCCAACCAAGGGGGGAGGTGGCATTGTTGGAGGATGAATTAGCAGTGTCATTTTCATGCTCCTTTGCTCACTTCAGTTTATTAGGTTTATTGGTCATATATTGTATCATTGGTGGAGGTTGCTTCATTGATATATTATGTAATATGTATACTCATCTTGTTGCAAGTGCTACTCCATGATTGACTTTTGGTGAAGAAATTTCCCATCTCCTATCTCGTGCTTATGATATTCTTGTCATTATTTTCTCTTGGTCATCTCATGGTGGGTTCAAGCCTTTCCTAGTTGTGGTGTGTTAAGGATAAATTTGGCACCCTAGGCTTTAGGTCAGTTGTAGATTGGGGGAATCAAACTAGGCTTAATTTAGGGGTGGATCCTAAGGTCACAACCGATATCACCCCTCTTGTTTTGGGTTGGTGCATGCCAACCATAGGGAGGCTACCCTAGGGCATGTTGCTTGATGGATAAAAATTGACCTACAAAACACAAATCAAACAAGCACAAGATGGTTTTGGGATGA
>ML797477.1:370009-387760 GCA_009831015.1 Picea engelmannii
TGCTTGGTCTCTTTCTTGCCGCAGTGTGGTCCATTTGGTATACAGGTCGTCATAACTTCCGACAGGGTAGTATTGTTCCTTAATAGCATCCCTAAAGGATTCCCAGGTGGCCGTGACTGAAAATAATGAGGTTTCCTCTGTTTCCTTTTGCTCACAGAAAGTTTCCCACCAATATTTGACATGGGGAACGACTTTGAGGAGCGCAAAAGTAATATTTTCTCTATTAAAAAATTTCTGAAAAAAAAAAAACCTTCTAGTAAATTCAACCACTTGTCTACATCATATGTGTCTATCTGACCTTCAAATATAGGAATATCAAAGTTTATTTGTACCTTGAAGGGGGCGACACTTTCGTTCGAAGAAGATGTGTCGCATGTTGGTAGTCGTCGAAGGATTTGCGCGAAACTATCCATCATCTCATTCCTCTTTTGCGTGAGGGATTCCTCAATCAACAATTTGAAAGGATCTCCTGTCCCGTCATCTTTCTTTTCTCCTGCCATGGGAGGTCGCTTGGGCGTGCGAGAGCTTCTGTCCTCAAGAGAAACAATCTCGAGACCCAACTCTTTGTACTCCGACCTTGTTGGGGACATGCATTAAGACGACAAGGAGCAGACCTCTTTGATACCACTGATCCAGATTTTATGAGCACAACGAAATGAATATAGATTATTAGCAGGTGCTTAACACAAAATAACAAAATACAATAAAACTAGTTTTCTATTCAATAACGAAATAAGCTGAAACTGTAAAATGCAGCGGAAACAAGCTTGCTGGAATGGTGGCGGCTTATCTCTGAGAAGAGATGTGACGACAACGTACATTCGTAAGAAGAAGATTAAAATGAGGCTCTGAAGGACTTTTTACAATAAGCAAGAATGCAAAAAATCCCAGACATCCAAAAACCTAACCCTAGGAGATGAAGCGCCAAAATTCATGTCGGCCCCGTTTGGGTAAGTTAGTACATCAACTTCCCGGGGTCATAACTTTTGCATACGGTATCTGTTTTAGGCGTGTGATAGCCTGTTGGAAAGGTATCGTCGAGGATATTCATTTTGTGGGATCAATTATATATTTAGATATCATTGAGGAGCTCAATACTGAAAAACCTTCATTTAGGCCCTCAAAATGGCCCCGGAAGTTAAAACTGCTAAAAACAGTATATTGCCAAAATTGTCAGAAAACTGTTTTGAGCCAGTTGAAAAAGGTGGGTGGCCACCGATATCCATCTGGATCAATTAACCACAAACATTTCATGGAAATGAGAAGGTTGGTTCGTGATGAGACCCCCTTTCTCTTGGCTATGCCACCAAGAGCCACTACCCCGGTTTAGTGACCAGATGGATGGCAGTGTCATACCATTACATGCCCATGGACATAATAGGCCGGCTCATGATGAGACCTCCTATCCACCAACTAGACCTTGAGTTTTATTTTATTTTTGGGTCCCCTTTCTTGCTGAGAAGTTATTTATTATTTTCTTGGGAATCCTTGGGTGAAGCATCTCAAGGTTTCATTTTGGATTTTAACTTTTTCCATCTACTTTTACATTCTGGGCCTTTAGCCCCTTCTTCCCACAAGGCAAGGTACAACCCTTACTAGCTTGGAAAACCCAATGCCCAAACCAATGTAGGGGAAAGATGAGAGGGATAATGATGAAAAGTGGTAAGTATGGAAGGAATGGATGATGACCTTTCATAGACCCACCCAGTGGCAACTCATCCCCAAGGGAACCAACTCATCCCCCAGGTATGGACAAGTTAAAGAGCATAATTTCCAAGAAAAAATCATGAAACAAAAGATAATTCAGTGCACATATTCAAAAGTTTTGAGAATCAGAGTGACACATACCATGATACCCAGACTCATTACCTCATGGAGCAAGACCCACTGCTACTTCAAAATCAGGCTGATGGGATGGATGTTGCTACTACTGATAAACATGAGGAATTGAAGAAAATATAGGCCCTCCAAGGCCAAGATCAAGTCATATGGCTCTCGGTACTCCATGTCTAGGACCTGTGGGCCTTAAGACATAATCTCCTTAGTTATCCCTAGGATAGGGGATAACAAGGACCACATGGTCAACATGACAGAAGAAATACATGAGGAGTTGGAAGATTCTCGAGAACACCCCTATGCATCCTCATTAGAAATCCAATCTCATAAAAGAGGTATCTTTCAAATTGATTCTTCCCTTCACCTTAGATTCACCTGCTGCATGGCTTTCTAGGAGAGATGAAATCCAAAAAGATAAGGAGGTGCGCATGGCTAGGTTAGAAGAGCTCCAAAGACAGTACGTTAAAAGGAACAAATCCAAATATCCCCACACTTCCAGGGAGCCTTCCTCATCAAACCAACAAGAAAGTCAAGCCACAAATGCTCTTTTGCCAACTCCACAAGGTCCCCAACGAAATGTCCCATCTTTCTTTGACCAAAACAAAAGTGGACAGTGAACAAGGAATGTTTCCAACAACGATACAACCACAAATCAGCAAGCTATCCAAGGTAGACCTACTACAAATCAACAAGGTTTTCAAGGTAAATCTGCTCCAAATCAACAAACAATTCAAGGTAATGTTTTTGCCCCTAATGCTGATTTTACATGTTTTTCTATTGAGGCTGAATTATCCAAGGTAAACATCCCTATTCCCCTCAAAGCGTTAGCAAAAAACCCTTCTCATCAACAATCTATTTCGAAATTTATGGGTTGTTCTGTAGATGAAGCTAATTTAAATGATGAGATTCCTGCAATTTTCCTAGGGACAAGCAGGCGAGAGAAAAATCACATGCCATTTTTCATGTCTTTACAAATTAATGATTTAATTTTGAGGAATTGAATGCTTGATTCAGGTGCTTCAACTAACATTATGACATTAGAAGTAATGAATCAATTAGGATTGCAGATTATTAGGCCTTATAGAAATGTTAAAGCTATGGATGCTAGAGAAATTGAATGCCTTGGTATTATCAAAGACTTACAATTTTGATTTCTTGCATGTCCATAGAGGCGCATGGTTATGGATGTGGTGATCATTGATTGCCCTACTCAGTGGGGGATTCTTTTGTCTCGTAAATGGTGTGTATATGTGGGGGGACCTTGCAAATGGATTTGACTTATGCTGACATCTCGGTGAAGGACAATATAGAGATCCGTGTCTTCAGAGAACAGAAGATGCTCCACAATGTGGAGGACCCAAAGATAGGAGACAATGATCTCATGTATCCGGACATCAAAGAGCTTTAGGCTGAGGAGGGTGATTTAGGCAACTACATGCTTACAGATGATGTAGACCCCCCTATTCTTGTTGTTCCAGAATACGAGCCCAATCAAGTATGGCTTATGCAGTTTGATGGTTCTAGTTCTTACATTGCAACTGGCGCAGGTATATTTTTCACCGCACTTAACAGTATGATTTATCCATTCTCTTATTGCTTAGAGTTTCCATGCACTAACAATATGGCCGAGTATGAGGCTCTATTGCTAGGTTTGAAGAAAGCAAGGAGAATGGGGGTAAAATCCCTTAGAGTGGAGGGATATTCCGAGCTAATTGTGAAACAAGTATGCAAAGAATGTGAAGCAAGACATCCACGCATGAGAAGGTACAAGAATGTGCTATGGGATGAGATTGAATTGTTTGATGCATTTAATATTTCTCATACTGGTAGAGAGATAAATAGGGAGGTTGATGCTCTTGCTAGATCAACCACTTTGTTTGACCCCACTCCTACTAATCCCTACATTCGCCATTTAGTTGAGTTATCTTTTCACCTGCATGCTCCTGATAACATTTATGCTATGCAAGTTTTTGATGATGAAGAGCAAATTTTAAATTTTATGCATGGCGAGAAAGACTCTTCTGATTGTTTGATTGATTGATTGATGAGGTGCAAGATGGGAAGGAGATTCCTATGATTCAGTTGAGATCTAATCATGTACCTGCTGGTTTAGTTTCTCTTGAGAATATGTTTGTTAGATCAAATAGGTTTTTGAATAAAATGAAGAAAACTGATACAACTGATGTTTCCTCGTAGGTTGATGACATAAATGTGGGTTCAAAGGAGTCTTATTGCTACATCAATATAGGTAAAACATGCACAGAGAAAGAACAAAAAGAGATCATTAGTTTGGTCCATGAGTACAAGGATGTATTCGCTTGGTCGTATGATGAGTTGAAAACCTTTGACCAGAGCATCCTTAACCATGAGATCCCTCTTCGAGCAGATGCCAAATCATTCAAATAGAGACTCAGATTCATAAACCCCAAAGTTTCCCTGACCATTCAGAAGGAGCTGCAAAATCTATATGAAACAAAAATCATTGAGCAGATCAAGTATTCTGAATGGGTGTCAAATGTTGTAGCAGTGAGGAAGAAGAACGGGAAAATTAGAGTATGCATTGATTTAAGGAACTTGAATATGGCATGCTTAAAATACAACTATCCATTGCCCAACATGGACCACTTAATACAAATAGTTATAGGTTCAGAGATGATGTCCACACTTGATGGATTTTCAGGTTACAACCAGGTTGCAGTGGCCAAGAAAGATTGCCACAAAATCATTTTTGTTACTCCTTGGGGCACACTTACTCTTACATCAGGATGCCTTTTGGCTTGATAAATGTTGGTGCAACATTTCAACGAGCTATGGATCATGAATTTAAAGATTTTTTAATTTAAATCCATAGTTTTTTATCAGGATAATATAAGTGTGTATTCTAAAAAGAGGTCTGATCATATTTCTCATTTGCGTGCTACTTTTGACAGGTGCTAGAAGTTGGGCATTTCACTCAATCCCAAGAAGTCCTTCATGGGTATGTTTGAGACCAAAATGTTGGGCCATATTGTTTCAAAAATGGTAGTCCGAATCGTTTCTGAAAGGGTCAGTGGCATACAGGAAGTTCCCTTGCCTAGTACTATAAAAGGTATTCAATCTTTTCTTGGGGGAGTGAACTTTGTACATAGATTTACCCCCAACTTTGTAGAGATCATAAATCCCATTACAGATATGTTGAAGAAGCAACATGCCATGGTTTGGAGGTAATAAGGGAAGCAAGCTTTTGAGAGCATAAAACAAGCTCTTTTTTACTCTCCTACTTTTGCTAGTCTTGATTATGCACATGATTTTCAGACATTTTCTTTTGCATCTGATCAGACTATTGCTTGTGTCTTATTGCAAAAAAACACATATGGGCATGAGCAGTCGATTGCATATATGAGAAGTTCCTTGCAGGGATCTGTTCTCAAATACAAGCTCATGGAGAAACAAACCTATGCTATGGTCAAAGGATTGGCCCATTTCAGGCCTTATTTTTGGAACTCACACATTGTAGCATATGTCCCCTTTCCTGAAGTAAAAGATATATTGGCTCAAAAGGAGTGTTCAAGAAACAGAGGGTTGTGGGTGAAAAAAATACAAGAGTATGACCTGGAGGTGAAGATTTCTAAAACTATTAAAGGTCAAGGACTAGCTGCACTGATGAATGAGAAGGACTTGGAACCTGAGGTAATTAATCGGGTAAATTTTATTTCTGATGATTTGCAAGTTTATGATTGGTATCGTGACATTATATTTTACTTGCAAAACTTTTCATGTCCTAACTTCAGTAAGACGCATAAGCGATCTTTGCAGCTCCATGCTGCTAAGTATTGTCTTTGGTAGGGTCACTTGGGATGGAGGATCCCTCATGGGCTGATTTTGAGATGTGTTTTACGACATAAGACACATCAGATCATAACTGAATTGCATGCGGGGGTATGTGGTGGTCATTTTTATGGTAGGACCACCACCCATAAGATTATGCATGCCAGATACTATTGGTCAACTCCATTCAGAGATACTCATACTTTCATCCGTGCATGCGAGCCTTGTTAGAGGTTTGAGGGAAAGCAGAGACTACCAGCATTGCCCTTAGATCCAGTTGTGATAGAGGCCCCTTTGCAGTAGTGGGGGTTGGAATTTATTAGACAGATTCCACAGGTTTCTAGTGCTAGCCATTCTTTGATATTGGCAACTACTAATTACTTCACTAGGTGGGTGGAAGCCATTCCACTCAGGACATCATCCTTTGTTTCCATTATTCGATTCATGGAGGAGAATAACCTGACTCGATTCAGAGTCCCTAAGAAGATCACGACTGATAATGCCAGTGTATTTAGATCAATCGAGTTGGTGGCTTTCTGTTTGAGGTTTGGTATCACTCTAGCCCATTCGGCTAACTACTACCCACAGGGTATTGGACTAGCAAAGTCCTCCAACAAGAACTTGATCAGGATAATCAGAAGAACAGTTGGTGAAAACAAGAGAGCTTTGGATAGAAATCTCAAGTATGCATTGTGGGCTGACAGAGTGACAAAGAAGCAGTCAACTCGTAAGGCATCCTTCGAGTTGGTCTATGGTGTTGGTGTAGTCCTACCAGTTAACTTGATGATTCTAGTCCATAAGCTGATTAGAGAGTTCGCTACAGATGAGGAGGCCTTGCATGGCCGATTTGATGATCTAGTTCATCTTGAGGAGGATAGATCAGAGGCTTTGAGTCATTTCATTGATCATCATAGATAGGTAAAGAAATCCTTTGATAAGAGGGCTAAAGGAAAGGTGTTCCATGTTGGTGATTTGGTCTTGTTGTAGGACAAGAGAAGAGAGAAGTCAGGAGAACACAATAAGTTTGATAGTTTGTGGTTGGTTCCATTCAGTGTCCATGCTTCAGTAAGGCCCAACACTTTCTAGATTTCTGATTTGGATGGTGATGTCATGCAACTGCCTGTCAATGGGCAACATCTTAAACACTTTTTCTAATGAAGGGTTTAACCCCTTCAACATTTTTGGGTACTTGCGGGGATTAGTTTAGATGTTTGTTCATTTCATTTACTGTCACCTTGCTTTGCCTAGCATAGATTCCATTGTTGCTTTCCATTTTCAGTCTAGATTAGATTCGTTGGCCCACTTCCCTTTGCCAGCATGTGGTTTGAGTTGTGATAGATTAGGACATTTCTTTGCTTTACTTCTTTCTTCCTAGGAAGAATTTCTGCTTTCCAGAGATGTTGTGCTTGCCAGAAGGATTTTTGTAAGTTTTAAACCTGTGAAGTAATGCAATGCGTATAGATTCTTAAGCAAAACAAAAATTAATCAATGGCTCATACACATAGTACACAAAGATTTATACTGGAAACACTTAACCGGGAGAAAACCTTTCAACACTTCATTGTATTAATTTCACCGTTCACCATACAATATATATACAATGTTTTTAGGTATTTTGTAGATACCAAAACCCTAATCCCTTAATCTAGTATTAATTTAGAAAACCACTAAAAATAGCAAAATCTGCTAAAATAACAAAAATGCCCAAAAACAAAATTCAGGGCTTTGCGCGTAACCAGGGGGGCCATACTTGGCCCCCTTGGGACCCCCCTAGGAAGCGCCCGATGCACACGACACAGAGAGAACTACTAGAGGGATCTTCAGACGTAGTTGTGGAATCTGACGCGCTCACTCACACACATGCAAAGAATATAACACATACCCAACACTTTTCTACTTGACAGTGGCCTCATGCCAGATGTTGTGTCAACTTAGATTGCCAGTCTGGATGAGAGATCCTTTTTTCATCACCTGAGCATAGAAATTGGGAGGGTAGGATGAAATACATAGGATTGTGTTTGTCTTTTCACCATTGCTTCACTAAGTTTTACCATCTTACAAAGTCCCCTCATCCAGCATAGGGATATGATACCGAGTTTGAGTTCTTTGATCCACCACATATTTTGATTCACCTTGTTCACTTTGCACTGGGGAAGGAGAGTCATCATTGCTTCTTTTTTTAGTAGGTTGCCTTGTATCGACATCGACACCTTATCTATAGGAAACACAAGAGTGTTGAACACCTTAATGGTTGCAAGCCTCATTGGCAGCCTTTTCACACTTGACATGGTTGAGTATCATTCGGCCTTGATCAAGTGACTCTTGTCATGATTCGACTCTAGATCATTTTTCATTATGACAGAGTGTGTTCGTGCCTTTGGCCCCATTGTCATCATTGGTGGGTGACCTTTTCAATTAGCAGGGGCTTACCTTATTGGCCTCTGACTAAGTGACTGCCTCTGTTGTGTTGACATCAACGCATCTACCACATAGAGCAATGCATTGGTTGGAAAGTGGCAACAGTTTTAGAGTGTAGCAACTTTCAAATCAGATTTTCCATCTCATGTGATTTTCATAGGTATTCTGGTTTGAGTTTCATGGTTTGTAGGGCTTGACTCCATGGCCCAATAAACCAGCTACTGGTATCAGTCATCAGGTTTTACGATTATCAATTTGATTCCTTTGGCATTGGTTTCTCGACATCATGATCATTGGATGGTTTTAGTTCCAAACATGAGTTCTAGGTTCTCGAGACCCGCAGGGGGTCCATCCCCTATGAGTCTCCATTTGTTGACCCCAAAATCTCACCCTTGAGATTTGGATGGTCAAAGGGCTAGTCTATCCTTTCAGGTTGGCATTCATAATTTCTTCTTGATAGCACAGGGCCATGATTCAGAGGTCTTCGAGGCACAATGATTCTTATTCTGGCCAGTTAGAGGATGGTTTCTTACAGGTGTTGAGTTCAGAGCTTGTTTCACTGATTTCAGAGTTATTACAGGATGAGATTTCAATTCCAAGTTTGAGTATGAGAGACTTGCAGCATTATGGGACACTTCTTTCCCATGAGGATCTTATTGACCCCTCGCAACAATTATTTGACAACATGTTCTTACTCCTTGTCCAATTCTTCTTCCAATGAGTATAAACTTGATGGTATTTGTACAACTTGCTTTTTTGGGTGATGAGGTGGCACAGGTGATGACGTGGCAGAGTGAGGTGGCAACCCATGTGGGGCCCACACACCTCAATCTAGGTCCTTTGTCCTCCTAAGATTGGGCCCACTAAGGCACCCAACACTTGCTAAATGAAAAATGGATAAAATAAAGAAGTTTCCCAAAGTCATAAAGCATTCTAAAGCAAGTCAAAAAGTCAAACCGGGTGAGTTGTCTATTTTCTACTTTAGCTTTAGCTTTCTACTTCAGCTTTTAGCCTTTAACTTTTATCTTTTTCCTTTCCCAGCTTTCTAGTTTTCCTGCTTCAACTTTCCACTTTTTCCTTTTCTCCCTTTTCCTTCCATTTTATCACTCATGCGCCCTATTTCTCTCCATAAGGTGCACCCCTCTTACCTTTTTGGCCACAAATTCTCCATACCTAACTAGTTTTGACCCATTCGACCTCCATTCTTCTCCAGATAAGCCCCAAATTGCTTGGGAAAGGTGCACTCAGCCAGTTTTAGCAGGTTTTCATGCATTGACACATGGAAGATGGACAAATTGACACATGGGCGAGAGATATTAACTAGTTTTTGGACCAGTTTGGAAACATCAGGGTGAATTCTTCATGCAGTCAGCTATATATGCAACCTTCTTCCACAGTTTACAATTTGATCAATCTATTGCAGGATCATTACTACTCTCTCATTCTAGCTTTAGATTCTCAGATTCTTGGAGATTATTGTAATAGTTCATGGCTTTTCTCTATGATGGAGCCATTCCTCTAACTTGACATGAATAAAGAGTCTTATGTGTTGATTTTGGCCTAGATTCTTGTTGTTGCATTGGATTTCTAACAAATTGCAGGTTTCTTGAAGCTCATCCTTCACTGGGGGTCAATTTGGCACCATTGGAGTGTTCTTTTCTTGCTGATTTCTTTCTTTTTTGCATTCTATTGGTTCGCTCTGCTTAGGGTTTTCCACTAAAATTCATCTAAAATAAATTTTTATGCAAGTTTTGGGTGAGGCTATCTAACCCTCATTCTAAAACCATTTTTGTGCTTGTTGTTTTGTGTTTTTGTAGGTCAGATTTCATCCATCAAGTAGCACGCCCTAGGGTAGCCTCCCTGTGGTTGGCACGCACCAACCCAAAATGAGAGGGATGTTATCATTCGTGACCTTAGGATCCATCCCTAAATTAAGCCTAATTTGATTCCCTCAACCCACAATCGACCTAGATATTAGGGTGTCAAGTTTAGTCTTAACAGGAAAAAAAATAAAACTTAAAGTAGAAAGTGGACAACTTGCCTAGTTTGACCTTTGACTTGCTTTTAGAATGCTTTATGACTTTGGGAAACTTCTTTTTTTTATCCAGTTTTCATTTAAAAAGTGTTGGGCACCTTAGTGGGCCCAGTTTTAGGAGGAAAATGACCCAAATTTAAGCGTGTGGGCCCCACATGGGTTTCCACCTCACCCTGCCACATCATCATCTATGCCACCTCATCACCCAAAAAGAAAAGTTGTCTAAATACCATCAAGTTTATACTCATTGGAAGCAAAATTGGACAAGGAGTAAGAATATGTTGTCAAATAACTGATGTGAGTGGTCAATACGATCCTCATGGGCAAGAAGTGTCCCATAATGTTGCAAATCTCTCATACTCAAGCCTAGAACTGAAAACTCATCCTATAATAACTCGAAAACCACTAAAATAAGCTCTGAACTAACACTTGTAAGAAACCATCCTCTAACTGACAAGAACAAGCATCGATGTGCCTAGAAGACCTCTAAATGATGGTCCTGTGCTATCAAGAAGAACCTCTGAATGCCAGTCTGAAAGGGATTTTACCCCTATTTTCCTTGCTTTCTTCAAACCTAGCTACAGAGCCTCATACTCGGCCATATTGTTAGTGCATGGAAATTCATGGAAATTCTAAGCGATAAGAGAATGGATAAATCATACTGTTAGGTGCGGTGAAAAATATACCTTCACTAGCTACAATGTAAGAACTAGAACCATCAAACTGCATAAGCCATACCTGATTGGGCTCGTATTCTGGAACAACAGGAATAGGGGGATCTACATCATCTGTAAGCATGTAGTTGCCTAGATTCCCCTCCTCAACCTTGGGCTCTTTGATGTCAATATACATAAGGTCATTGTCTCCTATATTTGGGTCCTCCACATTGTGGAGCACCTTCTATTCTCTGAAGACACGGATCTTCATGTTTTCCTTCACCGCGATGTCAGCATAAGTCAAGTCCATTTGCAAGGTTCCCCCACATCTGCACACTATTTACGAGACAAAACCATCCCCCACTGAGTAAGGCAATCAATGATCACCACATCCATAACCATGTGCCTCTGTGGACATGCAAGTAAGCAAAATTGTAATTCTTTGATAATACCAAGGTATTCAACTTCTCTAGCATCCATAGCTTTAACATTTCTATGAGGCCTAGTAATCTGCAAGCCTAACTGATTCATTACTTTTAATGTCATAATGTTAGTTGAAACACCTGAATCAAGCATGCAATTCCTCAATATTAAACCATTAATTTGTAAAGACATGAAAAAAGGCATGTGGTTTTTCTCTCGCCTGCTTGTCCCTAGGAATATTTCAGGAATCTGATCATTTAGATTAGCTTCATCTACAGGACAACCCATAAATTTCGAAATGGATTGCTGATAAGAAGGGTTTTTTGCTAACTCTTTAAGGGGAATAGGGATCTTTACCTTGGATAATTTGGCCTCAATAGAAAAACATGTAAAATCAACATTAGGGGCAACAACATTACCTTGAACCGTTTGTTGATTTGGAGCAGATTTACTTTGAACAGCTTGAAGATTTGTAGCAGATTTACCTTGGACAAATTGTCGATTTGTGGCTATACCACTGCTGGAAACATTCCTTGCTGGTTTTCCACTTTTGTTTTGGTAAAAGAAAGATGGGACATTTCATTTGGGACCTTGTGGAGTTGGAAAAAGAGCGTTTGTGGATTTATTTGCTTGTTGGTTTGATGAGGTATGTCACAAGCTCTACAGTAAGGGATTGAGAAAAGTGAGTTTTTCCCTACAAAGTTCGCTCCTGGAGATGGATTTGGGTTTTTAGGGTTTTCAAAATTTCCACGGGCTTGAAAGTTTCTTCCCTATTGATTGAAAGTTCTTTGGGATGAAGAAGGTGGATGGGAAGGTTTATCCTGGACATTAAGCTTCTGGACAAGGTCTTGCAGTAGTCTCACGACTTTGGGATTGCTAGATAAGTCATCCTCCTCTTTCTTGGGTTCTTTCTTAAGTTCTAGAAGAGGCTAAGCAAGAGGTGGAGAAGGGGTTTGAGATACATTTCGGCCTTGTGCGTCTAGCAGCTCTTGCGATGAAACCTTGGCCTGATTTGTAGTGACAAAATGCTTCTCCATCTTGAAGGCTTCTTTGAAAGCACTTTCCAGATCGTGTGGTTCCTTCTGTTTAAAAAAAACACCACATAATCCATCAAACTGTTCAATATAAAAAATTAAAGCACTAGCAAGATTAGGTCTAACAGTGTGTGGAATCTTATAATATGCTTTCATAAAACGTGAATTAAATTCTTCCATGGATTCGTTTTCATCTTTCTTAATCAAGGAAAAAGATTTAAGGAGAAAAGCATTGTCCTGTTTGTGAGACCATTTGTCCATGATTCTGTCATGAAAAGTAGTCCACCCATCAATACTGGTTGTTGAAAGCGCTTTGTACTAATCTCTAGCATCCAAAGTCAATGACTGTGCAAAAAGCCTCATGAACACATCTTCTTCAGCCACACCTATGTTCTCCATATATTCCAAGAAAGCTCTGATGTGGGATTTTGTAGTGATGGCGTTGTTCCCAATGAACTAAGGCATGTATTTGCCATAATTCCCAACAGGCAAAGCATTCAAAGGATTTTCTACATTGGCCAAGTTCAAGGGCGCATACAAGTTGAGCATGACGAAAACCCTAGGTTGGTTGACTCCTGCCATAGGGAAAACTGGTAAAAGAAAAGGGTTCATTTGTGCAACAGGGGTAGGAGGAAGTAGGGCTTGCGCAGATGATGAAGAAAAGGACAAATGCGAATCTACAACAAGGATCTATGGGGTTGGGTTTAAATGAGATGATCTATGTAGGTTCCTCAGTGGAGTCGCCTTAGATCTTTGTGGATTCGCCAGGTGAAGTAAAAACTCACCAAAATGTCATCTACCAAGGCTTAGAACTTCTTTCCCAGATTGTAGATTGAGGGAATCAAACTAGACTTAATTTAGGGATGGATCCTAAGGTTACAACTGATATCACCCCTCTTGTTTTATGTCGGTGCATGCCAACCACAGGGAGGCTACCCTAGGGCTTATTGCTTGATGGATGAAAATTGACCTGCAAAAAACAAATCAAACAAGCACAAGATGGTTTTGGGATGAGGGTTAGATAACCTCAACCAAAACTAGCATAAAAATTGATTTTAAATGAATTTTGGTAGAAAACCCTAAGCAAAGTGAGCCATTAGAATGCAAAAAGATAGTAAATCTAGAAGGAAGAACACTTCAAAGGTGCCAAATCAACCCCTAATGAAGGATGAGTTTCAAACACCTACAATTAATTAGAAATCGAATGCAACAACAAGAATCTAAGCTAAAATCAACACACAAGACTCTTTATTCATGTCAAATCAGAGGAATGGCTCCATCACAGAGAAAAGCCAAGAACTGTTACAATGATCTCCAAGAAACTGAGAATCTGAAGCTAGAATGTGAGGAAGAATAGGATGAGAGATATAATAGAATGAGAGAGTAGTAATGCTCCTGCAATAGAGTGATCAACCTATCAACTATGGAAGAATGTTGCATATATAGTTGACTGCATGAAGAATTCACCCTGATGTTTCCAAATTGGGCCAAAAGCTAGCCAATATCCCTCGCCCATGTGCCAACTTGTCCACCTTCCATGTGTCAATGCATGAAAACCTACTAAAACTAGCTAAGCACACCTTTCCCAAGCAATCTGGCCAAATTTGGGGGTTATCTGGAGGAGAATGGAGGTCAAATGGGTCAAAACTGGTTAGGTATGAAGAAGTTGTGGCCAAAAAGGTAAGAGGGGTGCATCTCATGGAGAGAAATAGGGTGCATGAGTGATAGAGGAGAAGGAAAAGGGAGAAAAGGAAAAGGTGGAAAGCTTAAAGCAAAAGCTAAAGCAGGAAAAGTGGAAGCTTGGAAAGGAAAAGAGTGGAAAGGTAAAGCAGAAAGTTAAAGCAGGAAAAGTGGAAAGTTTGGAAAGGAAAAAGATGAAAGCTTAAGGCTAAAAGCTAAAGCATAAAGTAGACAATTCGTCCACTTTGACCTTTGAATTGCTTTTAGAATGCTTTATGACTTTGGGAAACTTCTTTGTTTTATCTGGTTTTCATTTAGCAAGTGTTGGGTGCCTTAGTGGGCCCAGTTTTAGGAGGAAAAGGACCCAGATTTAAGCATGTGGGCCCCACATGGGTTGCCACCTCACCTTGCCACATCATCACCTGTGCCACCTCATCACCCAAAAAGCAAAGTTGTCCAAATACCATCAAGTTTATACTCATTGGAAGCAGAATTGGACAAGGAATAAGAATATGTTGCCAAATAATTGATGTGAGGGGTCAATAAGATCCTCATGGGTAGGAAGTGTCCCATAATGTTGCAAATCTCTCATACTCAAGCCTGGAACTGAAAACTCATACTGTAATCAATTTTACCAGAACCGAACCGATCATTGAACTGGTCGACCCCAAAAATCGGAACTGGAAAAAAACCGGATCAAAAAACCGGTCACTAAAAATACATAAAATATTCAAATTTTGAAAAACGAATACATATTCATGTGCATCCATGTGAATCCAAACCATTATACAAAAATTTTCAAAGTTTCTCATATATATTCATGTACATCCATGTGAATCCAATTCCAGAATCCAAACCATTATACACAAATTTGCAAAGTTTCTCATATATATTCATGTGCATCCATGTGAATCCAAACCATTATATGTAAATTTGCAAAGTTTCTCATATATATAAAACAACTAATAGTGTATAAAACCAAAATAGCACTAAGAGGTAGTGCACTCCATGAGTCCATAGTCATATGAATATCTGAATCACAATACATCATCAAAAAGGCTCTAAATGGCCTATAAAGTCCAAAAATAACTCTAGAGAGTAGATACTAGAGAGTCAAAGACTACAAAATCTAATAATCTGAATCTGCATACTGAAAGGAAGACTAAGAGGACTCAGAGTCATCATCTACATTCTCAACATAAGTAGTCTCAACAGGGGGATTCTGAGCCTGGCTTGATTCCCCTAGTCCAGAAGGCAAAGATACAGGTGCAACATCGGTGCACACATTCTCTTGATGTGGTTCGGGATCCAAATCCATCCAAGAAAGTTCTTCATGGTCAAAAGTTGTTGGCTGAGTCTCCACAACCCAATCTGATGAGGGATCAACATCATCCAAGAATATGTTGCTGGATTTAGGAGTCTTGTTCATCAATTGGTTGCGCCTCAACCTAAGGTTATACTGAACAAATACCATATCATTCAACCATTTTTGCTCTAAACGGTTTCTCTTCTTGGTGTGTATACGCTCAAAAACACTCCAGTTGCATTCACACCTAGAAGCACTGCATGTCTGGCTCAATATCCGAACTGCAAATTTCTGCAATTCATGGCACTGACTACCAAATTGCTGCCACCAATAAGTTGCATGTAAAGACAAAGAAGATTCAGCAAAGGAGTTTGAACTTTGAAAGTTTGATTTAATTTTTTCCATGAATAATATAATTGAAAGACTTTACAATTACGTACCTGTTGGATCTTTTTCTCTACTTCTAACAGCCATAGCCATGCCAAAGGTACCAATACTCTCATTGAAATGCAAGAGTTTGTTGTGTATCTCATCTTGTTTGTTGGAATCAGGTACCATGCACTTAATGCATTTCTACAATCCTTCTTTTACCTCCCCATCTGCTTCAAAATCTTTTGTGTAATGGTACCTTTCAAAGAGTTAAAACTTAAGAGTCAATGAGTTTGAACTTTGAAACTGTTAGCACTCTGTAATTTGCCCAAGGCTGTGGAGGCAGTCACAGAGGAAACATCAAAACCACTTCGAGTCAGGGATCTAGCCCTCTGAGACTCAGAGAGGGATCTCTCTGTCAAATTTAGATTTGTTTGAAATAGGATATTAGGCCAGTTATGCAGAATAGGGTTTGTTTTTTATTAGAGGTGTTTGGATGAATGATTTTTCTTTAGAATCCCATTGGGATATGGGGTTTGTGTCAAAACTTAAGGTCAGATAAACATATTTTAAAGGGCTTCTTCACAGGGTGAGATAGCCAAGATACTAGATCAATTAAGATAAAATGTGATGGAAAGATAGAACAGGTGAGAGGGTCATTTAAGTAAAGAAGCATTCAAGAATTTCTTTAACTCAAAATTAGAAGAATAACATGCAGACTAATAAAAGGCTAGATATAGAGTACCCAAGGTAAATTCTGTTCTTTAAATTCCTTTTAACAGTTGGAATTAGAAAACAAGGTGATAACAGAGTAAGAAAACATTAACATAGCAAGAAAAACATCACCAATGTCCAGACGCAAGAATCCTGTGCACCAATTCTTTTGTATTACTGGTGGATCTAAAAAATTATAGAGAACAACCTTTCTGGGTGCAATGATCAACCTCTTTTACATTAAAATCATCTGGATAAATAGGAGAGATCCCCAACAAGTTGTGTAAGTCAGTTTTAACTGCCTCGGCCAAAAATAGCCACAAATCCCCAAAAATACGAAACTTCAAATTTGGTCGAATTTGCTGAAAATAGGGGTACACTCAGTGATTGATTTCTCCCAATCAGTGACACCTGTGAAAACCACGAAGGCGTTTATTGTATATTATCTTGTTTGGAGAAAAAACCTTCTTCAGTTTCTCCAATTTCGATTCCACCTCGCCGAAACAGCTCCCGCAAAATCGAGACTGTAACAGGAAAAACCAAAAATCCGAACAATGAGGTTGAAAGACAGACTTGATTCTCCCAACTGGTGGCACCTTTGAAAAACTTGGGAGATTTTTTTGTTCTTCATCCCATTATGAACAAAAACCTCTTTCGGTTTTTTAAATTTCATCTTCGTTTTCCCAGAATCTGCTTCATAAGAAGACTGGTCAAAACTGGAAAAACAACGGTTTTGTGAAAATGGGGGAGGGCGGTTTTGGAGAGGTAAGTGGTATTCTGGACCCCCCCTGAGGTGGTAAGTGGTATTGGGAGGGGGGGGGGTCCGGAATTTTTCATGTCCGTGGATTTGTTTTATTTGGGGATAAGTGCATAAGGTGCTCTCTATGTTTTTAATTTATTTGTTTTTTGATTTTTGTTTTATTTATTAAATTTTAATTTGTTTTAATGTTTTGCTTTTTTTTTATATATTTTTGTATTTACATTTTGTTTTATTTTGTTTTTGTTTATTATTTTTCATTTTTAATGCATGTTTTTATTATATTGTATTTTGTTTGTTTTGCATTATGTTTTATTTAATATATATATATATATATTAACTTATATGTTTATTATTTTATAAGTTTTTTTGTTAATATTATTATATTGTTTTTATTATTATTTATTATTAATGTTTATTCTAACAAACTAACCTAATTATTAATTAATTAATTGATTATTAACTAGTCTAGCATATTTTAATTAATCTAAATTATTAATTAATCTAATTAACTTATTTTATTGTTAACATTATTAACTTATTGTTCTTTTTAGCCTAAGTTTGTTTATTCATGGAGGGGAGGCAGGCAAGAAGTAGCCAATGGGACAAATGGGCAAAGGGAGTGAGTGGTGCAACGATGGATGAAGGATGCGGCAGGGTGATGGAGGATCGGGCGAAATGGATGGAGGGGAAAAAGGAAACAACCGAGAGACCAG
>ML797478.1:0-16651 GCA_009831015.1 Picea engelmannii
GGCATGACAACAACCCATAGTTGACTTAGATTCATATAAATGTCACCCAAGTAGGGAATAATGATTCACAATGGTTATTTTTCTATCTATGTGTGTCCATTTATTAGCTCTAGAGAATGCACATCAAGTGTTTGAAGAATGCATGATTGTGTTTAAGAAAATGCATTCCAAATGTTTGAAAGAATGCAATATGCCAAGTGTTTGAAAGAATGCATGCTTATTGGCTCTAGAGAATGCATGCAAAGTGTTTGAAAGAAACCTCAGTTAATGTTGTAGATCCATGAAGGATTTACTTCTTCTTGTTATTCCACGTTTCCAATAGGATGATGCCTAATTGTTTTTTGACCTTCAACTTCTTTACAAAATCCTTGATTCTCAATTTATAGACAATACTATTTATCAACATCTAAAAATTATTTGGAGACCCAATCATATGGAAAATATACATATCTAGATATAAAGTCTCTTATGGGATTTAAATTTTGGGTTGGATTTTGGGATCCTTTAAGGAGTTATGAATATCCTTTGTTTTGGCCCCAAAAGGCCTTATGAACTTTCGATTATGATGGGATTGGATGGTAAGGAGGGTTAAACTGTGACACCCTCAAAATATTTATACGAAAGTTCATCTTCCATTGATGCGCGAGATTGAAGGTTCATCTTCCATCAATCTACAAGATTGAAAAGTGTGTAGCTTTCTTTTTGGGGTTTTCCCTTCAGTCTTCTCTTTAAATTCCGGTGACCAATCTCCTCTTGCCATGTGTCTCTTCTTTATTGGATTTATTTTTTATTTTTTAAGAGGCCTTTGGTAATTTCCTATTATAAATTCTATAATACAATTCAATGCCTCCATGTGTCTGGCAGGCCTTGACTGCTTTGAGTGTGGAATCATTCCTTAAATCCTCATGGGTACTCATTTCTTTATACAAGTTGTGGCCTTTAGTCTTATTGTCATGATCTGAAAAACATAGATGACCATTTGCAAACCATTCCTCTTATTATTCCATGATCCATTTAGGTTACAAATAAACAAGGATTCCATATTGACATGATCATAATTACCAACATAAACCATAAAGATACTAGTGATATAAGTGGCAAACTATAATGCTTACAAGTTTATCTAATAATATATCCTACAAGGTGATCTAATTGTATCCCTAACAATACATAAACTTGTAATATTTATCTTCATATGTTAATTTAATTAACAACATAAACCATATAGATACCATTTATATAAGTGGCAAACTAGAATAGATGAGAAAAATATATCAAAACTTGGTTTGGATGGATATATTCCTACTCAAATATATGATTTTATACCATTGATTGGGTGGAATAATGCAATATGGGTGGAATAATGTTGTATAACTCTATAGGGGAAAATACGAACATACTGGGAGATCCATATTGGAATGAGTGAAATGTAAGAATATAACAAACAATAAGATATGAAAGGAGACACAAGTAAGTGGTGGAAAAGGCATATGGCACTTCAAAAATAATATTCACACCAAAGAAACAAATATATAATACATTTGGTGTAACTACCTCTTGAGCTAGATTTATTCTCACATTAACACCTCATTAAGAGATAGGGCTAGGAGGAGGAAAAATAGGATCTAATACACACTTAGGATAAAAACTATATCTTATGATGTGAAATACCAGTAGAGGTGGTATAGGACTTAATGATTGTATAGCAAGCCACAAGCTAAAAATCCCCCCCTCAATCACAAGTTTGAATAATTATACTAGCAAGGAAAAAAGAACTAGTGTAAAAACTAGTACCATCTCCAAATATTCAATTTGAAACTCCCAATCTAAGTTTTGATAAAGATCTTCCTAAAAAATTGTCAAATCTAGGTGTTGAAAAATCATAGAAACTCAAAAATGTCACTGTGTAAACACGTGAGCCATAACACCTATAATTTTTCACCGATGTGAACACCAATATATGATGAGAAATCATGACAAGTGAATCAATTGCAATTCTGACACATCCTTGAAAATGCCTAACAACCCAATCAAATGCTAAGAAAGAATGCAGATGGATCTTGATATCCTTTGCTAGGTCTAATGACAATCTAGGTGAACCAAATGTCCACAAAACTACTCAACAAATGATACACAAATAATGTTAATCACGTCCTAATACTAAATATTGTGTATGATCCAACTATAATATATTGAAGCACAGTTCTTCCAAATAATTGTGGAGTAGTAAACCAAATGTCCTGCTAGAACTGCTCAAATCATGAATCACTTATGTTGTCCAAATAAAACTCAAATAGTTGATGCATGTCACATAAAAATATGCCAAGTGGAAAAAATCTCAAAGTTCCCAAATTGGCAATTTATCATAAGTGATGAAATATTTGCAACACTATTGTTGCTATTGTTGTTCATTTGGATTTTTCTTTGTATACGTATTCCATCTATAAACTATTGTTGCCCATTTGGCATTTTGTTTATTGTTGTCAAAACCTGAATTCTGACAATTATCATCAATAGTCCCCCTTGTTAGCTAAAAAGTGAGAAGTCATGGGCTTTCTTATGGGTTACCTTAAACCAATTCATCATTGTATCTGGTGTTTTTGGTTGACCACTAACTATTTTCACTTCATTTGGTGGTTTTAGTTTACCACAAACCATTGTCACTTCACTAGTGTACCCCCCTTTAGGTGGAAGAGAGTATCGTCTTATAGTGGAGTCATTGAATCGATCTTAAACTCAAGAAGACATCTATAATTGGGCCAAAATCATGCCCAAAATCATCATATGTAAGAATCTAAAATCCATCTACTATTGTGAATTCTCTGTTCAAATATGCTTAAAAACCTGTGTTTGAACTCGATGGTAAGACTTATGAAAAATCTTGGCTTCTAAATTCCATTGCCAGGAGCTCATCCAACCATAATGAACTATTTATTTCTAAACCGTCTTGTTGTATTGACATTTATTAGAAAGATGTTTTGTCTTCCCATAATGAATACCATGATGGAGATCAAGGAACTCTACATCCATATAGCCAACTTAATGACAATGCTGATACTTATCAACAATCACATTGACTTCTTTAGAGTCATCATTAAATTCTTGAACAACAAATCTTTCTCCTTTAAGTATTTGGTAATAAATCCTACACTCCCAAACTAAATTGGTCTGGAGTAGTCAATAATATGAAATATGATTGCCTATACATATCTGAATTTTTTCTATTACTATTGAAGTGTAATTCTTCCCAAGGTCTGACATATGTCTTCATAGTGGATTTTTTTTTTTTAAACCGAAACAATTTTTTTTTTATATTAAGTAAAATGGTGTTGCATTGAAGATAAAATCTTTGCACATTCTTCTATATCAATAGATTTCTTGAAGACTATATTGATTAGAGTATACAACTAGAATTTTCAATGTTCTAACAAAACTGAATTTCCAGGTTGGCTTACAGGTGGCTAGCCTTACATAGATACCTAAAAAAAATAATCGAGTTATACATATTACATATGACAATCAAAAGAAAACACTTTATTCATCTTGTTGTCCCTATTAATTAAGGGAAAGATTAGGGCCTTGAACTTCCACAAGATCCTTAAGTGGATTGATTGATTCTTCTTCCTTCTGGGCTCCATAAGTCAAATTTTCAAAATGTTGATTGTTGGAATCCATTGAGAGATTTACCACTTGCGGAGTTACAATTAAATTGTGAATTATATTAATTTCTAGCTCCAACAAAATGATTCTCTACTTATGGAGAAAGAGAATTATCATAACATTGGCATTATGGGAAGACACAACCTGATCCAACCTTGAAATATTTGAGGTTATCACCAACAATGCACTACTATTATCCTAAGAGGTCTGCTCATGTCTATGGAGAACTCTCCTAAATTATTTGGTAGTCTTATTATCCATTGCTGAGTAGAAAAGATACGTAGAGATTACCCCAAACCAAAGAAAAATAGCCAACTGGCAGCAAGGGAAAAGAAACTCAGAATTGCAAACCAGAGAACCAAAAGGTGGACCTAGAAAAACGTATTCACCCACTACTACCAAAGGTAAGCTTTAGCCTGATTGCGAGAAGAAATATATCAAAAGTTCTAATATTCCTTTTAGATAATTCAAAGTGAAAATAACAATTTTTTTGTGCCTTTCTTACCAAGACAAGAGTTGTGAAGTGGAAAGTTGTTCTAACCATTTGAAATATGTCGATTTCCTAAGCCATAAAATGAACACTCCAACAACTATCTTCTCTGCATAACTTCCAATCATTTTCCTTCCTAGAAAGAACCACAGTCTTTATGTAGTCGACCCCTTGTGAACCCTAAACACTTTCACTCCAACAAACATCATGACCCCATAACACCAAAACATGAATCTTTGAATGTGAAGCCAAACCACCACCTATAACAAATCCATCATAGCAGATTAAACCTCAAACATAATGAACCTCAGAGCTTGTCAAGGATGAGGTAATCAAGCATACAAAAAGGTTCCATGGAGAGCCTATGTCTTCTATGATAAGTAACCGGATCACACAATTTGAAGAGCATTGACTAGGCATGAATGAACACTAAGGGGTTAAATGGGATGGGGGGATGGAACTCCATTTCATGATTAACCCACGATTTTTCTAACCCATCACCTTCATGCAATGTATTAAGGAGGGATTCTAATGATCCACCAAACCAACTAATTAAGGGATTGGGTAGTGCCTGAAATCCCTATTATAATAAAACATTACCGGTCTCAACTCCACAACAAAATTGGCCCAGGAGTCTACCTCAAAGTTAATATATCACTTGATATGTAGAAAGGTGATCTTATCAATTGAGGTGAGTTCGAGTTTGATTCTTGAGATCGAGTTTTTGAATTTTTTTCCAATTGGATTGGATTGGACTATGATTGATTTGATGTCCAACATAGAGTCCCCAAATATTACTAGTGAGAAAATATCATCTCCCTTTGTAATGGTTGTCCCACACAAAAAAGAGTAAGCCACAACTAGATTATTAGAAACTGTTCCTAAACCCCAAACATGTTGCTTCAATTTATTCCCCTTGAGATCATATAGAATCCCACCCGCTCTTGCGGCCCCTGAAAGTATTTATAATGGATTGATTACAAAAATTCTTATCAATTGTTGTACTTTGTTCCATCTCTCAGACTCTATATTGAGAAATATCAATTTCAAACAAAGAATTATTATGAACAAGAACTAGTTTAGAATTCTTAATTGCCTCTTGATTCTTCATTGCCCTTATCTCATTGTTCAAGAGTTTGGATTGAATTTGTAGCATGCCCACCTTTGTCTGCATGAATTGAAAGTAGCTAAGAGCATTTTCCAAAGTTCCTGTGTGCATTGTGAGTGAAGAGCCTTAAGTTGTGTCAATTAATGTTTCTAATAAGGAAAACATTTTTGTGATTCTTGCCATCAACTATGTCACATTCACTTGTACTCGCTTTCTTTTATGTCCCACTCACTTGCACTTGTTTCCAACAATATTAGGATGTTGGTTACTATTGATCATGCACCCCAAATAATTTTAAGACATTTTATTTTGATGTATCTAACTTGAGGACTACAATGGAAAATAATGACCTCCTTATTCAATTTCAGGTAGGCCTTGATGACAATTGATTTTTTAACTAAAAACCCCCTAATTGACTTTGAAATGGTTTCTTGGAACTCCACCCTTTGAACTCTCAAAAGAAGGACTGAATTTTCTCAATCCATTGACTAAAAATACTATTGACACTGCAAGGAAAATACCCTCTAGCGAAGGTTTTTGCATACGCCCCTATAAAAATAGCCCAAAATCTGTTTATAGAGGAGGTGAGTGGGTGGATGATTTAGCGGATGTTTTATGCTGGTGATTTTATAAGTACACAATGCATCAGTGTGTTTTATACAACAGGCACATCGGTGCCCTCAAAACTAGCGCACCGTAGCAGGGTTATTTCAAATAAAAAAATATTATCCAGTGCGCTATGGAAATAATGACGCACCAGGGCGCAGAATTTCTTTAAAAAATTGTGCATTGTTGTAGGGTTATTTTTTTTTAAATTATATACGACAGTGCACTACTTAAATAAGTGCATCGGGACAGACGATTTCTCCCAAACAATGTCGCACAGTGGATAGGTTTTCGAAAAAAATATAACTTGGTGTGATCAGTAAATAAAGACACACCAGTGAAACTAATTATTTAGCGCATTGTACACGTGTTAAATAAAAGAAAAAATACTAGCCATAATCTTAATCATATAGAGACGTCACTAGAGAGAGAAGAAATAACAACAGAGGTTTGACCTGTACAATGCTTATGGATTTGAGAGGCGAGGGAGAGGGAGAGGGAGAGGGAGAGGGAGAGGGAATTTTATTTTCATTGAGAGGCGATCCGATTTTATTTTCATTCACTAAGAAATAAATACCGGTGTGTTACATCAATATCCGCATCGTAATAGCGTTCTTTAAAAATTCTCCAGTGCGTAACTTAACACTGGAAGCATCGATGCACTATTAGTAGAGCGCAGCATTATATGGTTAAATAAAAAACATTTATGCACCAATGTAAGATAGTTTCAAAACATATATTCCAGTGCACTCCATTGTATCATGCACACCGGTGCGCACAAGTGATCCAATATGGAGCATCGTGTTAGGGTTAATTTCCAAATTTATGTTGTGTGCTATGTAAAACCAGCCACACCAAGGCGTCTATTATTATACCACACCGTGTCATGGTTAACAAAAAATTTCGCACCATTGTAGTTTTTCAAAAAATGTACGTCGGTGCACTATGTAGTAGTAAACACATCGGTGCACACACATGCCCAAAAACAAGTGCACCATGCTAGGGATGTTTTTAAAAATATATAACTGGTGTGCTCATTAAACATGTACTCCCCGGTGTGGTTGGTCATCGGGTGCACCAAAACAGAGTTTTATAAAAAACAAATTTCGACGGTAAAAATCATTTTTACCATTTTTAGTGTTGTAGAGCTCAAAAGCATCGATGAAACCTTTGCCTATTTGAATCGCCCCACCATCGGTGCTTTCCTTGATTGCCTTCCTTTTGTCTGTTGCTCGATGTGTGAATTTCAATTTTTTCCAAACGGTGGACAAATTTTATTTTTTTGAGTACGTCGCAACCATGCCTCCCTAACGACAAAATGTCTAGGTAATGTCCTTGTTACTTCATAACTTAAGTTTTCATCGGATTAAAATTTAAAATTGAGTGAAATTTTAAGTGTAAAAAAATAAAAAATAAAAAATTGTGCGGTGTGTTCGAAGCGCTCGGCTCACACTGCCTACGTTGCGACATGTAAATTTACAGGGCACACTGTGTACCTTGTTATCTTTCTCAACAGTGTGTTGGTAAACATAAACGCACCGACACATTTGTTTAACGACGCATCAAAGAAAAGTATATAACTGGTAAAGCAGTGCGTCAAAGTACATATAACACACTAGGTCGTTAAAGTACATGGTGTACCGCCCTTATCATATATATTTTTACGCAGTGCGTTGGTAAACATGCACACCGAGGCGTTCATGTTTACCAAACACACTGCTGAAAAATGTAACATTGTGTTGTGGTGCACCCTGTAAATGTTTTGGTGGCACCATACGCGGTGCAATAATAATGACCAAAACGCACCGCATAAAGTTCCGTACTTGGAAATTTGGAAAAGTTTATGTTATGGTGCGTCGACGTTCGTTACATGCACTAATGCATGTAGTGAAAATTTCAAAAATTTGTTTACATGCGTTAAGATTTTAATTTGTTTTTTGGTTTAAGTGGTGCATAGGATAAATGTAACACACCGATGCATATATGTTGTAGTGTAGCTCCCCGGTGCAGTATTTTTTTACAACGCACCGATGACTATTTTTTGGGTGCATCGGTAATGCAATTAACTTATTTTTTGAAGGAAGTTATTTTTCAGTATTTATAGATAAATTTACCATTCAATAGATCTTTTTTTATGTTGTATGTATGAATGAGGTTGATGTATTTCATATGTTAATTATGCAGAGACGTGAGAGGAGAGAGAAACAATAACAATAGGAGCAGAGGGTGGACCTATACAATGTTGTATGGGAATGGGAGGCGAGGGAGAGGTAGAGGGATTTGTACCCTCTCCCTATTACTGTAGCGCTCATGTTCTCTTGAGGAGCGTAGGCATCCTTAAATACTATGAGGAGGCTACATCCCTTAAGGGGAACTCTAGGTTATTAATGCATTTGATCCGTCGATGGAATGTCCATCGACATGATTTTCGTGTCGGGTCGGATCTGTGGTACCATCCCAATGAGGAGGATATTTACTTTATCACTGGGCTACCCAGGAGAGGGGAGGATTTCCCCCAATTCCCAGATGTCCTAGTAGGTGTGGCAGCTAAGAGTCATCTCATTTACTCTCAGTGATATATTGGGGTTGATGTACTATCCCCGACTGATTTTCAGGTGTCTAGTGGACAACCGTGGATCGCCTCTTTCAATGTAGAGGAGGTTAGGTGCCTCTCACTATTAGTGATGAACATAACACACTTTACCAGTGATGGGAAGCACATTAATTTCCCTCTTTTGTATTATGTTTATTCGTTGGTATGGAGGCCATGGTGTATCATATGGTCTGCCATCTGTTTGCAGTAGTTTTGTATAACACTAGATAAATGTCGTGCTATGATATGTGGGAGGTCAAACTTTCCTTTTTCCTTAGAGCTGTTTTGATTATTTTTTGAGAGGATTCCGAAGATGAAGCCTACTTTTGTCCATCAGCCTGCTAGGCCGAGGACTGAGGTGCATATGCCCAAGAGGGGCCAGATAAAGTTTTTGGCCAGGATTTCCACAGATGTATTGGGGCTACTATCGAGTTTGGAAGATCACATGTTCATCATGGTGTCGTGTCCTTATGTGGGTTTGGATTGGAAAGGATGTCCAAACATCCTCTTCACAGTGGATGAGCCACCAGATGATAGAGATAATATAGTTTCATTTTAAATTAATCTAGTTTCATTTTATTGTCTTACTTAATTAGAAAAAAATGAATTCTAATACGTTCTTTAACTTCTTTTATTAAACTATTTAATGAATTAACTATGTAATTATTGCTCTGTACTATATATTTTGTAGATATTGGCACTTTCATTGGGGACGTGCCTCCTCCCCCAACAGATGAAGATGAGGATATGATGCTTGAGGCTGCGGCGGGTCAGGGTCCTCGAGTGCTGATACCCGACGACATGTGCCGTAGGCCCAATACGAAATCCAGGTTGGAGTTGGGAAACCGACTCTCTGCACTTTTGATTGAGATGAGATTCTACCTTTCTCTGATGCAAGACATCATGACAGATCCTACACTCTTGCATCTTTGGAGGGAGATGTCGCATGATATGATTCCTCTTATGTGTCATATCGTTGGAGCTTCTAGGATACTAGCAGTGAGGAGGGATCCCGATGATGGGCACAAATCTTCTTCCAATATGGCCCGTTCATCTAGTACCCCATCAATTGATGAGGGTGGTCATGATCCTCCTCCTCCTCCTCCTCCTTCACCTCACCCAAATCATGAGGAGGCAACACATATTTTTCCTCCTCCTCTTGCTTCACCTCACCCAGATCATGAGGAGGAAACACATATTCATCCTACTCCTCATGTTTCACCTCACCCAGATCATGAGGAGGAAACACATATTCTTCATCCTCCTCCTGCTTCACCTCACCTAGATCATGAGGAGGTAGCACATATTCCTCCTCCTCCTCCTACTTCACCTCACCCAAATCATGAGGAGGCAACACATATTCCTTCTCCTCCTCTTTCACCTCACCTGGATGAGCATGCCAGACCTATTCCTCATCCTCCTCTTTCACCTCACCTAGATGAGCAGGCATGACCTATTCATCATCCATCATCTTCCACTATAGACCAAGCCTCCACTACTACTGTAGATATGTAGATTATCCCACCAGCTGGACCAGAAATATTATAACATTTATTTGACTTGTCCATATATATATATATATATATATATATATATATATATATATATGTCGTGTTTTTTTTCTATTGATCATGTTGATGACGTGCTTAATTTATATGTTGATGTTGATGTGTACATTTTTAGGTCATGTTAGATATGTTTAATGTTAAATGTGCTTGATAGATATGTATGTTAAATTATGCTTGTTAGATGTGTGTGATGATTATGTTAGAAAATGTTTTTATTTTGTTAGATGTGATCACAATGTTGATGCCCTGTTAAATTATTAGATATGTGTGCTAGCTAATTAATGACGTTTATATGTGCTAGAGGTATTTATAATTAGATGATGTTAGCTAGCGAATATAAATGTGTATTTTAGATGTTGTTTATGTTTGTTATAAGATGGTTATCATCATCATGTTTATTTTTGTAAATTACAAAGTTCAATATGGTTGAAACTATAATTGTAAAATTGAAACTATAATTGCATAGATAGTTCATTATACATATTCATTCTAACTAATTTTTGTTTTCAAAAAACAAATTACATATGAATAATTATTATTTTTCATTGTACTAATTACTCTTTTTGAATAGACTCTTCTACACTAATTTTTTTTTCATAAAAAGTTATGATCTCCAATGATAAGAATTCTATTGGCTTTAAAATTTTATGGATGCAAATCTTCCTATTGTTATTTTTGTCATTATTTCATAAGTTGATTGCTATCAAATTTTAAATTACTTCATTAATTGTGGTTTTACTCAACATTGGGGGCATAATTTTATAAATATTTTCAAAAGCAATGATAAAAGTATGTAAACTAACAAACACTACTTTAGTTAAAAACCAAATTATCACAAAATCATGTTATAAATTCAATTTTTTAATTATAAACCACATTTTTTTGTTAATCTTACTTTTAAATCTACAAAATAAATGAACATAAACTCAGTTTTTGAATCATCATGTTAACATATCCTCAAAAATTTTGTAGTATTAAATATGCATATCAACCATATCATTACATATAATTATATCAACATAAAAAGTAGAATTTCATATCCTATTAAAAGTTCAACTGGAGATTTAACATTTTTTAGGATTTCACAATTGGAAATACTTAAAGAAGATGAAACATTTTTAAATATATGAAACGACATATAAATATGTTCAAATAACAATCGTTCCATGCATTCACAAATCATTTGAAAGACAAACAAATTATGCATCAAACTTACTGTTAACCAACTAAAATTGTTCAAAGATTTGTTATAATTAACTTAACATTTCCTCTGTCAGAAGATGAATAAAAAAAATATAATTAGCGAAATAAAGAATATAACAAAAAGATGCACAAACAGTATTAAAGATGAAATAAAACATGTACATATCACTCTTTGTTGTTATCACCCTCATTATCTTCATCACTTGGCATGATAACAATGTTGTTCTCAAAAATATGGTTTGATCTAGGGTCATGTCTTAATACAAACCACCAATCCATATCCAACACGTCTGGGTTAAAAAACACTTAGTTGTTGTGTTTTGGGAAAACATAAGGCTCCTTAGCTTCATCCCACATATTTCTAGAGTTGATACATATCATTCCACTATCATGATCTTTATTTACATTATTCCGATCAAAGGTGTCCCACCACTTGCACCTAAAAATAACACATTGGAAAGAAGAGAAGTCCACCTGAATGATCTCTTGTATCTTTCCAACATAACCTAACATCCCTAATATTAGGCTTTGATCGTAGTGGCTAGCACGAATAGATTGGTTGAACTCGACTTCCACTCCATAGTCTTGTTTCATGCATCCATTGTCAATATCCTCTGTGCGAAAATGATGTCCATATGCCCACATAGATGGGAACAAATGCACCTATAAAAAAGTAAAAAAATCGCAATGTCATGTGTCTAATAAGTCGACCAATAAAATACAAAATATAGATGTTATAGTTCAAACGTGCATTTAAATGTTATAAAATGTACACAAAGAGATTATTACCGAGTTCTGCACCCAATCCCTATGTTTAGTGCATCCTCTTTAGCACGCAGGTAACGACCATATGCATTGTATTTCTTTTTGACTTGGTCAACAACCCAACTGTTGGGGCATATCATTGGCATATTTTATTTTAAATGATCAGGATAAGGCATGCTTCTACCATTAAAACATCTATATTATTTCCTATCACTATCCCATTTCCTCCTCTTCTGTTCGTACAATGTGACCCACAACTGTGTTTCCTGCAAATTGTAAAGATTGAATTTATTGATGACATCAATTTTTGAATTCGTTGATGTGTGTGTGTGTGTGTGTGTGTGTGTGTGTGTGTGTTGTGTGTGTGTATTATTCATGAAATCAAACCGACATATAGTACGTATCAAATCAAATTATACACTATGAATTTTAGTGTGAATAGTTACTGTGTAGAAATTTAACAAACGATAAGTCACTTACTCTTTATCAAGTGCATTTTTCCATTCGTTTGTAGAAGATTCCCTTGTCTTTGTATTCATCCTTTTAGTCATCCCAAATCACTGCACCTAGTGTGTTTTTGATCTGGTTGATCTACTCACCGACATAATAAAAAGACTCATATGATATGTACCCCTCTACCATAGACCCCTCCGGATTTTCCCTTTGTCGAACAAATCCTTTCAATTTTTTCATGTACCTCTCTAAGAAGACCATCCAACGAAAGAGACCACTCCAAATAATTCAACCTTATCTATTAGGTGAATTAGAATATGAACTTGTAGGTCCATGAAATTCACCGACAATTCCTTCTCAAACATACAAACAATCTCAGTGATCTCTTGACGCCACCGTGGAATGCTAGCCATATGAATATCCTTTGATGTGATCCAATGTACAAATGAAAATAATTTAGATATGACACGTTGTAGGTACTGGGGGAATTCATGGTTCACACACCCATGCACCAATAGAGGATAATGACACTACAAAGTAAACACATACAAAATTAATTATGTTTTATCCCATAGCATGAATTTATAAAAAAAATAATAAAATAATGTTTTTGACATACATACTCTTAGAAGGTTCAAATGGTCACGTGGTTTTAACCCTAACAAATG
This sequence comes from Picea engelmannii, assembly GCA_009831015.1. Classification (NCBI taxonomy): domain Eukaryota; kingdom Viridiplantae; phylum Streptophyta; class Pinopsida; order Pinales; family Pinaceae; genus Picea; species Picea engelmannii. Next base: position 13,115 of record ML797478.1, read on the forward strand.
GTCTTCCATAGTGAAGCTACGTCGTAGTGAAGACTCATATAAATAAGACACCTTCACACCCAATATAACTTCCTTTTCCAAAGAAAGATCAAATTTCTTCAATATCCATGGGACATCACCTTCTTTGAAAGACCAAGAGGGACCAACCTCTCCTCTACTTTCTTTTCTTGGCCAATGTTTCTGTTTACTTTTTGAAGAAATATGATCTCTCCTAACAACCAATGTGTCACTTTATTTTGATGATACGTGCCTCCATAAAGAAGATGAAACATTTTTAAATATATGCATGGGATCTAGTAAGTGGGCAATCTTAAGATGCTCCCAATATAGGAGCTCATAAAAGACAGATTTTTTTTTCATCCCAATGGGAAATTTCTCAACATAGGGTTTGAAGAATTCTGGATCATCGAACATAGGCTCCCCATTTGAAACAAATATTTTTGTTAATCTCCTTCTCTTTCTCTCTCCCATTTTCTCTAAGCCATTATGATGGTGTCATTATTGCAGGCCTTTGGGATCTCTCTGGTTTACCATTGAAAGTGGATGTTTCTATTCTATAAGGGTGTTGTTATGGGAGGAATACCCTCGAGTAGTCATACACTGGCTTTCTTAGGTGGTTAGACCACCTAGCCTTCATAGAAGGTCCACAACATTTACATCCATGATAGCCTTTTGTTACAAGACCTACAAAATTATTAATGTATACAGTAGAGCATGTTAGCATCGAAGTCCATAACAGTTACAACAAATTAAATATGCCAAAAAATATTGTTATGTATATAAACAAATCAATAAACATGTGATTTACTAGAGAAAACTCCTAAGTCTGGATAATCATGTTGGTGTGAACACATATGCCATACAATGTAAAATACCTCTCTGTTGCGATGGGTCTTGATACATCATATACATGCATCCCTTCCCATAGTTCCTTCAATTCATCTACCAATGGTTGTAGGTAGACATCCATATTCTTCACTTGTCTTCTACTAGGGACTATAAGAGCCAACATAAGATGTTCATTCTTCACGGAAAACCATGGGGGGGGTATTGTTATTGATTACTACTATAGGCCAAACATAATAGTTGGTGTTTTATAGGGAATGTGGGTTGACGCCATCCATGGCTATGCTGAGTCGCAGACTTCGTACTTCATCCTTGAATTTTTCAAGCCATGTATCCTCTATATTCTTCATGGCCATTGAATCTGTTGGGATTCACATAACTCCCGACTCACTTTTGAGTGAGGCATGCCATCCTTGAAACATAGATAATTATTTGAAATGAAAGAGCCTTTGAATCCTTGGGATTATAGGCATGAATCCTTGGGATTATAGGCATGTGCCTCAATATCTTATGAAGAGGACCATGTGATTTAACCTTTTTTATTTTATTTATGACATATGTCATGCCCACATGTCAGACATATCTCTTTGTCTGTATATTCTCCTCTATATAGAATAAAATCATTCATCCACGCATGATATGATATGTACTTAACACCCAATATTTTCAACATTTTCTTTGCCTCTTCGCAACTGCCTGGCAATAAATTATCACTCGAAAGAACCTTAACTTTGAATAACCTACAGTTAGTGGGAAATATAAATGTACAATGTTATTTAATGTTCATAAAATCGATCGTTTTTAATGCTGATTGTGTGACAATATTTCTCAAATGATAAGGGAATTAATGATGATCAATTACCTCAATATTGTCAAGAAACATGTGTTTGACATGCCAAATTTTGCTTTCAAGTTGTACAGTAACATTGTTGTCCCCAATTGGGTATACTTTGACCGGATAGGGCCAACGAGAGGGGTGGTGGAAGTGGATTTTAGACTTTTGAATAAGGTATCAATGATATGAGAATCATCCCCTCACTCATCGTTCTAGAATGCATCTAACAACATTGTCTCCATGGAAGTTGTATCTCATAAATAATCATCCATACCAACCTCTATGTCATTGACTCCATTGCCAACTTGTGAAGAACTACTATTTCTATAGTCATTCCTAATTGGTGAATCTAGACATAGTGGGAATTGAATAGGTGGTTGATTCAACCATTCTTGATATGATTCCTCTCCAAGTTGTGCTATTATTGCAATCTTCTCTCGATTTGACATTGTAGTGGGGTGAAATGGAAGAAGATAGTTAGGTTTCTCATCATCAAAAGATTCCTAATTTCAAAAATATTGAATATTAGTTCATTGATGATATTAGTAAGCACAATGCAATTGGTTTGTTCAAATCACATTATACAAAACAATTATTACCATCAATGACCCAGGATTGCGGCTAGAAGATGACATGTTACTATTGGCAGTGTAAAGTGGTTGTCCATTTTCATCTACCAATTGCTTGTGGTATGTTTCTCCTGATAAGAGATTTCAACATTTTTGAATTGGTACTGGAATATTATCTGCATATGAACTTGATTTTGAATTACGATTCTTGCAAATTTGGATACATTTTTATTTAGATTGACATGGATAACAAAATAAATTCAATTAGTTGATCAAAATATAATCAAAATATGAAATTACTCGAGATGGAAAGGGGGAACTCCACGATGGAATTTGAGCAATATGGAACGGGCTTAAATTTGAAGAATTGGCCATTTGATATTGTAAGCTTCTCTCCTTGCATTTGAAAAAAATCAACAAGAAATTATTTTCAAGAATAAGGCAATTTTAAGTGCAAAATGTATACTATGATGTACTACAAGTCATGTGGATGCATCATGAAAAATAATTTAAGATGAATATATTATTTTGTGTGCAAATAAAAATTCAGATAACTTTGAAAACATAACAATGTGTTACTGTAACAAAAATGCACTGGTGTGTCTATAACATTGTAAAGCACCGAGCGTTTATATACGCATCACATCGGTCCCATGAATTCAAATAATAATAAAAATAATTATCCGATATCACTGCTCCAAAACTTTAAAACGCACTAGTGCGTCGTATACATATCAACAATGATGCGTTAAAGTAATAAACACATCGAAGTTTCCAATTTTTATTTATTTTTTAAAAGTGCGACTTTGTCTTTTTACAATTGAAAAATGAGCGGAAATTTAAAATCTAATTTCATAAAGTCATATAAATAGTAAAAACCTCTTCATTGTTTCATTATTTTACCAAAATTTACAATGGAAAGGTTTGCAAGAGAGACATACTGGAGAGAGTTATGGAGCAACAAAATACTTTAGAACAACAAGATTTATTTAGAAGATCAGAATTTGAAGGTAACTATGGTGCTTCATTTAAAACAATTTTCATAAATTCTTTCATGGGTATTAAGTTATTCAATATTTTATTATTTTGCCAAAATTTACAGGGTACATATTTGCAAGAGAGACATACAGGGGAGCACTGTGGAGCAACATATCAATACTTTTGAAAGCAGAGTTATTCAAAAGATCAGAATTGGAAGGGCATGGTAATTCATTCAAAACCCTTTTGGAGCAACAAAATTATTTAGAAAATCAGAAATCGAAGGGTTTTGTGATTCAGGAAAAAAAT
>ML797478.1:31620-72090 GCA_009831015.1 Picea engelmannii
ATTCTTCATAAATTTTACTAAGCACTTGAACCTAATTATTTAGCTCTAGGTTTCCAATTTAATAGGCCCAAGGGAGTTTTAAAATCACCATCCCAATCTAAAACTAAGGCCCTGGCCTAAACTAATGTTGGTGTTCTAGAACAAAAAGAGAAAAAATATAGTTATTACTTTAAGTTAATGCAAGTTTATTTGAAGGTATGTTGCTTGATAGAATGTATTTTGCTCTTGATAATTTACAATATTGCAGTAAATAAATGCTTTATAAGAAAATTATTATAAAGAAAAGTGTTTGAAAACTAGAAGAAAATAAAATAAAATAAACTCTTAATTCATTTCACTACACATTGCAATACAATAAGCAAGATTAAAACCTACTAAAACATCTCTACTAAAAAATGCCCAAAAATAGGAAGTGCATGATAAACTGTTCAACAAAGGTATAATTGCATTGAAAAAAAAAAAAAGGCACAATTATGCTTAGAGGGGTAAACCAAAGTCATGCGAGTCTTGTTCTATATTCACATGGGTTTCCTCCATTTCCTGTGTGGTTGCATAGTTTTTGTCAACATTCTAGTGTATTGTTAGAAAAATACATTGATAGTCACACAACTTGAGAAAAATTAAGAAAAAAAATAGGAATGCAATGCAACCGAAACAAGCGTATGGTGAGAATCTAAGATAAAAAAATCAATATGAGAGAAACTAGAGATAAAACAAGACCAAATAATCCTTAAATCCAACCAAAGAAGAGTTTTATGACCTCTTCTCTAATGGAGTTTTCATTCTGCTAAAGGGAGATTTGTTTGCAAGGGTACAAAACTCTCCCACAATAGTTCACTAGAACAGTACTATAGAAGACAAAAATAAAAAGTGAGATTTTACTTTTCCAAGAAAGAAAGAATTTATAGAGAGACTAGGATTTAAGAGGAAGAAAGAGTGATGTACCCATAGTTCACTTCTTAAAGATTCTTCCAAGCTTGATTTAACACTGGAGGAGAAGGCGACATCGGAGTAAATTTGCACACAAGACAATTAAAAAACCTTCATTCTATCCTACCTTGATAAAACCCTTGATATAGCTTACTCACAACAACATAAACCCTAATCAGCTTGATGAGTTAGTGAAAGAAGTGTATGAAAACAACATTAAATCAACATAAGTTAACAGTGAGGAATGAAATGTATTAAAGAAATTGAGAAATGAACTAGAGAGAAATGTGTAGACAATAATATTCTATTATATTATTGAATTTGTCACATAAATAACTTGATTACATAATAACATATTTAGAAGTCTTGAATGCCTCTAGCGACATTGATGACAACCTCATCTTCTATAACAACTAGCCACCTCTTTGGAACCCAATGAAACTCAACCTTATATTCTTGTCAACGTAGACACTCTATGTGCCTATTACCTAATATCACAATTCATCTTCCATGGTTACTTTCTCAATAGGTCAAGGGTTCAATCATTACAACAAGTATGAATTGCATACTCCAACACCCCCCCTTAATGAATACTTGTTGTTTAATTGATATCTTGGCCTTATTAATCTTCCATCTTCTTCCATCTACATCATCTCCAATCTTTCTTCATTTTCGTATGATTGATTGTGTTTTGAGTGTATTGCTTCATTTTTCTATCCAGTCATGACCCCCTTTAATGATAACTCAACCATTATTCATAATATGGGAATCACCTATCTATAGGTTGATTACTTACTCGCTTATAGCTCATAACCTTGTGAATCCCTTAACCATGCAACATATCATGGGTTTTAATTGGTTCACCCTTAGCCATAGTCCAAATTTTATTTAGTTTACCCTTAACCATTACACCACAAGTTTCATTGGTTTACTATTAACCATTACAACCTAAGTTTGGTTTACTCTTAACCATTACAACCTAAGTTTGGTTTACTCTTAACCATTACAACCTAAGTTTTATGTGGTTTATCCTTAATTAATATAAATGGTTTCTGGACTACCATGAACCATCAATTTAAACATATAATTTTAGGTTTACCACAAACCTACATGAACAATCGTATCATGCTTATGGGGTAATATTAACTGAAGTCACATTAAACTTGTTGGTTTTTATACTATTCCCTGTTTCACCGTGGTTTTCATATTATGCACTTTTGACCATGTGCAAACAAGGCTATTTTTCAACACATGGGAAAAAAATTCATTTATAAACTAACCATGGTGAATCTTTGTTAAGTAAACATGTAACATGAAATATAACACTGAAAACCTCCAACAAGGATGCTATCAAGAACAATGGGGATATGATAAAAAGAGAGGGGAAGAAATGGGGTAAGAAATGGAATATTAATATATTATCTCTTCCATAGGTCTCTCTCTAAAGTCTCCACTTATCTCCCATAATCTTAGAAATATTACTATCCTTGTATTTAGATGTGGGCCAAAAGGAGAATTACATGGTGTTCTTTGGGAGGCACATGACATTAAGGAAACCTTAAGTATATCAACTACAATATTGGTCATTTAAGATTATTTTTCCATTTAGGTTACTAAATATTTTACCATACATATGTCACCATACCTATAACTACCAACAAATACTAGCAATATGCTACAACAAAGGTTGTCTTTGTAAGTCATAAAAGAGACCAAGCAATTTAGAAATATGTTATTCATGTGTTGGTGCTAGAATTACCCATAGCTAAGCCAAGGTTTTCCACTACATGAATGCCATAATACACTCACCTAAACAAATTCCCTTTCCTAGACTAGAGCATTGAAGGGAAAGGATTTCCTTAGGGACTATGTTGTAGAAAATATGACTTTCTCACCTTGTGTTATGCTTGGATGGGTGGGAGAGCATGAAGTTGATTGATGGTGGAATTAGATGCTTGGAGGAGGTTTCAATAAGAGAGAGGTAGATGTTTGGTTCTATTGCATTATGAGCACTATGGGTTGGGCCACATGAGAGTTGGATCTAACAAATATTTTTTTCCCTTGTGGCCTCATAACTCAACTTAGGGGTGGCATACACAATATATGCCTATGGTTGGGTGGAAAATCACCTATTTGTAGCCATTTTGGTGGTAAGATTTTTAGAAAACACAATTTTTTATTCATACTACATGTTATTTGTCTATGTTCTGCAATTTAATAGTAGTAATATAAATGTAGAATGAAATGAGGTGTGTGTCTATGTGTGTGAATTTAGGCATAGTTTCATTGATGATTGTTAATGAAATAAATAATACTTGGATGATAATTACTCTACTTAGAATTATCAGAGTTAATCACTAAGATGGATGTTACATATGCATTTGGGGTAATTATTGGACATGCGAACGAGTAGGCTGCTACATAACATTAACCCCTTTTGTTATGCTCTCTAATTTTCCCACTCCTAGTTATTTTGCTATGCTATGGAACAAAATACAATAAAATAGAATGGAACCCCTTTTCCTCCTAGCGGCTCGGTATTTAACAGAGCTCGATAGTCGTCTAGGGTTAGGGTTTTGACTTCCTTCACCCTCAATTGTGATAAGGTTTTGGACCTTATAGAATATTCTTGAAAGTCCTCACGTGGCTAGCCCCATATGCATGATCAATGGGGGATGATGTGGCATCCTCTGGTACCATGGTGGTCAACATGATATGCCAACTTATGGGAAGCATAAATTTTTCATACGAGCTCTGATTGACATGATTTTTGCACTATTAGAAAGGTCTTGATGTGTCAAATAATGTCATGGGATCCTAGCTATTGCTAGGAAATTTTTAATCCCCGAAAATTCCATTTGATGCCTCAAAATGGCTCTGAAAGGTTTCAAACCCCATTTTTCCAAACTGGTATCTGCCATTAAAATGACCCTATAAGCTAATTCCTCCAATTTATTCCACTATGAAAGCATCGAGATAGATGAAAATTAATATAGTGATCCAATTCGGATCATACCTCCCCATGGGAGGATTTTGATCCCCAAAATATTTACTGAATGAGTTGATGAAATTTTTCCTCTACCTTCTCCCTAGAGTACCACTCTTGTTTGCTTGGAAGTTTTCCTTTCAGCCCAGTCTAACAAAGGTCATTTTTCCCCTGTCTTGTAGTTGTGAACTTCTTTTTCAAAACTGTGTCCTTTTCCAACTATGCCTTAACATCTTGTGCTAAGTCCTCTATGGAAAGTAGGACATTCTCCTCCTCCTAATCCAACATGGAAGGTTCATAGAGTTTGATATTCTCCATATTCACTACTGAGTAAATGCACACATATGGGGGTAAACTAAGTATGTAGGCATTATCTCCCACCTTTTCCAATACCTCAAAAGGACCATACCGTATAGCCTTGACCTTCTTACCATGACCCTTTAGTATTTTCTTCTTCAGTTGTAGCCATACTCTGTCTCCCACTCTGAATTTCTTTTTGTTCTGTGTTGGTCATTTCTAGCCTTGTACTTTTTCTGTGACTTCTTCAACATCTCTTGAACTTGCAAATGGATTTAATTTATATTCTCAACAATTTTTTCTACTTTTAATGCATCTCCTATGACGTCCTCCCTCGCTCCTCCTTATTTTCCATATATAACGACTAAGGGTGAAGGTGGAAAGTATCCAAAGCAAGTTTCAAAAGGTGACTTACCAGTAGAAGTGTGGATTTCTCTATTATTAGAGTGTTGTATATAGATCATATTTTCATCCCAGGTCGTTGGATGCTTCTAATTGTAACCCCTCAAAAGTTGCACCAAATTCATGTTGACTACTTATGTATTCCCATCTATTTGTGGATGGAATGTTGTACACCTCTTGAGCTTAATGCCCATCTTCTCCCATAATGTAGTCTAGATTGCACTGAGAAATTTGTTATCCTCGTCTGAGATGATGCTCCTTGGTATCCCAAAGTGCACCCAGACCTATTCAAAGAACATGTTTGTTGCTTCTTGTCCTTTGATGTCCTTTTTACAAGGCATGTGAATGTGCATCTTGTTGAACATGCCAGATACCACAAATAGACAGTCATGTAGCTTCCTAGTTTTTGGCAAACCTCCCTCAAAAACCATGGAAATAATTTCCCAAGGTTGAGTGGGTATAGTTAAGGGATGGTATAGAACTTACTTCCTGTTACTAAGCTTGTTAATACAACAAAGTATACATCCCATAATATACTGTGTTACATCTTCTTGCATTCTAGACCATTACACATACCTATGTAAGTTGGAAACTATCTTCCCAACACCAAAATGTCCTGCAACCTTGGAGGCGTGAACCTCTTTGATAAGCTGCAATCGTTCAACTTTAGGGACACAAAGCTGCAATCTGCCAACTTGTTTGTGTTTCCCTTCTTATCTTGATGCCTAGATGAAATTGTTGTAAGAACCCCATCCATTTGTAGTGCCTGGTTCATTTTATCTTAGTTTGGGCCTGGAAATACTAGAGTGGATGGTGATGTGTGTGGATGATGGTCTCCTTTCCCATTAGATAGTGTTTCCAAATTTTTACCTCTTGTACCAAGACATAGAGCTCTTTGGCATAGGTAGAGTAGTTGAGGACTGCCCCATGAAACACTTCAAAATGATAGAAAACGAGCCTTCCTCCCTACATCAAGACTACTCCCATGACATACCCACTGGAATATGTTTCCACTTCGAAGGGATTCTACAAGTTTAGTAGTGGGAGCATTGGTGCTTGAATGGTTTTTATTTTCATATCAAAGGCGTTTTGTTGATTTCCCCCCCACTGGAAATTCTTATTTCCTGTTGTTATTGCATGGAGTGGTTCAACTACTACTGAAAACAAAGCTATGAAATTTTGCAAGTGATATGCTACCCCAATAAAACTCATAACTTGTATGCAATTTGTAGGAATTGGCCATTTCATTTTGGCCCCCATATTGGAGGGATCCATATTGAGATCACTCCATTGATCACATACCCAAGATACACCAAAGATTGCTGAGAAAAAACACATTTCTTGAGATTATCCAACAACTGGTGCTTCTTCAAGGTCTCTAACACATGTATATGATGTGATATTTTCTCCTTAGGTAGCACTATAAACCAATATATCATCCAAATGGAAAATAACAAATGAATCTAGATAAGAGCATAAAACATAATTCATTAGTCTCCTAAATGTAGTTGGTGTATTGCATAAACCGAATGGAATAACCAACCACTCATACAAACCTTGCCTTGTATTGAAGGAAACATTCCATGTATCTTCTTCTTTGACTCATACTTGATATCCTAATTTCAAATACAACTTAGTGAAGTACTTGGCATTCTGCAACCGGTCCAACATATCATCGATCCTAGGCAGAGGGTATCGATTCTTTAGTATAATCTTGTTCAATTCCCTGTAATTGATACGCATTCTTCAAGTCTCATCCTTCTTGGGAAAAATTATGATGGGTGACCCACAAGGTGAGGTACTTGGTCGAGTCACACCCTACACCAACAATTGATGCAACTAATTCTTTACTTCGTTTTCTTCTAGAACAAACTATTTATACAACCCAATATTTGATAAGGGGGAATCTAGCAATAATTGGATTTCATGCTCCACTTCCCTCTTAGGTGGTATCCCTTTAGGCTCCTAGAACGCTCCCCTATATGCCCTTAGAAACTCTTCCAATTCATTTGTTTTCTTCTTAGTACACCCTTCCAAGGATCTATTTACTTTTAATGACTCTTCACTAGACTAAATTTCCCTTAGGAAAAGTAAAACATATTTCTTTCTAGAACTGATCAATTTCTTAGCTTGATTGAAACATACTAGTGAAATATTTTATTTTCCTTTGTGCACGTTGATGATGAAGGATTTCTCATCCTTGATGAGGCAATACTCGTTGTCTCTCCATATGAAGATATCATCCCTCATATACATGTAGGGGCTTCCAAACACTACTCCACATACATCCAATAGTACTATGTCCAGTACTACTTTATCTATAAAATCAACACTTACAACAAATTTAATCTTACACTGCTTTGTTACCTTGATCTTTGTATCCTTGTTTACCAAACCCAATTAATAGGGGATATGATGATCATGAACCTCCAATTCAATCTTGTTGATCAAATCTGTTGATATGAGATCATCTTATGACCCAAAGTCGAACAAAGCATCTATCTTGGTCTTCTTGACCTAGATATCGATGTGGAAGAGTTTAGTCTTCTCCTTATCTTCCTAGTGATGAAGGCTACCTAGATTCACCTCCTTCTGCAGAGATGTGTAAACAATATTTTTATCCACATAAGATCTAGTTTCAACCTTATTTCTTGAATCTGTGACTAGAAGGTTCTTTTTATTTTTGTCCTTCTTGTGGTTCTTCAGGTTCAACTCTGGATGTAGTTTCCAACACTTTTCCTCAATGTGTACATCAATGTTGCAATGATTGCAATGGTTGTTGGGATATTTTCACTGATGTGTAGTGGATATTGTCTTCTTATCATTGTCCCCTTTCCACTTCTTCCTCCCCTCCTTTTAATATTGTTGGTTCTCTTTCTTCTTAGAACCACTTGGTTTCCCCTTCTTTTGGCCTATGTTTTCCAGGTACTATGCTAGTACACATGCCTCGTCCACTGTCCTTGGCTTGAAAATCATTACTTGCTTTCGTAGATGGCTATGTAGACCCCCCTAGATATTTGAGGAGTACATTGAGGTTCTTGGGAGAGATATCCAACATGATGGCTATCTTTATGAACTTGATGGTGTACTCTTGTTCACTTTTCCCTTTCCTTTTTTCTGAAGTAATGTGAATGGATCCATTGGTCTTCTACGTACCCAATAGGATAGAAATGAGACTTAATGAGGGTTTTGAAATCCTACCACTTAATTGTTGGTGGATCACTCTCCAACCTAAGTGTTTCCATAGGGATTTCCCACAAGGTTTAAGCATGGCCCTCTAACTTCAGTCTGGAAAATGATACATTTTATTCTTCATATATATGGTGAATAATGAAATAAAATTATAGTTGTTGCAACCAATGATTCGACTTTAATTCATCGATCTCACCTTGGTATGGATTTATGTCTACTTTCACTTCCATATTGAATATGTACTATGAAGGGTTTATGGAACTGGAACTCGAATTCTCTTTCTCAAGTTCTTTCTATGACTCTTTTTCTAGGTCTTCATTATCTCCCAATTTCCCATTTGATCCGATCTCTAAGTTCGAGCCTCCAACTTCTCTGAATGGTCTGAGATTGCTTGCTAGAGATTCCATGAGGAGGGAAATATTGTGATATATGTCAGCGACTTGCTCTTCCATTTCATTTTGGCCCCCATATTGGAGGGATCCATATTGAGATCACCTCCATCGATCACATACCCAAGATACACCAAAGACTGCTGAGAAAAAACACATTTCTTGAGATTATCGAGTAACTGGTTCTTCTTCAAGGTATCTAACACATGTATATGATGTGATTTTGCTCCTTAGGTAGCACTATAAACCAATATATCATCCAAATAGAAAATAACAAATGAATCTAGATAAGGGCATAAAACATAAGTCTCATAAATGTAGTTGGTGTATTGCATAAACCGAATGACATAACCAACCACTCATACAAACTTTTCCTTGTATTGAAGGAAACATTCCATTTATCTTCTTCTTTGACTCATACTTGATATCCTAATTTCAAATACAACTTAGTGAAGTACTTGGCATGCTGCAACCGGTCCAACATATCATCAATCCTAGGCAGAGGATATCGATTCTTTAGTATAATCTTGTAGGAATTTCTCATCCTTGATGAGGCAGTACTGGTTGGCTCTCCATATGAAGATATAATCCCTCATATACATGTAGGGGCTTCCAAACACTACTCCACATACATCCAATGGTACTATGTCCAATATTACTTCATCTATAAAATCAACACTTACAACAAATTTAATCTTACACTGCTTTGTTACCTTGATCTTTGCTTCCTTGTTTACCCAGCCCAATGAATAGGGGATATAATTATCATGAATCTCCAATCCAATCTTTTTGATCAAATCTGCTGATATGATATCAACTTATGATCCAGAGTCGAACAAAGCATCTATCTTGGTCTTCTTGACCCAGATCTCGATGTGGAAGAGTTTTGTCTTCTCCTTCTCTTCCTAATGATGAAGGATACCTAGATTCACCTCCTTCTGCAGATATGTGTAAAAAATATTTGYATCCACATYAGAGCTAGTTTCAACCTTGTTTCTTGAATTTGTGACTAGAAGGTTCTTTTTCTTTCTGTCCTTCTTRTGGTTCTTCAGGTTYAKCTCTGGATSTAGTTTCCAACACTTTTCCTCAATGTGTACATCAATGTTGCAATGATTGCAATGGTTGTTGGGATCTTTGCAMTGATTTGTARTGGTTATTGTCTTCTTATATTTGGCCCCTTTCCACTTCTTCCTCCCCTCCTTATAATCTTGTTGGTTCTCTTTCTGCTTAGAACCACTTGGTTKCCCCTTCTTTTGGCCTRTGTTTTCCAAGTACTATGCTAGTACACATGCCTCRTCCACTGTCCTTGKCTTGAAAAACATTACTTGCTTTCGTAGATGGCTATGTAGACCCCCGTAGATACTTGAGGAGTACATTGAGGCTCTTGGGAGATATATCCAACACGATGGCCATCTTTCTGAACTCGATGGTGTACTCCTGTTCACTTTTCCCTTTCCTTTTCCTGAAGTAATTCCAATGGATCCATTGGTCCTCTATGTACCCAATAGGATAGAACTGATACTTAATGAGGGTTTTGAAATCATCCCACTTAGTTGTTGGCTGATCACTCTCCAACCTAAGTGCTTCCATAGGTATTTCCCACAAGGTTAAAGCATTCCCCTCTAACTTCAGTCCAAAAAATGATACCTTTTGTTCTTCATCTATATGGTGAACAATGAAATGAAATTATAGTTGTTGCAACCAATGATTCGACTTGAATGCATCGATCTTACCTTGGTATGGCTTTATGTCCACTTTCACTTCCATATTGAATAGGGAATATGAAGGTTTTATGGAACTGGAACTCGACTTCTCTTTCTTGATTTCTTTATATGACTCCTTTTCTAGGTCTTCATTATCTTTCGATTTCCCGTCCGATACGATATTTGAGTTTGGGCCTCCAACTTCTCTGAACAGTCTGAGATTGCTTGCTAGAGATGCCATGAGGAGGGACATATTTCAAGATATGTCAGTGACTTGCTCTTCCAACCTCGTAAATATGTCCTTTCCTAGATCTCAAGGGTTGTTATGAATAGACTCATCGACCATGTCTAGGGTTCTACAAATTTCTTCTTAAACCGGTTGTTGGATCCCTACAAATTTTGACAAATACCCCAAGAAAACATGGTCTAATACCAATATGATCGATAAAATATCGTGGATATTCCACTGGAACAGTTCGTCACAACATATTTGATAAATAAAAAAATGTCGCTTGATGCCTAAAAATGGCTCCGGAAGGTTTCAAACCCCAGTTTTCCAAACTGGGACTTGCCATTAAAATTACCCTGCAAGCTCATTCCTCCATTTTTTTCCACTTTGAAATCATCGAGATAGATGAAAAATAATATAATGATCCAATCGAGACCATTAATTATCCTTCACTAATTCTACAATTTTATTATATAGGTAATAAGAAATATATATCCCAAGGGGTTAGCTCATTCAATTTTCGCTAATGTTGTTAGCCTTTTAGCTAGTTTCATGCCAACAGGTCTCCAATTCAAATCCCCCTAGATTAGGTGTACTAGTTTACACTGTCAATTTTACTATAGTTGTCATCCATGAATGTGTGGAAGCATCCCTTGCATTTCCAGATGAGGTTTTCCTTGGAAGAAAAGTACTAAAAAATATTGTGTATAGTAAGTAATTAAAATTGGCTATATAATATAAAATTCCAATCAAAATATATAACATAATGATTAAAAAATAAGCTTTTAGGGGATGTGAATGTAAGATAAACTAACAACATTTATGGTTATCAATTTATTTAGACTCTATAAAAAAATATTGACTTTCTTAAGTTTCAAAATTTTAGGGTCTATTAAAAAGGTAACTCTATGGAATTTGATAATTTTGGGATCTATAAAAAATGCCAACTTCATAAAATTTATTAGTTTTTGAGATTACAAAAAAAATCAACTTTATGAAATATGAAAGTGGGTTGGAATTGGATGAGACTTAATGAAATTAGTGCTTTGGGGACTACATTAAGGTTGTTGTTGGTTTGGCTAAGTAGGGTTATGTTACTAAAGTGTGAATTATAGTAATACTAATGTGTAGTTTAGTTGAGAGTGAGGTTGCAAAGGGGGAGTTTGATGTTGAGGTGGAGGTTGTTGGTAAGATGTGTAAGGAGGTATTAAATATATGTTAGGTTGAGTTTAGCTATGAGTATCTCTTGAAAAAGTATATATTGGGGTAGGATCAAGTATGACACTAAAAGCACCTATGATCCTATAACTAAAGGCTTGGTGTGAAGGAATATGCCTAGGTTGAGAGAAACTATAAAGGATAACAAACGGTTGGGTCCAAGTGACCATTATAACTTGGTTATAAGGATTGGTTCAAGGACACTAGATTTATGGAGGACTCAAAAGGTTTGAGAGAGGTTGAGATGAAGGATTTCTAGTTTGGACTAAAGGGGTTGGCTTAGAGGAGGCATAAGCAAAGACATGTTGTATTTGACCATATGGGCTCTTGAATGTTTGAGAGTTGTGGAGGTGAGAAAGGTATATAGGTTCACCAAGTGAACTTAAAGGGATCCATACCAATAGAAAAGATAAAGTTGAAAGAAGAGAGGAAAAGGAAATTGCTTTTGAAATTACAAAAATGTTGACATATGAGTGCGAGTAGTAAATAAAATTATCCTAATCTATGTAGGCACCACTATTATGTTTTCTTGGAGACTTGGAGTGGCCTATAAGCTTAGGGATTTGATTGATTAACCCAGTGGTTGAAACCATAAAGATAGCAACATTTCTACATTTTCTAGGGAAATAGAGAGGAGGTGATAAGCTAAGAAGAAAAAATATTAATAGGAAATTATGGGAGTTGTCGCTAGGTTTTGAGAAGAAAATAATAACATAGGAAGGTGAAGAAAGGAGGGAGGCAATCTAAGCATTAATTTAATTAGATGTGCTTAATGTGAACTAAAGGGGGTGTTTAAGGAGTGTTTGTTGTTTATTAAAGGAGGGAACCTTACTTAAATGGAGCTAATCGAACTAAAGCACCTTAAAAATTAAAAAAATATATAGAGAAAGGGAAAAATTGTGGGTTTATTAATGAGAAGCGATGAATTTCATGAGAAGAGATGAAAAATAAGGTAGGGAAATTGAGAAGAGATGAAGAACATGGCTTAACTTAGATGAGAAGAGTTGAAAAACATGGCTTAACTTAAATGAGAAGAATGAAAAATAAGAGAGGAAATAGAGAGAACTATAACCAAATCTTGTCTTTTGATCCGAAAACCCAACCAAAAGAGAGAAAGAGAGGATAAAAAATAAGTTTTATTACCTATTTTTCTTCTTGGTGAGATTATGAATTTAGGAAGGAAAATGCTACTTGATTTCCTAAGAGTTCAATCAATGAAGTGGGATTTATACTCTTACCATGTGATCTCTAAGACTAATAAGCATATCTAAAAAGGAATTAAGAAGATAGTAGGAATCGAGTCAATAAGTGCAATGAGAGGGAAGGCATGTATGTGTTTCTATATTTTTCTTATTCCACCTTTAAATGAAGAATGAGGTTTCCCATTTCTCCACATAGTATGACAATACTAAAATGAACCCCAATATAATCAAGGAATCAAGGAAACATACAAACACATAAAATCAATAAGCATTAACAAATGATGTTTCCCAATGCCCTTGTTAGGAAGGAGACATCCCCTACTTTACAATTATCGATATCCTTATTTTAGGGTAAATTGTTGAATCTCCCCTAACCATGTGGATCTAATTGGGTTGAACCTAAAGAAGGGTAAAACAACCAAGGATATAAAGAAAATATGTAGGAGAAATGTATAGAAACAACAAATCAAAATCTAAAAACCATGATGATCTAGGACAACAACAAATGGTGATTACCAAACCTACACAAGTATTTGAGAGAGGGTGGCCTTTCCTAAATACAAAAGATGAACACCATTTGGTGAAGCCTGGAACCCAAATCAGGACTAGAAGAGGCCAAAAATCATTCAATTTATAGAAAACATATGAAGAAATTTAGAGAAGGTAACCTCCTCAAGAATTTGAGGATGGTGGAGAGGAGAAGAGGGAAGAAACCACCACAATAACCCAAGAGAGAAATTGTGTGACGAAGGGAATCCAAGAGATTGAGTATGTGAGATGATTAAAGATTGTTTAAGACAGTAAATGAAAAATACAAAGGGTGCATCTATTTATAGTGGAAATATACATTGAAGAGACCCTAAAATAAGAGATCTTTGGGCTTGGACGTCCTCCTTATCAACAATTTAACATGCAACGTATTGTAAAATAACTATAATTTATTCCAAGGAGAAGAAAATTGAGTCTCTGCTTTGCAAGACTGTAATAGATAATAGTGAGATCATAGGTGTCATCAACACTGAGAATAAATTCACTTATAGAGGCAGAGAAAGAAAATAAAAATGGGAAAACAATTAGTTGAAGGAGTCCAAAAAACGAAAAATAATCCAAAGAGGAATCTCAACAACCCATGACACAAATTAGGGGCCAAAATTAAGAAAGTTGAGCCCCAATAATGATAAAAGGGAGTTATAAGGCTAAATTAGGAAAAATGACCTAGTAATTAGATATTTATTCATTTATCAATTAATCAAACAAGACATCAATACCCAAGTAGATTACCCAAAAATCAGTTAATTAAAATAAGAGTGGGTGATTATAAAAATGATAATGACTTTTACAACCAATTTGTAAGAATCCTTTATCAAATAGAATAATGGATCACACATTAAAGTTGTGTTATACAAATTCATGTAAGTTTTTTTTTCAATCAAATATAAAATTCTTGTAAATTACAAATTTACATGTTTAAGTTTCAAGACATACATGTAACAATGCATTTGATACTAACTTAAAAAACTATTAACATCAACAAATTAAATTATATAAAAGGAAACAAATATTATTTAATAGATAATTTACCAATCAATATCATAAAATTCAACTCTGTTGAATTTTCCACATTTAAACTTTCATATTTTCTCAATATACTTTCACAACTAACTTGAAATCAGTTCACAAATCCAAATAACATTCAATAGCTACTTATAAGTTTGAATTCATGAGAGAACCCTTATATACTTCTAAATTTACACTTCCACACCTTCCCAATATATTTAGACATTTACACCTCTATTCTACTTTACTTGATAGCTTCTACATGTTCCTACTGTCTTGATCTTGATAGGGAAATAAAATATGTGCAATTATTCCACTTTTGTAGGCTAGTAGAAAGATTCATTTTACTATGTTTTCCATTTTTAGTGGGTCTTGTTGGACTTATTGCACTCATAGACATCTTTATATTGAAAATGGGTTTTTATATATATATATATATATATTTAACAATAAATATTAAATGGATGTTCAAGGTTTAATGAGCTTTGAATATTCTTTGTTGTCATCAAGGAAAAGAGGGATAAGATTAAACTCATAACCTAACATTTTTTCATTTATATAATCTCATCTTTTCCTGAGCATTTTTCCCTTTATCATTTTAATGGTATGGGTATAGAATAATCATGAATGACTAAATGTCCGCTTCCTTTGACCATCATGCTTAACTAACTCATTGATGCCAAGGTAGAGTTCGAGGGTTCCTTGTTGTACAGAGAAAGCCATCGTTCAACATCAAAGAATAAAGCATTGGGGAATTTGATCACATAGAGTCTCTGAGCGGTCTGAGGAATTTGATCATAAAATAACAATGATAAAGCAACTGCAGCCCCTGGAAGAATCTCTTTTTAATGAAAATCCTTGCAGTTGGCCAATTCTCCCCACTAAACTTTGCTATTCTGTAAGAGTAGATAAAGGACTCTCCATATTAACTCTCACATGACATCACCAGCTGTCATTAGTGGTTCCTTGAAAGTTTCCTATGAATTTTAATAAAGTTATTTGAATCCATATATCGTTTCAGTCACTCCATTAAAGTTCATTTGCAGATTTTCATTGAAAAAATATCAGACTACCTAAAACAAAACTAACCTCTTTCCATCACCACATCTAATGTATTAGGTTTTTCTACCAATGTAAAATTTTCATGCACTAGCTTAACGGAAAATAAAACAAAACAAAACCGTTTTCTTGATGCTTACATCTCCAGTGTTTTTTTGTTGGATACGATCTTCTATTTTGTCATGGTAATCTAAATAGGGATTCTGCAGATTTCGTGGATTTTGAAGAAACAAAAATAGCTCTAAATACCTTTCCTTAAATCTTGCTTCATGGATTTTGAAGAAAYAAAAATAGCTCTAAATACCTTTCCTTAAATCTTGCTGTTAGTTGTTAAAATGTTACATTTGGATTTTAAGATGTGATTTTCTTTCCCTAAATCTTGCTGTTAGTTGTTAAAATGTTACATTTGGATTTCTGTCTGTTAGTTGTTAAAATGTTAAATTTGGATTTTAAGATGTGATTTTCTGTGTATAGAAATGAGAAGATACCTTTCAAAAATATGATAAGTTAGTATTAGTTTTCAAAATAATAAAAAAAAAAAAAATCATTTTATGTTGTTTTTAATACATGGAGGATGCATCAATACTACAATAACATGTAATTATTTTACAGATTATTCAGTATTCAAATCTAAGTGGGCCTAATGGTTAAGAACATGTGTTTCCTTTTTAGTGGTCACATATTTAAATCCATTATGTTCACTAGGATTATCGGTTAAGAATATGTGTTTCCTTTTTAGTGGTCACATATTTAAATCCATTATGTCCACTAAAATTCCATTATGTCCACTAGGATTATCGGTTAAGAATATGTGTTTTCTTTTTTAGTGATCACATATTTAAATCCATTATGTCCACTAAGATTATCAAGGTGAAATCACCCCTTTCTTTTATATAAATTGAATTTTTGAATGCATCCCTTGAATGCATGGATTATACAAACGAAAAAAAAAAAAAGTTAGAATATCTATAGTACTCAGTTCTTTGTTCTTTTTAATTGGAGGCGGCAGTATTGGAGGTCAATTCACAGTCTATTAGTGGTTCTCGTTGGTATTATGGACTACTTGCATTGATTGGTCTTATGATTACTAGCATTCCATGACTGTATTGGAGGTCAATTCACAGTCTGCAAAAATACTGGAACTCTGAGGTGCACTTGATCAGTTCTAGCTTGCACCCATTTATTCGAGAATTTTGTATTGTTTATGATCACTTCCGATTGAACCCATTTACTTTTCAGGTATCATTCGAGAATTTTGTATTGTTTGCATGATCACTTCGGATTCTCCGTGCTATGGCTTTAGAATGACATGATAGGCAACAGATTGAGAATCTTTCATTTCTGGATTTTATTACGCTTGAGACATGACTGGTTCCAGATTAAGAAGAAAATAGTTCAGCTTAAAAAAGGAAGCACAAGATAATTTACATGCAAGAAAATCAGGAGCCATAATATAGTAGAGTTTTAATGATAGCTTGTGAAGTGGATGATTAGCTAATAAAAATTGGAAGACATGGATTCTGAAAACATAGCGCAGGAAAAGAAAAACAAGGATGGTGAAAATCTAGCAGCAGGTCGAGGACTACATTTTGTATTGGTTCATGGAGCTATGCATGGAGCATGGTGCTGGTATAAGATTGTGGAGCTTCTTGAGAAAGATGGTCACAAGGTGTCAGCCATCGATCTGATGAGTGCTGGTACAAATCCGGTTAACGCTGATTCCATCACGTCATTCGAGGAATATAATCAGCCTCTCATGCACTTCCTAGCCAAGCTCCCACGGACAGAAAAGGTGCTTGCATTAATTCTGGTTATAAATTCATACTCACAGTTGAATCAATTTCATGTTTTCAATGGTCATTAATGTAGTTAGAGGAGATTGTGCTTGAACTCCATCTACATGTCCTCTTTGGAGCCCTTCAACGGTTAGACTCACAAATAAAAGGGTACCCTTCCACAATAATAGCTAGATAAAATGGGATATCCGACCTTAAGGGATCAAGGTGTTCTTCTGAATTCTTTTCCTGTACAACTTTTGGTGAAATTTCTTTGTTAGATCTCAGCAAGTTCAAAGGCACTGAAACATCCTAGATATTGACTACCAAAATGTGCAGTGGTTGAATGATGGACCTGGAGAGTAGTCTTTGCCGTTAGACCACTTGCTCAAAGTGCAACCACACCATACTTTGAAATGATACTTTGTCCAATGCTGATCATGCCTGGCTTTATACTTCTCTTGAGCTTTGGCCAGCTGTTCCTGCACCTTTTGATGTATCTACCCAATTCTCTCAACAAATTTGTTTTCCTTATCTACCTCTGATTCTTCTGAATCCTTAATTGCTTGTTGTTGCTCAAGTACAAAATAAATTGGGGCCTGCAGAAGATAGCCCATACATGTCTCAAAGGGTGACATGTTGGTAGATAGATGCACCGCCCTGTTTAAACAATGCTGATTATATGCTAAACTTTCGTCCCATGTCTTAGGATTTTTCGATTGTTTCCCCGCAACAAATGCACCAAAGTCCTATTCACCAATTCAATCTGTCCATCGGTTTGTGAATGGAAGGCCGTTGACCTCTGCAACTTAGTGCCCATCTGATTCCACAATGTCGTTATAATTTACTAAAAAATCGAGTATCTCTGTCTGACACAATTGATTTTGGTAGACCAGAGTGAACCTACACATGACTAAGAACTTGTGCGACTTCTTGATCTGATATGGTTTAATCTGTCCAATACCAAAAAACAAATAATTAAGTTCTTGACGAGTTTTGAACCAACCACCCATGAAATCCATAGATATACTTTCCCAAGGCCAACTAGGCACTAGCAAGGGCATATACAGTTACTTGGTTTGCTGGTGCAGCACAGTTTACAATCTCTGATGCACTTTGCAACATCATTCGCAATTTGGGCCAACGTAATACCCTTGCACATTAGAGACCGTTTGGCTTACACCAAAAAGACTAGCTACCTTTAAGTTCTGGGCTTCACATATCAGACAAATTCTAATATCTCCTTGTAGGATGCACAATCTGCCCATTCGATATAACAGTCCATTCTGAAAATGAAAATCAGAATTAAACTTGGAAATCCCTTCTTGTTCAGACTCTTGGTAAACTTCCTTGAATTCAGCATCCTCAACATATAATTCTTTGTAATCTTCATGAGTAAATGGTTCCAGTTGCAAGACTGCTTTCTGCTGCTACCTTGGTGGCTGGTGGTCTGGACAACATGCAAACCATTTTTTTGTTGTTGTCCCCTTCTTGTATTTGATTAGAAGGTCGAATCGTTGCAGTAAGCCCATCCTATTGAAATGGCAAAACTGTTTTATTTTGCTTTGAATTTGCAAGTGTTACAGTGGTTGACGATCCATAGAGATCAGTGTCTCTTTTCCCAATAGGTAGTGCTTCCATTTCTTCACAGTTGACGGTTGACGATCCATAGAGATCAGTGTCTCTTTTCCCAATAGGTAGTGCTTCCATTCCTTCACAGTTTGGACCAAGTTGCTTCCATTTCTTCCTTGGCATAAGTTGGATAGTTCAATTGTGCCCCAGAAAATAACTCAGAATGCTAGCATGCCGGTCTTGCTCGTTGCATGAGTACTGCTCCCAAGGCATACCATGAGGCATCGGTTTGAATTTGAAAAAGTAATTACTGGTTGAGCAATGCTAACACTGGAACTCTGCTAATTTTCCTCTTCAACTCCTCGAAGGCATTTTCCCTGTGAAAATGGCACATTTGGAGAAGTATGCTATAAATTTTCACAAATATTGAGTAGCTCCGATAAAACTCCGAACCTCTGTGACATTATTGGATCTAGGCCACTCAAGTATTGCCTTGATATTAGCAGAATCAAGTCAATTCACCATCACACACAACGAATCCAATAAAGATTAAATGCTTAGAAAATTCACACCTCTTCAAGTTTAGAAGCAACCC
This sequence comes from Picea engelmannii, assembly GCA_009831015.1. Lineage (NCBI taxonomy): Eukaryota > Viridiplantae > Streptophyta > Pinopsida > Pinales > Pinaceae > Picea > Picea engelmannii. The sequence continues at coordinate 50,727 of ML797478.1, forward strand.
ATTCTTTCACAGCATTTCAAACACTTGTTTTAGGTGCTGAATATGCTCTTCCCATGTCTGGCTGAAAATAAGGATATCATTGGAACTTTTCACTTTTTTGTCATAGATTTCTCATATATCATATAAATAGAGAGACATTTCTTATTTTGTAAATCATTGCTACTTGTGGAGATTTATCACTCTTGTTTACTTCTACTTGTTGTCTGTCATGAAGAATGCTATGGATGGTTAACTAGGGTGATTTTTTTGGGAGCAATATTGTTTGTGGATCTTCTACTACTACTTTGATGACATGGAAATTGGGGTTTTGATGGATGAAAAATGTTTTGCGTAAATGCTCTCTTTTCATCTTATGGTTATGTTTATGAATGCATTTTTAGATTGATGTTAAATTTATCTAGTCGTGGTTCTTCATCCTCTTGGATCATTCTTGAACAAACACTTCTTATCAAAATTCTTGGAAGATTATCTAGTGGAGAAAACTTCCGTTGATTCATCCTTTAATATTTTAGGAGGATTGCCTAGGGTTAATAGTGGACAACCCCTAAGCCTCACCCTAAAATAATCAACTTCATTTCTCCCCAAGAAAGAACTTTATTTGATCTCATATGCCCAAAATAGTATGCAGTAGTCTTTTTCTCCCAAATAGTCAATCATTACTATTGAATTTTACTGTTTTATGGTTAAATCTAGAGTTTGTTTGCTGCAAATTTTCATTTTCAGCCATATTGACCTAAATTGCATTGCTAAAACCCTAATTTAATTTTCTGAAATGTTATGACAGCCATCTAAGACAAATGTCCAAGGTTCTAGAGTTGTTTACTACTGTTTGAATTTTTTTATTTTGTTAGCAATTAAAACCCTAATTTAACTTAGTGTTTAACCCTCTTATTTACCTGATCATTTGCATGATCAAAGGGCTATTATTTTGCTGTTGTAATCATTTATTTACTACTGCAATAATTCATTTTAATGCTGAAAAATAATTTATCTTACTATTGCGATAATTTTACTGTTGCTAAACAATCACTTATTTCATTGTTGAAACAATTTATCTACTGCTGAAAATCATTTACTTTTACTGCTGTAATGATTTTTTCCTGTTGAAATTATTTATCTTAATGCTGTAATTTCATCTATTTCTTGCAAGTTTTACTTCAGCTTTAGAGTGTTTCTTTTTTTTTTTCTAATGTTGGGGAACTCTACTTGATTCACACTTGACTTGGAAAGCCTCTCTATTTGGCTTGAATCATCAACACTTTAAATATAGAAATTGTCTTATTCCACCACTTCTTCATCCTTATCTTGGTGGTAGTTTGAGTATTCACCCCAAGGGGGCGTAGACTTGATTGTGTCTTGCCTAGGGATTCTTGGAGGCTACTAGGGAAGCCTCCCTTGTGTAGGATACTATTCCTTCACTAAAAAGAGAGAATTTGTTGCCTAGGTGAAGTGGTAACATCTTCCATATTCCACTAATATTGTGCCTTGTGAAGAATTTGCACTTGGTGCTAGATTGTGAGGTAACATGAGACATTGAGCAGGTATCAATATTTAAGAATCCTCATTTTGGCTATGACTTGCTACCTCCCAAACCCACACTTCAATTGTTACAAATTCCTTTAACTAAGTGCAATCTGGGCGCTTAGGAAGATTGTCCTTTGTCACCACAATAATACTTCGTCTCTCTTTAGGTCATTTCTTTTTTGATAAAAGAGGGGAACCCTAGAAAATATTTTTTATGATGTTTTCTTTAGAATAAAATGGATGGTGGAATTTACCAAGACCAGTGCCTATCAAATTGGGTTATGGAGTCAAGATAATGAACAAGAGGGTTTGAATTTGATGAAAATGCATAGTTAGGATATTCAATACATTCTAACTAACCACGTGGATCCTCTTTAATATGAAAAATATTAATGGAGGGACCTTTCAAAGACACACCTCACAACAAGTACAAAACAACCAAGTAATAACGTGCAAACATGAACTTGAAAGGGATAACTACGATTTGTCAATATGCAAAAAAGACAATAGTAATATCAATAAAATGAACAAATATTGTACTAAGAGAGGGAGGGTGAAACCTCAACCATGACATCTTCTTATTGGAGAAAAAATTCCCTTCTTCAAAGATTACACAAGAATATTGTAAGAGTAATTTCTAGCCATCAAATCAACAAATGAAAGTACAAAAAGATGAAAACCTCAACTTGAACTTGTCTTTCCCCCAATCCTCCCAAAGATATTCAACTGTGTGTTTGGTGGGGAATTCCCAATATTCCAACCATGCCTTTAGAAAATGGAAATTCTCCTCTATTTATATATTTCAAACCAAGCCCCAATCAACAAAATAATAAAAAAAGAGAGCTAGAAACCCTAGAGTTAGGGTGATCCTCTTAGAGTAGCTTTTAGGGTTTGATTTAATTACAAATTGACATGTGTCAACTTCTCCTTGAGGTGGATCCTCCAAATATGTGAAAAACATGCCTTGAATAATGTGTAATCCCTTATATAGACACTTTAATATTCTTTAGATGACTTCTTGAAGAGGGAATCCCTCATTTAGAGAGTAACTTCATGACCAAGCAACAAAAATATCCTTATTTTCACCCTTGGAGTGGAGCACCCCTAGTCAAGTGATCCCCTTTTTACGATACAAATGCTTCTAGCACCACATGGTACCTTTATGAAGAGGGTGTTCCTCCTTTGGTTTCTTTCCTTTCCACATCTCATGATTTAGACCTCCTCCACTATAGGGATTTTCTCTTTTAATCTCTTTCCTTGCCACATGCCATGCTTTGAGCTGTGTTCCTCCCCTATCTTTCCATAAGTCATGCATATGACATCTCCTATGGTAGGGTGTTCATCTTCTAAGGTTCCCTTCTTGCTCACACCATCCATCCATGTGGTCTAAGGCTCTCCATCAATGATGATCAAACAATAATGTAGACCATGTAGCCATAACTCCAACTATGGGTCCAATGTGCCTAAATGGAACCTCGTGGTGAAATATTCCTCTAGAAAAGCCTCCATCAAACTAACAATACCCCTCTACATCTGTGTTCTTTCCTTGAATGATGAGTGGTACTCAACAAATATAGAACAAGGTGAATGGCCTCCAAATGTCTTTGCACAACCAGTAATTGCCACTGAACTCCAAGAATATTTTGTTGTGATTGGTGAGAAAAGAAAGCACATGAAAATGTGAAATAAGACATGCATTTTCAAGTGAAAACAATCCAGCTCCATATGGGGACTACACTCCTTTGTGCGGCGTAAGAGAAATCCAAACTATCTTCCTTATGTACCTACAAGGTGAATCAAAGAGATGGATGCCTATGATAGGATGGGTCAAAAACTTCAAATCTCTATTATATGCTAAAAAATGTCTTCAATTCAAATTTATTACAAAATATTTGAGAATGCTCATCTAACTACTCATTTTCAAGGGGCTCTACAAATAAGGCATGAACCCAAAATGACAAAGAGAGCATAGCATAAATGAAACCTCTTTCTTGTGAACATTGAGCTTATTATTCCTAGCCTACTCTCAATAGGAAGATGAGATGCTAAGTGAAATCAAAGAGCCAATGCAACCACTATATCGCCTCAACAAAAAGATGATATCTTCCCCTGTGTTTATTAATAAACCAAAACAAGGATACATCAAACATCTTGCAAGGATATGTTGGAACCTGTGTCACTGTGTGGATGAAAATTGAAATGAACACTTAATGATGGAGAAAGGCATCAAGATCACACCATTGTTGTTGTGTGTTTCTACATGCTCTCTCTATCCAATGATGGATAGGGATGAAGACGTCACCTTCGGTAAATGAACACGATATCCCATCATTAATCCATGAATAATCCTCATGCACTACGATGCACCTTTATGAATGCTCCAATAACTTACCACTTTTGTTGCAATGCAGATCATCTACCCAAGGCTTAAAAAATAAGGGTTTAGAAGACGACTCAAAGGTAAACTTGAATTTTTTTTGCTTCCCTCTTTCACTGCCATCTATCAAATCTATACATGATGTATGCCATAAAAAATCAGATTTGAAAAACAAATCAACTCATTATTTAGGGCTTGATGCCCTCTTTTGGAAGGATAAAAAATGTTTCCATACATCAAAGATTGTGCATTTTCTGTCCAAAATATATTCCATCCCCCAAAACACACCCCTTTTCTGATTTTGTACATATAAAGGACACAAGATGAAGATTTCAATGGTTGGAATTTTTTTTTCATGTGCCCTAATCTCATGATGACTCTTCTCCCAATGGAGCAAAAAATCTGATTCCCCATTGTGTATTGATCTTGATTATAAAAAAATAGAAGCAAATGCACCACATACCCAACAATCCTTTAATGGTCCAAAAGCAATGAAAACAAAATCTGAATTGTTCTCTTCAAGCATCTTGAAATTGCTCTCAAGGCTGATCGGAAAAGGGAATTGTAAATCCATGTTTTCCACCACCAATATTTCACTATCCATGTCATAGATGGGATCTTCATGATCAAACCAACAATCTAAATCCCATGTACATCTTCTAATCAAGCCAATATTTCTTACAACATCATGATATTGACTACCATGTTCTTTATCAAATGAGATAATAGAATCTACTAAAATTTCTTCATTCTCCAATGGATTCTCTACATCATCTACCCTTTCAACTCTTCAAAAATTTCATCATCATGTTAAAAAATTTGAAGAATAAATTCAACATAACTTACCAAAGGCTTGTCCTCCTTGGAAACAATGATGGTTGTTGGAATGTCATCCTCATGCAAGTGTACATCATAAGATACTTCCTCCGAAACAAGACATGATGCATAATCTTCCACACAATCTTCACTATCAATATCTTCATGATGTGTTGCAACAAGGTTTTCAGGAACTTCATCAAACTTCTCTTCATTTGGATTTAAAATATCGTGTACAAGTGGCTTATATGATGAAAGAGAAATTTGATCTATATTATGACAGGATGCTATTCTATTTGGAATTCCACTGTTGGGAGCTTATTGTGGAGGAGAGTGGACTGCTAGATAATAGACCCAAAGAGAAACTAACCACACAGGTTTGAGGCCCATTCCCACATTGACTTAGGATAATGAAAAAATTAGAACAGGTGTTTGATAATTTCATCTTTGTGATAGAAAGGACACTTGGGTTGTGGCATTCTCAAATACTTCAATGACTATCCAAGAGGAAGGTCGCCCAAAAGAAGGGACCGGACATAGACATCCTTCTTAGGCTCAATAAAATATTTCCACATTGAATGAAGCCGAGCCAACAAAGTAGTTGCTTAGAAACCATTCTCCAAAGCTTGTTTAACTCAACATCTAGGGTGGCTCTGCAACTGAGCCATCGATATCCATTATTTGGTTTATATTTCATGAAACCTTTGGAATACTTCCAATTCCAATATCTCCACCATGCCATCAAACCAAGCATACCCAACTTAAGGAAGAGGTCATTGGTGACCAAATATTGAACCCATTCTATTATAGGCTTGTTCGACTTGAAAACCCAAAATTTAGCCTTTAAAGTAGCCCATGTCTTCTAGTTGTGCATGAAACCATCAAAAATCCCCCTTACTCAAATCATGCCTTTCTTGTACAATCATTTGGTGGAGAAACAATAAGATTATTCCAATGTCTTTCCTTCATTATATACCAAGGGATACCACCAAAAATAATTATTATTGAAAGAAAGGCTTGTATGGAAAGAAGAACCTCCCAAAGCAAGGTGATACTTAATAGCTTCCAAAGCCTCCCAAATAATCTGAGCCACAAAGTTTCCTTGAATTTATATTTCAGCCAGAGTCAACAACAAGGGGAGTCAACAACAATGTTTAGAAATTGAATTACTCTATTTCTTTATCCCTAATGAGTCCCCTCTCAAGATGCAATTATGCAATGACACTTTCCAATTCTCTTAACCTTCCATAATATTGATCACCCATTTCACACATAGGGTCTGAGCTTGAAGGAATTACCCAATCATCCGTAGGCCACACAATTCCTTTGGACTACAAGAAATCCCCTAATTAACCCAATGGGAGCCCTTTTTTCCTTGTATGCAAACCCAAAGAAACTCCCAGAGGACCTTTTCCAGTTGACAAGAGGTCGTAGTAGACATAACCCAAAATGATGAATATTACACATGGGTAGCATCTAGAACCTTTGAACATATCAAGAATTTGGTTTCTATGGACAAAGGCTGTGAAATCTAGTTGCCCACTTTCTTGGTCATTTGCTACAACACCACCTCCTGGTGGGATTTCGACAAACCTTGAAAAGAAAAGGGGATCCCAAAAAACATAAACAATTTCCTAGGATTAAACCAAGCCCACCCCCAATGAGCTAATTATTCAGGGATGTCATCCTAAGCCAACCTATAGCATTGGGTTTTATCCATTTGCAACATAGAGCCAAAAGTTGCTTCATTAAAAATTTAGATACAATCTGTACTAGAATTCACTCAATGTTTTTCTTACAAGATAATAATAACAATAAAAGAGACATCAAAAAAATGCCCATTAACCATTTGACTAGGGTTGAGCCTAGGAGGGGAATACCTGTAATTAATACTCTAGCAATCTGATGGGTAAGGAGGTAGCCAATGGCCTTTGCAGACAACACATAAAGGGCTGGAGCTAGAGGAAAGCCTTGTCTAATTGACTAAAACAAGGCAATTTCCTCAAAATTAGCTTGATTAATATATATTGATCTATATACTATCATGGATATTCCATTAGAATAGATCGTCAAACAAACCTTACAATATTCTTAAATATTTTATTATGCATTTTATTACCATAGATCTTAGATTTAATATCACTAGCATGACACTCTAAATTATGGAAATAATTGAAACCAAAATGAAAGAAACAAGCAAACACACACACCATCCACACAAATGAACAGAAGATGTGATCTAGGAAACCCAATACAAGAGAAAAAATAGATAGAAGGCGAGGCCTATGCTCTGCTCTTTTTTTCTCAGTTATGAAATGCAAGTATGAAGAAAGGGGTACTCTCTATGGAGTTTCCATGGACATCATGGCCTAAATGGTTGTTACAAAATATTTTACCTCTTCTATTCTACTTCAATATCATACTCCTATATGTTATTCTCAACTATGGAACAATAATGATACCAAAATAATGGAACCCCTTCATTTCCTAGTGACACAATATTTAACATACCTTAATAGTTGTTTAGGGTTAAGGTTAGGGGTTTTGCATGCCTCAACCCTCAAATAGTGTTAGGGTTTTGGATCCTCTAAAATCTTCTTGAAATTCCACATGTGACTATCCCCACATGTGTGAGTAATGGGGGTCGACATGGCATCCACTCGGTACCATGCTGGTCAATAGGGTAGGTCAACCTGCACGAGGCATAATTCCACATACAAACTCCAATTGTGATATGGAATGGATCATTATATATTTCTCATATATCTTGGTACTTTTTGGGAGGAACAATTGGAGGAATTGGCTTGCAAGGCCCATTTTAGTGGCATGTCCCAGTTTAGAAATTTGGGTTTTGGAACCTTCTAGAGCAATTTTGAGGCATCAAACAACACATTTTGGGGTAAAAAAATTATGAGCACAACCCTCAACACCTTGACACTATTCTACACATAACAAATTTTCCAACAATGCAAAAATCACTTGAATCAGAGCTCATATGCGAAAGTTATGCCTCCCACAAGTGGACCTACCTTGTTGACCACCATGGTATTGAGTGGATGCCACGTCAATCCCCTTGACTTGGATGTGACCTTAAAAATAGATTATTATTATTATTATAAAAGAAGAAAAATAAAAAACATGAAATATTATAATAAATTAACTTTAAAATATTGAATCTCATTTTGTATTTAATATATATATTTTTTAATTTTGAAAGTGGAAAATATAAAATATAGGATCTTTATTCTGACAAGATACTGTTCTATTTGGAATTCCATTGCTGGGAGCTTATTGTGGAGGAGAGTGGACTTCTAGGTAATAGACCGAAAGAGAAACTGACAACACAGGTTTGAGGCTCATTCCCCTATTGACTTCGGATAATGAAAAAATTAGAACATGTGTTTGATAGTTTCATCTTTGTGATAGAAAGGACACTTGGGATGTGGAATTATCAAATACTTCAATGTCTATCCAAGAGGAAGGTCACCCAAAATAAGGGACCAAACGTAGATATCCTTCTTCGGCTCAATAAAGGATTCCCATATTGAATGAACCCGAGCCAACCAAGTAGTTGCTTAGAAACCATTCTCTAATGCTTGTTTAACTCGACATCTAGGGTGGGTCTGCAACTAAGCCACTGATATCCATTAATTGGTTTATATTTAATGAAACCTTTGGAATACTTCCAATTCCAATCTCTCCACCATGCCATCAAACCAAGCATACCCAACTTAAGGAAGAGGTCATTGGTGACCAAATCTTGAACTCATTCTATTATAGGCTTGCCCGACTTGAAAACCCAAAATTTAGCCTTTAAAGTATCCCATGTCTTCTAGTTGTGCATGAAACCATCAAAGATCCCCCTTTCTCTAATGATGCCTTTATTGTACAATAATTTGGTGGAGAACCAAGAAGATTATTCCAATGTCTTGCCTTCATTCTGTACCAAGGGATACCACCAAGCACAATGATTATTGAAAGAAAGGCTTGTATGGAAAGAAGAACCTCCCAAAGAAAGGTGATACTTAATAGATTCCCAAGACTTCCAAATACTTCGAGCCACAAATTTTCCCTGAATTTAGATTTTGGCCATAGTCAACAAGAAGTTTTAGAAATTGAATTACTCTATTTCTTTATCCCTAACGAGTCCCCTCTCAAGATGCAATTGTGCAATGGCAGTTTCCAATTCTCTTTACCTTCCATGACCTTTATCACCCATTTCACACATAGGGCCTAAGCTTGAAGGAATGACACAATCATCCATAGGCCATGCAATTCTTTCAGACTACAAGAAATCCCTTAATTAACCCAATGGTAGCCCTTTTTTCCTTATATGCAAACCCAAAGAAACTCTCAGAGGACCTTGTCTAGTTAACAAGAGGTTGTAGTAGACATAACCAAACATGATGAGTATTGCACATGGGTAGCATCTAGAACCTTGGACATATCTAGAATTTGGTTGCTATGGACAAAGGATGTGAAATCTAGTTGTCCACTTTCTTGATCATTTGCTACAACACCACCTCCTGGTGGGATTTTGACAAAGCTTGAAAAGAAAAGGGGATCCCAAAAAACATAAACACTTTCCTAGGATTAAAACAAGACCACCCCCGATGAGATAACTATTCAGGGACGTCATCCTAAGCCAACCTATAGCATTGGGTTTTATCCATTTTCAACTTAGATCCAAAGGCTACTTCATTAAAAATTTAGATAGAATCCATATTGGAATTCACTCATTGTTTTTCTTCCAAGATAATAATAAAAATAAAAGAGACATCGAAAAAAATGCCCATTAACCGTTTGACTAGGGTTTATCCTAGTAGGGGAATACCCCTAATTAATCCTCTAGTAATCCAATGGTTAAGTAGGTAGCCAATGGCCTTTGCAGACAACACATAAAGGGTTGGGGCTAGAGGCAAGCCTTGTCTAATTGACTGAAACAAGGCAATTTCCTCAAAATTAGATTGATTAATAGATATCGATCTACAAACTGTCATGGATATTCCACTAGAATAGATCATCACAACAAACCTTACAATATTCTTAAATATTTTATTATGCATTTTATTGCCATAGATCTTAGATTTAATATGACTAGCATAACACTCTAAATTATGGAAATAATTGAAACCAAAATGAAAGAAACAAGCAAATAAACACACCATCCACACAAATGAATAGAAGATGTGACCTAGGAAACCCAATACAAGAGAAACACCAGCTAGAAGGTGAGGCCTATGCTCTGCTCTTTTTTTCTCAGTTATGAAATGCAAGTACGAAGAAAGGGGTACTCTCTATGGAGTTTCCATGGACATTGTGGCCTAAATGGCTGCTAAAAAATCTTCTACTTATTCTATTCTACTTCAATATCATACTCCTAGATGTTCTTCTCAATTATGGAACACTAATGATACCAAAATAATGGAACCCCTTTGTTTCCTAGTGGCCCAATATTTAAGATACCTTATTAATTGTCTAGGGTTAGGGTTAGGGTTTTTGCATGCCTCAACCCTCAAATAGTATTAGGGTTTTGGATCCTCTAAAATCTTCTTGAAAGTCCACATGTGACTATCCCCACACGTGTGAGTAATGGGGGCCAACATGGCATCCACTCGGTACCATGGTGGTCATCAGGGTAGGTCAACCTACAGGAGGCATAATTCCACATACGAACTCCAATTGTGATTTGGAATGGATCATTATATATTTTTCATATATCTTGGTACTTTTTGGGAGGAACAATTGGAGGAATTGGCTTGCAAGGCCCATTTTACTGGCATGTCCCAATTTAGAAATTTTGGGTTTGGAACCTTCTAGAGAAATTTTGAGGCATCAAATGAAGCGTTTTGGGGTAAAACATGTTTGAGCACATCCCTCAACCCCTTGACACTATTCTACACATAACAAGTTTTCCAACAATGAAAAAATCACCTGAATCATAGCTCATATGCGGAAGTTATGCCTTCTAGAAGTTGACCTACCTTGTTGACCACCATGGTATTGAGTGGATGCCACGTCAATCCCGTTGACTTGGTTGTGACCTTAAAAATAGATTGTTATTATTATTATTATAAAAGAAGCAAAAGAAAAAAAAAATGATCGAACACAATGATAATAAATTAACTTTAAAATATTGAATCTCATTTTGTATTTAATATAGTTTTTTTTTTTTTAATTTTGAAAGTGGAAAATATAAAATATAGGAGCTCTATTCTGACAAGATGTTATTCTATTTGGAATTCCACAATTGGGAGATTATTATGGAGGAGAGTGGACTTCTAGGTAATAGACCCAAAGAGAAACTAACCACACAGGTTTGAGGCCCATTCCCACATTGACTTAGGATAATGAAAAAATTAGAACGAGTGTTTGATAGTTTCATCTTTGTGATAGAAAGGACACTTGGGTTGTGGCATTCTCAAATAATTCGGTTGTGGCATTCTCAAATAATTCAATGGCTATACAAGAGGAATGTATCACAAAAGAAGGGACCGAACGTAGACATCCTTCTTAGGTTCAATAAAGGATTCCCATATTGAATGAAGCCAAACCAACAAAGTAGTGGCTTAGAAACCATTCTCCAATTCTTGTTTAACTCGACATCTGGGGTGGGTATGCAACTGAGACATTGATATCCATTAATTGGTTTATATTTCATGAAACCTTTGGAATACTTCCAATTCCAATCTCTCCACCATGCCATCAAACCAAGCATACCCAACTTAAGGAAGAGGTCATTCGTGACCAAATATTGAACTCATTCTATTATAGGCTTGTCCGACTTGAAAACCCAAAATTCAGCCTTTAAAGTAGCCCATGTCTTCTAGTTGTGCATGAAACCATCAAAGATCCCCCTTACTCAAATGATTCCTTTCTTGTGCAATCATTTGATGGAGAATGAAGAAGATGATGCCAATGGCTTGCCTTCATTCTGTACCAAGGGATACCACCAAGCACAATGATTATTGAAAAAATGACTTGTATGCAAAGAAGAACCTCCCAAAGCAAGGTGATACTTAATAGCTTTCCAAGCCTTCCAAATTCTCCAAGCCACAAAATTTCCCTGAATTTAGATTTCGGCCAGAGTCAACAACAAGGGGAGTCAACAACAAGGTTTAGAAATTGAATTACTCTATTTCTTTATCCCTAATGAGTCCCCTCTCAAGATGAAATTGTGCAATGACACTTTCCAATTTTATTGACCTTTCATGACATTGATCACCCATTTCACACATAGGGCCCGGGCTTGAAGGAATTTCCCAATCATCTGTAGGCCACACCATTCTTTTGGACTACAAGAAATCCCCTAATTAACCCAATGGGAGCCCTTTTTTCCTTGTATGCAAACCCAAAGAAACTCTCAGAGGACCTTGTCCAGTTGACAAGAGGTCGTAGTAGACATAACCCAACATGATGAGTATTACACATGGGCATCATCTAGAACCTTGGAACATATCTAGAATTTGGTTGCTATGGACAAAGGCTGTGAAATCTAGTTGTCCACTTTCTTGGTCATTTGCTACAACACCACCTTCTGGTGGGATTTCAACAAATCTTGAAAAGAAAAGGGGATCCAAAAAAACATAAACACTTTCCTAGGATTAACCCAAGTCCACCCCCGATGAGATAACTATTCAGGGACATCATCCTAAGCCAACCTATAGAATTGGGTTGTATCCATTTGCAACTTAGAGCAAAAGGATGCTTCATTAAAAGTTTAGATACAATCCATACTTGAATTCACTCAATGGTTTTCTTCCAAGATAATAATAACAATAAAAGAGACATCGACAAAATGCACATTAACCATTTGAATAGGGTTGATCCTAGGAGGGGAATATCCTTAATTAATCCTCGAGCAATCTTATGGTTAAGGAGGTAGCCAATGGACTTTGCATACATCACATAAAGGGTTGGAGATAGAGGCAAGCCTTGTCTAATTGACTAAAACAAGACAATTTCCTCAAAATTAGCTTGATTAATAGATATTGATCTATAAACTGTTGTGGATATTCCACTAGAATAGATCGTCAAACAAACCTTACAATATTCTTAAATCTTTTATTATGCATTTAATTACCATAGATATTAGATTTAAAATCACTAGCATGACACTCAAAATTATGGAAATAATTGAAACCAAAATGAAAGAAACAAGCAAATAAACACACCATACACACAAATGAATAGAAGATGTGACCTAGGAAACCCAATACAAGAGAAAAACTAGCTAGAAGGTGAGGCCTATGCTCTGCTCTTTTTTTCTTAGTTATGAAATGCAAGTACGAAGAAAGGGGTACTCTCTATGGAGTTACCATGGACATCGTGGCCTAAATGACTGCTACAAATCTTCTAACTCTTCTATTCTACTTCAATATCATACCCCTCGATGTTCTTCTCAACTATGGAACAATAGTGATACCAAAATAATGGAACCCCTTCGTTTCCTAGTGGCACAATATTTAACATATCTTAATAGTTATCTAAGGTTAGGGTTAGGGTTTTTGCATGCTTCAACCCTCAAATAGTTTTAGGGTTTTGGATCCTCTAAAATCTTCTTGAAAGTCCAGATGTGACTATCCCCACATGTGTGAGTAATGGGGGACAACATGGCATCCACTTGGTACCATGGTGGTCAACAGGGAAGGTCAACCTGTAGGAGGCATAATTCCACATACGAACTCCAATTGTGATATGGAATGGATCATTATATATTTTTCATATATCTTGGTACTTTTTTGGAGGAAAAAATGGAGGAATTGGATTGCAAGGCCCATTTTAGTGGCATGTCCCAATTTAGAAATTTGGGGTTTGGAACCTTCTATTGAAATTTTGAGGCATCCGACGACACTTTTTGGGGTAAAAACATTATGAGCATAGCCCTCAACCCATTGACACTATTCTACACATAAAAACCTTTCCAACAATGCAAAAATCACTTGAATCAGAGCTCATATGCAGAAGTTATGTCTCCCACAAGTTGACCTTCCTTGTTGAACACCATGGTATTGAGTGGATGCCACATCAATCCCCATTACTCATGTGTGGAATAGCCATGTGTATAATTTCAAGAAGATTCTATAAGGTTCAAAACCTAACACTAATTGAGGGTTGAAGCATGCAAAAATGCTAACCCTAGACAACTATCAAGCTATATTAAACATAGGGCCGCTAGGAGGAGAGGGGGTTCCAGTCTTTTAACATTGTACTTATTCCATAGTTGAGAATATCATCTAAGAGTGGGATCTGAGAAATAATAGAGGAGGATGAATATTATGTAGCAACCATTCAAGCCATAGTGTCATAGTCAACTCCATAGTGAGTGCCCCTTTCTTTGTATTTTCATTTTCATAATGAGAGAAAATAGAGTAGAGCATAGGCCTCACCTTCTAGATGGGTTTTCTCCCATATCTTATTTCCCTGGATACATCTTGTGTTGTTTTGTGTGGATGGTGTGTTCATTAGATTTTTCTTTCATTTTCACATTTCATTTATTTTTATAAATTTGAGCAATAAGCTAGTGATAATAAATATGAGATCTAAGGAAACAAACTTGCATAATAAAATATTTCAGAATATTACAATATATGTTGGGATGAACTGTTTGAATGGAATATCCAAGGAAATTCATGGATTATATTGAGGGGATTTTCTCACTATTGGAAATCTTTCGGTGTGTAGAATGACATCGATGGGCTACAACTATGCTAGTAAAGTTTTGACCCCAAAAAGTGTCGTTTGATGCCTCAAATTGGCTCTAGAGTTTTATGGACTCTAGATCACCAAATTGGGACTTGCACCTAAAATGGTCCTTGCAAGCTAATTACTCCAATGTTTCCACCCAAAAAAGTACGAATATATATGAAAAATTATATAATGATCCATTTTGAATCATACCTCCCTATTTAGGGAGGCTTTTGGTTCCCAAAATATTTTACTGAATGAGGTGAGAAAATTTTTCTCCTTCCTTCTCCCTGGGGACTGGAGTATTATTTATCCTTTCCTGGAAGTTTCCCTTTCAACCCAACCTACTAGAGTTGATGCTACACCTATCTAGTAGTTATTGAATTCTTCTACAAAACAATATCTTCTTCCAATTCTTCATGAGCTTCTGGTGCTAAGTTCTTTGTGGTAGGTAGGACCTGCTCATTAGTTTCTTGATCCAATATAGAAGTCTCACAGATTTTTGTATTTTCCACATTCATTATTGAGTAAACGTGAATATATGGGGATAAACTAAGTCTATAGGAATTATCACCCTCCTTCTCCAATACTTCAAAAGGACCATACCACAGAGCCTTCATATTCTTAATAGGACCCTATAGACTTTCTTTGTTCAATTGTGACCAAATTCCACCTCCAACCTTAAATGTATCTCAATTTTGTGTTGATCATGTCATGCCTTGTACTTTTCCCATGACTTCTTCAATGTCTCCTATACTTGTAAATGGAGCTTCCTAACATTTTGAAAAGGGGACTTACCAATATAAGTGTCAACTTCTCTATTACAAGAGTGTTGAATATAAATAAAAAATTTATCCTAAGTCTTTGGATGCTTGTAATTGTAACCCCTCAAAAGTTGAACCAATGTCTTGTTGACTACTTCTATCTACCCATCTGTCTGTGGATGGAAAACTAAATATCTCTTAATCTTGGTGTCAGTATTCTCCCAAAGTGGAGTCCAAAAGGAATGGAGAAATATGGTATCCCTATTTGAGATGATGCTCCTTGATATCCCAAAGTGCACCCAAACCTTTTCAAAGAATACGTTTGTTGCTTCTTGTCCTTTGATGATCTTTTTACAAGGAATAATAATGCACATCTTACTTGAATTGTCAACTACTACAAACTTATAGTCATGTCCTTTCCTGGATGTTGGCACCCACAAAATCCATGGAGATGTTATCCCATGGTCTAGTGGGTGCAAGTAAGGGATGGTATAAACCTTGCTTTCTATTACTAGGCTTGCTGGTACAACAAAGTATGCATAATCTAATAAATTGAACTACATATTCTTTCATTTTGGGCCAATACACATACCTATGTAGCTTGAAAAATATCTTCCCAACACCAAAATGTCATGCAACCTTGTAAGCCTGAGCCTCTTTGATAATATGCAATCTTTCACATTTAGGAACATAGATCTTGTCTAGCTTGTAGAGTATCCCATTTTGGAGATGATAGTCATTCTTACTGATCCGGGATCTTTTCGTCTAGTGAATTATTAAAGAATTGTATTAAATGAGCATAAACTAAAGTACACCATAAAGAACGAAAAACTCAAAAGGAAAGAGACATAAGCATGAAACATGAACGTAAAAACTTGATAACGAAGTTCATCCATGGTGGACTACGTCTCCGGGTCCTACTCTCAAATGGGTAGGCCTTTTTATTAACTCCACAAAGAAATTGGGCAAAATACATAAGTATACCTCATTCTAGATTTAAGCTGCAGAAGCTTTGCTCAGATCAGAAAAAAAAAAACATCACCACTGCATTCCTGACGTCGAATTATCTAAAAATGATTGTCTCCACGCCTCAATTCGAGTTTGGCACTTTCAGGCCCAAGAGACACCCCTGTCTCGGTTTTCGTGCCTTCCTCTGCAATAAATGACTGGAAATTTTCTCGAAATGCATGCCCAGTCCGTACGATCACGCCTTGGTCTCTCCTTTCGTCCCGTATACTGGCGAAAACCCCCTTTTTTATATAAAAAAGTGGTAGTTGTGTAATAATCATATCGTTGGGTGCATTGGTGGTTGTATGCTATATTAAATCATAGGTTGGCGGAGGTCCCGGGATCAAATACACGGGCCTCCCCTTTTGGGGTGTGGTTACAAAATTTTTGGTGCGTGCTACTAAATCTGGCAGATGGTGGAATATGCTGCCAATATGGCGGAACCGTTGCCAGATTTGGCGGTATAAAAATTTAATTTGTATATATTTTTTAATTTTTGGTTATTGGGCGTCATTGGGCATTTTCCCACTACCACGTGGTAGCCAATCATTGGCCCACATCACCTCATTTCACATTTATCCTGCCACATCACCCTGCCACGTGTCATACAAATGCCACATCATCCTTTCATGTAATGTACGAATTCCATGTGTCATGTTCGGACTGCCACGTGGCAACTTTTCATTGGTCCACAAGTCGGCCCAAAAAGTCCAAAATGAGTGATACGTAGCAGCTTCTAGTGCTAACACATCATCATGCTGACATCATCATGACACGTGTATCCCTCTGCGCTTGCCACGTATGTTGTACGAATGATGAAGTCATCCGTACTGATGCTGACATCAGCAGTACAGATGTTGATGTTAGCAGTATGGATGTTGACTGGGCTAGGTTGACCAAAACTTTGACTATGAATATCTTTCGATTTGTAAGTCCATTTGATGAGTTGTTTACGTCGTTAGAAATATTGCGACGTTCTCTTCACGATCATGCCATTTTAACTGAATTTTGGGAACTTTAAAATTTTACCCTTTCTCTATCTACCGAAGCCATTCTGAGCATCCTGAGTTTCCTCTGCGAGTTCTGAGTTGTTCTTAGCCTTCTCTGGATCCTTTTTGGATCACACCTTTTCACTAAGAGCTTTTTGGACCACCAAAAGATTTCATCAATCAATAGGTAATTGAGGGAAGAGTCCCCTCACTTTGTCCTTCGCAATCCACTTTGCCTTGCTTGGATGTGTGCCCTTCAAGCCTCCTCGAAGATAATCAACATCACCCCTGCGTAAAGTCCTCGTCCTTCTTTCTAGGATGATATCTTCCTATAACTCATCCAACTACTCAGGTGAAAACTCATCAACTGAAGGTATTGAAACTTCCTCATCCTAATCCATGATCATGGGAGGATAAAAAAGTTTCAAGTTCTCTACGTTCACAACAAAGTAAATCTGCATATAAGGTGGAAGATCTAGACGAAAAGAATTGGTACCATTTTTCTCCAAGATAGTGAAGGGTCCATAACGAATGTGCTTGATTTTCTTGCCTTCACCCTTCAACCTCTCCTTGTTGATGTGAATCCATACCCAGTCTCCAGTCTGGAACTGATGATCAACCATGTGTTTGTCATGTCGAGCTTTATATTATGCTTGAATTTTCTCCAATTGTTCCCTGACTGCCTGGTGTATCTATTGGATCCTTTGGATGAACTTGCGGGCTCTATCCTCTGTTCGTTCTTCATTCACATCGACATCTCTCCCATACATTAAGTCCAAAGGAACCTTGGCAGGTACCCAAAACATGTCTCAAAAGGTGAACTGTGAGTGGATGAATGTAAATCTTAGTTATAAGCATGTTGTACATAGGGTATCTATTCATCCCATAACTTGGGATGATTGTTGCAGTAGCCTCGAAGCAAAAGTACCACTATTTTTTTTACCACCTCTATTTGTCCATCATTCTGTGGATGGAAATCAATGCTCCTCTTCAATTTGGTTTCCATCATTCTCCACAAGCTAGTCCAAAAATCCCCAAGGAATCGAGTATCTCGATCCGAGACAATGGACGTGGGTAACCCAAAGTGAAACCAAAGATGCTGAAAGAAGAGATTAGCAGTCTTCTCAACAATGATCTGTTTTTTACATGGCATCAAGATACACATCTTATTGAACTTGCCCACTAAAACATACAAATAATCATGACCCCCTCTGGTCATTGGTAAACCCCCTACAAAATCCATGGAAATGATTTCCCATGGATGGGATGGAATAGGAAGTGGTGAGTATAACCCTAGTTTTCTATTAGTGGGCTTACAAGTATAACACATCACACACCCCTTTACATATTTAGTTACAATTTCTTTCAATTGAGGCCAGTAACAAAACCTATGCAAATGAGCCATAGTTTTTCCTACCCCAAAATTCCAAGACACAAGAGAAGTGTGAGCTTCTCGTATTACATGGACTCGTTCACTTGTAGGAATACATAGCTTCCCAAGATGGTAGAGTAGTTTTCCCTGCAAACAATAGTTCTCTACATGTGCACCATGGGTTAGCTTCTCATATACTTCTTTAAGATCTTCATCGATGGCATATTGTTCTACATAGCTATCATGAGATAAAGAAGTATTCTTCAAAATAATAGAAGAAACAATAGGAGGTCTAGAAAGCATATCGGCTACCTTGTTACTTGTACCCTTCTTATACTTGATTTCCAAATGAAATTGTTGTAGAAAAACCATCCATATGTATTGTCAATATTGTTGCGGTTTGGTATGTGCTTGAAGACATTGTAAGGGCTGGTGATCTGTATGTATAATTGTTTCCTTCCCTAATAAGTAGTGCTTCCATTTCTTTACACTCTGGACTAATGCATACAACTCTTTATCATATGTAGAATAGTTAACAACAACTTGGTTAAAAGTTTCAGAGTGGTAACAAATAGGCTTACGATATTGCATCAATACTGCACCCATGGTGTATCTGCTCACATCTATCTCGATCTCGAATGATTGTTGAATATTCGACAGTGCTAATACTGGTGCAGTATTGATCTTCTCCTTCAAAGTGTTGAAAGCTTTATGTTGCTTTCCTTACCACTGAAAGGTGTTCTTCACACTGGTTAAGGCATGCAAAGGAGAAGTTCGGAATGAATATCCTCCACTATTGGACTGCACCTAAGAAGCTTCGGACTTCGGTTACACTTTTTGGATGAGGCCATTTTACAATTACTTCAATTTTGGAAGGATCAATTTTCAATTATCCTTCTCCTACAATATGACCTAAGTATACAAGTGTAGTCTTTCCAAATTCACATTTAGACATTTTCACATACAACTTTTCCCTCTACGAAGTATTCAATACTTACTTTACATGTCTCACATGTTCATCCCAAGTCCCACTAAAAACAAGAATGTCATCTAAATATACAATCACAAAGTAATCTATGAAAGGCTTGAATACATCATTCATCACACGCATGAAAGTTGTCAGAGCATTACAAATCCCAAACGACATAACTAACCACTCAAACAATCCATGTTTGGTTTTAAAGGAAGTCTTCCATGCATCTTGTTCTGTGACCCTAATTTGATGATATCCACTGCGCAAATCCAACTTAGTGAAATAAACAACATTCTTCAATTGATCAAGTAAATCATCTATACAAGGAAGAGGGTATCGATTTTTCACTGTGATTTTATTTAAGGCCCGGTAATTGACACACATTTGCCATGTGCCAACATTCTTTGGCACCATCACGATCGAAGAACCACAAGGAGATGAACTGGGCCTGATGACCCCTTGATCCAATAATCCCTGTACCTTCTTCTTGATATCTTTCATCTCCACAACTGACATCCTGTACATGCCCACATTAGGAAGAGGAGAATCCTGCTGAAGATGTATCTCATGTTGGATTTCCCTCTTAGGAAATAATCCATCTAGTTCCTGGAAAATATCATCATACTTAGAAACAATATCAATTAATTCCTTTTTATGAGATGTATCACACCCTTGGAAGGTTTTGGATGTCCCGACATCTTTCTTTTTGACGACCATGAGTACATATCTCTTATTAGTGGTTATGAGTCTTTTCATTTGTCCTGCACTAACAAGTGTTGTATTTACCCTCATGTTGTGCTCTCTAACAATATATTCTACTCCCTCCTTAGTAAGGTGGTATTTGTTCTCATGACGAAAGAAGAATGATTTCCTATCATAAAGATAAGGACTCCCCAACACTATGCCTCATATATCAAGTGGTACAACATCCAAATCCATTTCATCAATCAACTTTGAAGCAATAGAAAATCTGATCCTACATTGTTTGGTGACATTAAGTTTTTCTTTATCACATACCCAACCAATAGGATAAGGCTTTGGATGTAGTTTCGTTACAAGACCCATGTTCTTGACAAGTGCTTCGGATATTAAGTTTGCTTGGGAACCTAGATCAAATAATGTATCTATCTTAGTATGTTTAGATACAACTCGTATATGAAATAACGCAGTCCACTTTCGTTCACCAACATGAGATTCATCATTGGAACTTGAAATAGCATGAAGAGAATATTTACCTTATACTCCAACTGTTGTGATATTTCCTTCATCTCCTGAATCAGAACCAAGATCTTGTTGCATTGTAGCAACGGTCCTTGTCTTCCCCTTTCCATCGAACTGTTTCAGTTTCTTTGCTGGATGCAGTTTCCAACAATGTTCTTCATCGTGACTGCTCTTCTTGCAATGAGTGCAAGATGGTTTTCCTCCTTCTCTCGTTATTGTAGCGGTCTTCTTGTCCTTCCTTTTGAACTTCTTGAAAGTCTTTTGCGAGAAATTGGAAGGTGTGTTCGTGGGATCTTCTTGAACATGTTTCCCCATGTTCTCAAGGTGAGTGGCTTGCACACAAACTTCGTCAAGAATAGTGGTGTTAAACAAGAGCAAAGTATGACGAATATAACTGTGAAGTGCGCCAATATACTTCATTAAAGTTTCATAAGAATCCAAAGGAATGGTCAATGCAAGAGATTTCTTCATAAATTCTTCTGTGAAAATTTGTACAATCTGACCTTTACTTTTCCTTAAATTTTGTCATTCCATCATCGCTTTATGTAAATACCCTAATGGATAGAACTCGTTCCTTATCTCTAATTCAAATTCTGACCATGAGGAAAGAAGATTACCACACTTACTCCTATC
>ML797478.1:87869-156537 GCA_009831015.1 Picea engelmannii
TAAGCATGTTCTTGCAACTGGAATTGTTGATGATATTACTAGGTTGTACAAGTTTGACAACTTTGGGTCATCATATTTTTCATCAGTTTTTGTTGCTCATAGCGATGACTTGAACAAACTTTGGCATGAGCGGTTTGTTCATCTAAACTATTGCTCATTGCAACAACTATGTAATCAACAGAGGGTGACTGGTCTTCCTCTTGTTTCATGCAGAGATGGTGTTTGTGCCAGTTGTGTTCTCGGCGAACATCATCAGGACAATTTTGACAAACGTGCCTCTTGGCACGCCTCGGGCCCTTTTCAACTTGTTCACAGTGATTTGTGTGGTCCACTTTCTTCTCCTTCTTTTTCTGGGTGCAAGTATTTCTTAACTTTTATTGATGATTTTCCCAGACGTACTTGTGTTTACTTCTTAAAACTTAAGAGAGAAGTTTTTGACAAGTTTTTGGCCTACAAGGCCCTTGTAGAAAAGCAATCTAGACATCAAATTCAAAATTTAAGAACAGATAATGGAGGCGAATATGTGAACAATAATTTTACAAGTTGTTTCACTACACAGGGAATCCAAATGCAACACATTGTTCCATATATACCACAACAAAATGGTGTTATTGAGAGAAAGAACTACACATTAAAAGAAATGGCTAATTGTATGATCCAATATAAGGGATTAAGTCTAATGTATTGGGCGGAAGCAATCGATTGTGCAAATTATATAGTCAATCACACTCCCACAAAGGCTCTTAGAAATTTAACACCGGAAGAATCTTCGACTAAAATTAAACCAGATGTAAGTCACTTCCGTGTATTTGGCAGTATAGCATGGGCTCACATTCCTGATGAGAAAAGGAAATCATTGTAGCCTAAAAGTGAGAAGTGTATATTTGTTGGTTATTCGAAAGATGTCAAAGGTTATAGTCTTCTTCAACCACATTGTAATTAAATTATTATTAGAAGAGATGTTAAATTTGATGAAAATCTCTTGGCCTGCGAGCCTAATTCGACGATTGTGCCTTCTTCGACCCGTGATCCATCTTTGTAGTTTGTGCCTTCTTCTGTTCCTATTCTAGTTTCTTCTTCAGATGATGACAGTGAGGATAAAAATCCACCTCCACCTGCTCACCTTCCTTCAGATGAGTCCTTTGAACCTGAACCAACACCAATTCCACCGCTTCCTAGATGGGTCTGTTCAACATGAGAAGAAACTGGTGGTCTTGTCGGTGATCCTTCAGATCAATGTCGAACACATTCACAGTTCCAGCGAGCCTCTTCTCTTTTGGCTCAAGTTTCAGAGAATTGTGATCCAAAGACATTTGCAGAAGCTTCAGGTCATCCATATTGGGATATAACAATGAATGAAGAGTATTGTTCTTTAATGGAAAACAATACTTGGGATCTTGCACCTCTTCCAAAAGGAAGAAAACTTGTCAGATGTGAATGGGTCTACAGAACTAAGTATCCATCATATGGAAGTGTTGAAAGACACAAGGCTCAGTTGGTTACCAAAGGATTTTCACAAGTTGAAGGAATTGACTATAATGAAACCTTTGCCCTTGTAGCCAAAACGAATTCCATGTGCCTTGTTCTTTCCCTTGATGCCTCACATAAATGGGAGTTCCATTAGATGGTTGTTAAATCCACCTTCTTGCATGGAGATCATTTGCAAGAAGATATCTACATGGAACAACTTCCTAGCTATGTCCAGAATGACTCTAGCCTTGTTTTTTGCCTTAAGAAATCCCTTTATGGTCTTAAGCAAGCTCCTCGAGCTTGGTATGCCAAAATGGAAAACTTACTTATTGACAACGGATTCTCTAGATTCCATCCTAATCCTAATGTCTATACCAAGAAAGTAGGAAGCCAACTCATAATCCTTTTCCTTTATTTTGATGACCTTATCCCTACTGGTAGTGACTCAAAACTTTTAAACCATGTGAAAACCATCCTCAAGAAGAAATTTGAAATGATAGACTTAGGATTTTTGCACTATTTCCTTAGCCTCCAAGTTTTGCAAACAATGAAGGAATTTTTCTTTCCCAGTCTAAGTATGCTTGTGACCTTCTTCGTCACTTTCACATGGATGATTGTAAACTAGCCCCTTCTCCCTTCCAATATGGAGTCAAGTTTACAGCCACATGTACTTCTCCTAAATTTGATGCCACCTTGTACCGTCAGTTAGTTGGTAGCCTCTTATACTTGACTCATACCCGTCCTGATATTTCCTTTGTTGCTGGTCTTGTTGCTCGGTATATGCAAACACCCCATGAAATCCATTGGAAAGAAGCTAAAAGGATACTTCACTGTGTTCATGGTACACTTCAGTTCGGGATTCATTACAGTTCAGGGGGGACTCCTTTATTGGTTGGTTTCACTAATTCAGATTGGGCCAACGACCATGATGATCGGAAGTCTACTGCAGGTTATGTTTTCAGCCTTGATTTAGGACCCGTCACTTGGGCCTGTAAGAAACAATAGACTATTTCACTTTCTTCAGCAGAAGCAGAACACCGAGCAGCGGTAAATGCAAGTCAGGAAGCTTGTGGCTTCGATAGATCCTTTCAGATTTTGGATTCGAGTAGAAACATCCAACCATCCTTTGGTGTGACAATCAGAGTGCCATCAAGCTCGCCAAAGACCCAATTCAACATCAGCGCAACAAGCACATCGAGTTACACAATCACTTCATCAAAAAGATCATTCATGATCAATTTATTGAAGTGTTCTTTTTCCCTACAGAAGATCAAGTTGTAGACATTTTCACAAAGTCTCTTACAGAATCAAAGTTTTCCAAACTTCAATCTATGTTAGGAGTTCAGGAAGTTGTCATTAAGGGGGGATAGGCTCTAATGCCTCCTTCCTTCTCCTATTGTGTCAACATTGTAAATCCTTCAATCATATCCCAAGTTGTTCTTATGGGGGGATGTTAGGATATTTAGACACTTAGGAGTTAGTTAAGATCTACTTGGTCTAATGTTTCGTTAGGTAAAAGTGTGTTTCTTTAGTATGCATTAGTATGCATTTGTAGTTAGAAAATTCGACGATCACGATATGTTCCCGACATAGAGTGATCTGACGATTCATACTCTCCTCGATCTTAATGGTCATTGATCCATGGCTTAGCACCCGATTGGTCCATGATCTCTATTTAAAGAGCATGGAGGGTCATTTTCCAATGATTGATTGTGAGAAACTCTCTTGTAAAATCTCTCTGTAATATTTTTCTTTTGCATTAATAAATTGCTCTGAGTGGTCATGTTGGTTGAGGTTGTGGATGTTTCCTTGTATGGGTTTTACCACATGAAAACATTGGTGTGTTGATATTTGATCTAGTTATGTGAGTGGTTACTAAAGGTGTTCGTCCTCTGTTGAAATACCCGTGTTTTCGAACAATAGTCTTTAAATTTCAGTGGTATATTTTCCTGTTGTAACCCTTCTATCACTTTTGCATAATGTTGACTTGAAGCTACAACTTCTAAAATTATATATTTTAAATATTTCACTCGCATACTAATGGTTGCAAGATGCATTAAATGCACCCTTCTTCTGAGTGCATCAACCACTTTATTATCTTTTCCCTTGATGTGCTTGATGTCAAATTCATATTCACTAATAAATTATAGCCATCTAGTTTGTCTAGAATTTAGTGTTGTACATTCAAAAAAGTATTTCAAACCACTATGATCTATCCTCAATTCAAATATTCTTCCCATGAGATAATGCCTCCACACTTTTAAGACATGTACTATGGCTGCCAACTCTAAGTCAAGTGTAGCATAATTTATTTCATGTTCCTTCAATTTTCTAGACTCATAACAAGTTACACACCCATTTTGGGCAAGGACTGCACCAATCCCTTCTTGCATGCATCTATTCACACAACAAAATCCTCATCTGGATCTGCAACCTTTAAGATAGGTGCACTAGTCAACAATTCCTTCAATTGCTAGAAACTCTCCTCACATTTGGTACTCCATTCAAATTTTGCTCCATTTTTTTTGCAAGTATGTTATTGGGTGTGCAATATTGGAGAATCCTACAATGAATATCCCATAGTAACAAGCTAAACCCATAAATTATCTAACCTCTAAGATATTTTTTAGCACTGGCCAACTTTTGATTGCTTCAATATTTTTTGAATCCATTGCTATGCCATCTTTTGAAACAATGTGACCCAAATAATGGATCTTCTTATGATAAAAAGTGCACTTTCTCAACTTGGCATACAATTGGTGCTCTCTCAACACATGAAGCACCATTCTCAAATGTGTTTTCATGTCCCTCTTTTGTCTTGGAATAGACAAGAATATCGTCCAATAAGACAATAAAAAACTTATCCAGGTAATCTCTGAACACTCCATTCATTAGACACATAAAGGTAGTGGGTGAATTTTTCAACGCAAAAGGCACCGCCACAAATTGATAGTGTCCATACCTTATTTGAAAGGTTGTATTTCTAGTATCTTCTTCTCTGATCCTTACTTGATGATAACTTGATCTCAATTCAATCTTGGAAAATATCTTTGCTCCTTTTAGTTGATAAAAAAGGTCATTGATCCTTGGCAAAGGATACTTGTTTTTTATTGTAACCTTTTTAAACTGTCTGAAGTTAATAAACAACCTAAAATTTCCATCCTTTTCCATATGATCTATTGAATTTTATCCTTATAGAAGGATGGAATTCCCCTCAAGAACCTTTGAATTTTTACCTTCTCATCCCTGATGAAGTCCACGTACCTTAGAAGTTCCAAGAAATTCCTCTCATACTCATCCATGGTCATGGTTCCAAGCTTGATTTCAAAGAAATCTTGCATCTCCTTGTCATAGTATTTCTCTAACAAGTATTTTCGCTAGAAATATATTTTAAACTACCTCCATGAGATCATCTTCTTATCAATGTGCTTAACCTACTTAAGTTGATCCCACCACATACATTATTTTCCTTGAAGATGGTAGGTTGCAATTATGGCTTCTACATTTGATGAATAATTGTGCAATTGGAAATATTTTCTCATTCCCGACAACCATGCTTCTGCATCTTCATCTTTCTTATGATCACCATCAAAATTAAGAGGCTTGATATTCCTAGGTTCTCCTTGCAAATCATCTAACCCATGTCTCCTCCTCTAATGTCTCATAAGGGACACACTTGGATAACTTTCTGACCTTGAAAATGCATGGGCTCTTTTGGTCAAGTATCTTGGTGAATGATGATGTATACTAACACTCCTTTTTCTCCTAGATCCCCTATGGTCATCCATCCTATCATGAGAATTGGATGATTCTATTTGTATTGCACTGGCTTCTTGTTTTGTGCTATAATTTTTCTTGACTTGTTTCTACAACATATTTAGATTTTGTAGCATATCTTATTGAGCTCTCATCATCCTTTCATTATCTGCTCTATAGTTATGCAATCCCCTTTTCAATCTTCTCATGGTCTCAACCAACTCCACAGAATCTACTTTGCTCCTATTCTCATTGGTCTTGGTCTCAACATTCACCATGTTGATATTCAAACCTATAGTCTCATCTTCATGGTTGTAAGATCCCTAGGAATCCTCCATATCTTTGGTCCTCATATAGGAACCAAAGATGCTTTCCTGTACCTTTACTTTTGCAAAAAATGTGCACGCAATAGTTGGTGTTAGAATTATTCATATCGAAAAATATTTGTTAATTAGGTCATGGGTCATTCTTCATTTCAATTTATGAAGAAAAAAAATGCACCAATCCAAATTATGATTCCTTAAACACATTCCTTTTTGAATAAAATTTCCAATGACTATACTCATGCCTCATTATGAGTTCTCAGCTAAAAGTTACAACTTTTTGAAGTTTGCAATTTTTTCTATATAAACTATCAATTTTGTTGACGTGGAAACCTGGATGACATGGTAGGGCACGTGGCTATTGATGTCCACCTTTCATCCCCTGATTTGGCCATGCCATCAAACTTCTTTTCCTCCATCGACAATCGACTCATTCTTTTCATCGACGATTGACCCATTTCTCTACGTTACAAAAAGGCTACCTTTGTCAAATTCTATCGAACCCTAATCATCGATGATTGGTGATTCGCTTCCATCGAAAAGTTACAAAAGAAAATTATTCATGGATTTTTCCGAACCCTGAAACCAAACTAGAATGAATCTAATCCATTGATCTCAAAATCGAAAGTAATGTCAGTCGTCGGTCCACTAAAATTTTTCAATCCCATGGATGAATCTCAATCGTTGATCTCCAAATTGAATGCGATCTGGACTGTCCATTTCCCAACACTTCCAAGCCTTTCCAAACCCGAAACTCCATCAACGATTGGTGATTTTCTTTGAAAAATTGACTTGCAATACTTTGCCTAATTTGATGAACTTTCATCATCGGTGATTAATGATAGATGTTTCCCTTGGCTGACATGGCATGACACATGGATGATGAAGTGGCATGACATGTGGATGATGACCTGGTATGGCACTTAGATGTTAATGTGCCATGCCACATGGATGCTGATATGGAATGACACTTGGATACTGACATGACAATTTAGCTAATGTGGCATGACACGTGAATGATAGCCACCTATCATGCCTTGAATCAGCCACATCATCCTCTTCTTTTCCCCTCTCATTGGCAATCGACGATCTCTCTTGCATCAATTATCGATGATCTCTCTTGCATCAACGATAGAATATATCTCTTGCATCGACGATCGATGATTTGTTTTTCATTTATGAAAGGCCACTTCATAAAAAAAATCACTGAACTTTGATCGCTCCATCAATGATCGACAATTTCCCTTCATCAGTGATTTACAAAAGGTATTCTTCTTAAGGTTTTTTCCAAACCTCTATCTCTCCATTAGTGATTGACAATATATTTTCATCGAYGAATTACAAAAGTTCTTCTTTATAAGGTTTTCACCAAATTTCGACACTTAGAAATTTTTGACCAAGTCCAAGATGAATTTGGGTCATCGATCTCCAAACCAAAAATGATCTCGATCATCGATTCATCATACTTTTCCAAACTTCATTGATGAATCTTTACCATTGATCACCAACTCCAAAGTAATTTGGTCCATTGATTACCCAAACTTAATTGGAAATCAATGACTTCTTTTATGAGCAAATCTTATTTCCACTTCATTGATTATTCTAGACACTGATCATCGATGATCAATGATTGCTTTTGATTAATGAAATTGGCTCCCACTTCGCCAATTTTTATGATAAACTTAGAATTTATACCCAACTCGCATTGGATATGAACCATTGATCTTCAAGATCAAATACATCTCATCAGTTTCTTTAACAAACTCTCCAAACTTCATCGAACTTCTCCAAACTAGAAATTGAATCTCATCCATTGATTCTTAATTTCTAAATGATCTAGGCCATTGATTCTCCAACACTTCAGTTGCCATTTGAAACACAAAATCTGACCTTCCATGCTGAAGTTAACTCTACAACCTGCATATTCATTCCATTGATCATATCCTCGATGAATCTGAGGGAAAATTATACTCAAAACTGTTCATAAATTTGGGATTTCACTCTAGGTTTACCAATTTCCCCAAATCTGAAATAGATCAAACTTCACCACAATGAATTCACCCAAAAATTGCATTGGTCATTGGCCTATACAATCCCAATGTTAAACCTTAAGCTTTGATACCATAATGTAAAACCCCCCAGATACTCATTGGGGCAGGCTACCATAAAAATTCAACTCTAATACCACAATTTGATGTACCTAGCCTTCAACTAAGTTGCATTACTACTAAATTCGACCAAATTAAAACTCTGATACCAATTATAAATGCGAAAAATACACAAAAAGACATACAATCTCATGCAAGCATCCATAAACATTAAAATTGTAAAGAAATCAATTAAACAAGAGAAACAACTAATAAACACGCACATGGAATTGTTCAATGATATAACAACACAAGTGCATAAGTGTCATTTAGGCATAGTAGGAAACAATAAATAAGACATAATCGAAAGGTAATAGAGAGAAATTAACTTAGCGATTCAACATAATCAAACACAATAACTATGCACACCTATCTTGTTAAAATGCAACCCGATGCAGAGGAAGGACGTTCCTCCCAACCATAGAATTGTTGTTCCAGTTCTCAATATCAAGTCACCCCCGAGATGGAGCTATGAATACACAAGATATGATGGTTCCTAAGGCTGGCTATTGTCCCCTCTCAGCAACGAACTCCCACAACCATTAAAATCTTCCAACTCTCTTCCCCTCTACCCACACCACCTAAGGAATGGGATCCCCTTCTCTACTACACAATATTTCAAGCTATCCCCCTTCCCTCTATGGATCCAATGTAGTTCATACAAGAATCTCTCTACTGGTAATCCAAGAATCCATGGTTGCAACCAAGAATTCATACCACAACAAAACACTTTCTCTCTTGACAATTTCTTGAACTAAAACTTCTCACAAGCTTGTGGCCTCTTTCTCCACAAATTTATAGCTCCAACCCATTGTTCTTCTTTCCAATCTCTCATTCCATCTTCAACTCTCTACTCTCTCCCTTTTTCTCCTCCTACTACATACCAATTGCATAACCATTTCCTTCCTTTACTTTCTCTCTCTTCCCATACGAATTTTCCTTGCTTGCTTGAATCTCACTCTTCCCCAAAAGGATTTTCTTGCCTCTCAAAATTCCCCCATGATTTCTTGTACTCAACCCATGCTTTTATTAATTCTATCAGATGATATCACACCAACCATCTTACATGCATTCAATGATTAGGGCTTGGAAGAACTCGAGATAAAATAGAAGGTTTATACTCAATCATAATTGGAAAGATGGTTTGGGTTTAATAGGCATGGGTAACTTTCCCTTTGGACCCCTTCCGCTTATTCCTTCCCTCTCTTGTGGATACTCAACCCCCAAGTCTCTGTCTGTGTTTGTCTATAGCCAGTGATACGATTTATTTTTTATTTTAGATATAAATATTACATGGCTTGGCCTATGGCCATACATCATACTTACATTCTACATCCTAAAACTAGGGATTAAAAATGGGGTTGTTACATCCAGGGTCGACATAAAGGTGGTAAGTAGCAAGTTTTCCTCGAGCATCCATAATCAGAAGTTGGTTTTTATGTATAAGCACCAATTATTTTGGAGTTTCATGTTTTCCATCAAGTCCCAATATGATTTTGAAGGTCTACATTTTTGTCAATTCTCGATAACTTTTTGGGCATAAAATATTTCTGTTGAGTCTTGATATCTTTTGGAAGCTTTATAATTTCTCTGAGTCTCAATAGAAAAATCACTCTAATGGTCAATTGTGGGCAACATAAATGTGCAATGGGGTTATTTTTCTCCAAACACCAAAATACTATTCTTAGAATATTCTCTTCAGGGTTTTGTGAATATGTGCCAAAATAATGATTATCGGTGGGTTCCATTCCACTTATCGCCAAGTCTTGATATGTGAGGTAAACCATGCTAATTGATCCAAAGGAATATTCTTAGAATATGCTTTTGGGGGCTTATGAAAAGGTGTTGAAATAACAAGGATTTGAAATGTCTGATGCATATTTTTTGTCAAGTATCGATAAGCAAGGAAAAGCATGCCAAAGAATATGATTTTCAAAAGTGCGGAAATGAATAGAAATTAACCTTTTTTCCTGTTGTCGATAAATAAATCTCATTTTAATGAAAATTTACTGGTTGGAGGTAGAATTTAAACCAAAATATTTACAAAATACGATCGAAATGATTAATATTTACCCCTCTCTAGGTGCCTAGATTAGGTCCCTGGACTTTAAATTCAAACTTGGATAGTCAATTTCCTCACTTTGCATTGTGTTTGAATATTCATCGTTGTGATTTCCCATGCTATGGAATTATTATGTCAATTGGCATATCAATTTTCAAAAAGTGTAATTAGCATTTGTAATTCAGTTTTCAGTCTCTTTTCCTCTTGTAAGTGGTTTAGTTAAGCTCAATTATGCTAATATTAGGTTTCTGTAGGTTCAATAATGCTTCGTCTAGGTTCAATAATGCTTCGTCATCACTACATTCAATTGGATTATGTTCATAGGATTGTTAAATGGATTATGATAATTGTGTGGATGGATGGTCCATTATAGGTACAATGCCACCAAGGAGGGCCTCTATTCGATAGTCCCCTAAAACATCGAGAGGGAAAGTAAAGGAACTAGGGGAAGCATCTAGTCCAGTGTTGATGGAAGGAGTGGATATATAAAAGAATGTGGACCCATTAATAAAGTTTCCCTTGAACAATATGTTTGTGCAACCACCAGTGTATAAGAATATCAATCCAATCACTAGAACGTCAGTTCCCTTGCTAATATGGAAGTAATTGTTTATAAAATTAAGGAGTGGGGATTACACTGAAAAAAAATGTATAGTGACCCTAATTTAAGGGAGATGGATGATAAGGTGCTCCATAATATTCGAAAGTATCGGTAGCATTCAACTAAAGAGAGGCCCTCGATGTTTTCCTACATGGAATAAATGGAATGGATCATCAACCATACCGAATATTGAAAGAAATGTTCGGTCAATGATGAGCAGTGACACTGTGTGGGGATGTTTCTTCCCCAAGAAGTTAGAAATTATTATAAGTTCCTAGAATCATAAGTGTTACTCAACATTGATTTTGTGGCAAAGTTTCATGACCAACATGATATAGGAAGAATACTATCCAGCTAGTGGAAAGAGGACAAAAAATGTTTCAACTGGTCTGTAGGGTGGTACAATGTTACAGGTTTATGAGAACCCTACATGTACATCATGGTCATGTTATGTTGGTCATATGGAGAGAAAGGATGTTCTCTATTTACCGAGGCATGGGTTTCATTGGCTTACATAGTGGCCACCATGAGAAATATGTTCAATTGAGGAGATATTATCACCAAATAGTTCGGTGTTAGAATTGAGCAAGCTCAAAACCCCAAGCTAGGTGAGGTTCCTTCATTTTAAATGGCTTCCTACTTGTTAACACTGAGTAAATTGTTGGGCTGAAGAAACAATCTACAAAGGTAACCTACAAACCAACTTTAAGATTGGAAGCTAGCCCTTCCAATCTAGAGAGGGCTCTCTCTGAGACTTTATCTATGATAGATAGGTTTTTTTTGAACTAATAGCTAGGTTTAGATGATTGAGGTAGTTTTTTCAAGGTTTTTTGGCAAGGAGGTATGGTATATCTTGGGCTATGGAATCAACCCTTGAAAACAAATGAAAATAATGACTGGTAGGTAGAACTTTCCAGAGGAACAAAGGCTAAATTAGGTGATGAACTTTCAGTTTTGAGTTTGATTGTATACGATGGAATAAGAAAATAAACATATAACAGAATCATAGCACCATGAAATATGAATTATTCCCTAGTTTAAGAAGAGAAACAAAGTTTAAATCACTTGAGTCTAAAGCACCATTAGATGAATTCTAGAGCCTTTAATTATCCAATTTAAACAGAATAAAATGAAGATGAAAGTAAGGACAAAATAATAATATACAAGGATAATAATACAGATTTCAGACCACCACCATTAGAATCGTTTTCATAAAAAGTTTAGGACTTCTGCATTTGTATTTCTTCAAGTTCATAGAATATTACAATAAGGATCAAAATATATATACTTTTGCCAACTCACCTTCCTTTACATCAAAGTGATCAAATATATAAAAGCTTATTGCTACACTAGGCTATTAGGAGTCGAATTATTGCTGCCTACAATGGTGGATCTGGTTACATTGAAAGAGAACAACTCCTAAACAACTTTACTAAAAATAGTAAATTCGTTTGACCATCTTAAATGAAAAAAACAAAAAATATCTTATACAATCATAGATCTGATCAAATTTCGAATATGTTGTTGTTGATGAGTCATCAGGTGCATCTGGAAAGCATCTCGAGTCATCCTATGCATTGTTGGACAACTCTTCCACCTTTACATAGCAAACTGGAATTATTGTTGCGCAAGTGCTACCTACAACATTTTCAAAGCAAACTCCTTTTGTTGTAATTTGTGTAGATTCAGGTGGAAACAAGTGACCAGGGACACGTATTAGCTTCAACACTCATATGTCAATCATCTCCCACTTTTCTTGCTAATCATGTGTGCCTACAACATTTGTGTAGCGAGGAATCACTACACAAGTGTTGTGTATGATTGTTTACCAGTCTAAACAATTTTTGTGCCTAGGAAATGTTTATGTTGTCACCCTTGTGAAAACTTTCTCCAATATCAAAATGCATGTTTTCCATAGCTATTATGACATGAACAAAACTTGAGATGGTCACATACCAAAAAATACAAAAATGTGA
Organism: Picea engelmannii; assembly: GCA_009831015.1. Lineage (NCBI taxonomy): Eukaryota > Viridiplantae > Streptophyta > Pinopsida > Pinales > Pinaceae > Picea > Picea engelmannii. The sequence goes on from ML797478.1 coordinate 100,205, forward strand.
AGTTTCTTCAATCATATCTCAGCTACTTCTGCAAGTAGCGCTAGTCTTCTTATGGCTTCATCATTCAATTGCATCATTTGTTTAAGATACACGTTTTCCTTCCTTAGTGTTATGTTTTGTACCTTCAAATTTCTCACTTTCCTGAACATGGTTGCATTTCTTTTTAATTTTGACTGGGCATTGGAAAGGGTTGCACAAGAATTTTCTCTGGCTGGTTTTCATTACTTAAAATGTTTCATGGCTCTGTCATATGATATACTCTTTTCTTCCCTGAGCTGGATTATTTTATTTTGAGCTTCCCTTATCTTCTTATTAAGCCATCTTATTTTATTTTCTCCTTTTGTGGGCGAAGTAGGAGGTCTTTCACTTGTTGCTAGCTTGCCCTGTATCTCTGGACTATTCTTCCTAGCTGAGGATCTTGTCAGAGGTGTTGTAGGCTTTGCTAAAACTATGGTCACATGGATGCATGAATTCCTTCCCCTTTGACCTTTCATTCTTGGGCTCTGCCTTGTTTTGTGGTGTTTGTTCCTCAGAATCCTTCTCAACTAGATTCCTTTTGAATTCTCTATTCTCTTGATAAAATTGAGCTATCACATGTTGAGCCTCTCTGAGTTGTTGTTGCATTCCCCTAAACTCTATTTCTTTCTCTCCTTATTTACCTTGTTCTTCATCCATCTCCTTATTTTCAACCTCAATAAATTTTGTCTGGATTGCGGGTGTGAGAAGCCTTCTAGAAGCTTCCCTTGTGGTTGGTATGTTGGGTGTATGTGTCTCCTTTGGCTCATTAGTGAATTGTAGCCTCCTACCCTTCTTCAAAACTGGTTGGTTTGGTGATGAGTTCTCAACCTCTTTTCCTTTTTCCTTTTCTGCAACACTTCTTCCTTTTTCACCTGAGTTGTTAGAGGCCAATCTTTCAGCAGACAAGGGGGTATCTCCTTTGGGATCCAAGGAAATATTTTTTGAAGTTAAGAAGGAATCCCAGTCCTTGTTTAGATTTCTTATCTCCTCAACTACTAACAACTTCACCAAGGAGAAATGGAACAAACTGATCTTAAGTTGGTCAACCCTGGCTTGGACTTTGTCTTCCATTTTTCCTAGGCTTCTATATAGATAAAAGGGTATGTTTAGGGGACTTTTCCCTCTGAAATGCATGAAGAGCCTTATATGGTATTGATATACCCTATCAAACCCACCCTCGCAAGTAAAATACCTTTGGATTACTCTCAACATATTTTCATAGGGTTCCAATAGATACTCCCTGGGGATAGTGGCACCAATCTTCTTCTTTCTATATTGAGGCTTGAGGAAATCAATATAAAACATAAGCTCCAGAGGAATACCTTTAAACCATCTCTCCCCTCGTGTGGGAATCTTTGGAAGCTGATATGGTCTCTTCTGATACTAGAAAGGTGACCCCTGCAATGATTGTATTGACACCATTAAAATTCATAGTGAACTCCTTGGTCAACTGCACGTTATACCCCTGGATTATTTCACAAAATCTCATATACCCAGCCTACTCAAAAGACACCCTATATGTAGGATCTAATTTTACCAAAGTCGGATCTTGGGGTTCATATCTCGACACATTTCCTCCCTTGTATTTCTTCTTTTCTTGTGATGTCATGGCTCTGTGATGTCATGGCTCTGTGATGTCTGATTTGCAAGGGAAAATTCAAACTATTCAAAGAAAATATGTCGTGAAACTCAGCTAGAAGGCTTGCATAGAAAACTAGAATGGCTAGGGTTTGGCTTGAATAGGTGAAGCAAACCTTTGATATATGAGGGGAAAACTTATTCATGGGATAATATTGCATCAACAGGGGCTCAAAAAAGGTTTTTTACATAGAAAATAAGACGAGCACGGGATGCGCAACAAAAATAGAGCAACAAGCTTTTTGTGGCAAATGATACCACAAAGGGTTTATGTAGCAAGGGAAATTTGCACAATGTTTGCGTAGTGAGGAGGATTGTTTGCATAGTGAAGAGATTTTAAGATTGCTCGAGAGACTATGGCTTATGCACAAGTCGTGAATGGAGTGAAAACAAACAAAAGGTGGAAAATATGCATACATGAGTGGATAAGGAGTGGATTTAAAGAAGGAAAGTACTTGTCCAAATATGACAATACCTCTCAAGCCAATTTAAGTAACTTGCACAGCAAACTTGAGGAGAGCACATATGTTTGAAGCTTTCCAACAATACAAATGACATGGAGTGTAATGATTGTCCCTTTTTGACCTCATCAGGTGTGATGATGAACCATGATACCTCTTTTGACATGACTTTCATCCCTAACTTATGACTCCACTTTGACACATAATTTCCCATTTTGTGACATGATTTTAAACTTAGGGACACAAGGACCTTTACAAATATTCCATCATGATGGAATTTTATACCCCTTGATGGTGTATTATGAGATAGAAACAACACACTTTGACTCAACCTATGACTTAACTATCTATTGACATGCATATTACCCTTTATTTTAAAAATGACCCAAGGACTTTAAGCCATCTCATGACACAAACCACACACTGTGACTCAATTAGGAATGCCTTGGTCTTCTCAAGACCAAGGCATGACTTTGCAAATTCTAAACAAACTTTCAACCTTACCCTAAAAATAATGATGCTAACACTACTTACTGGACGTGATATGTACCAGAAATATTTCTGTTGAATTGAACCTTAGTTGGCACATTTCAAAGGCCCTTGTTCATGTTTACTTCAATATGTTGTGGGGAAACAAATATAAATGGTCTTATTCCATGATCCACGAATTATTCTTGCCTCGCCTATATGCTCTTATTTTTCATGAAGAGCATCTGAGGCTCCAAGAAGGTAAATAAATTTCTTTCATACATTGGTAATTGGTACATAGAAGAGAAATATACATATCTCAAGATATTTGATGCTACTAGTCCACCTCACCTTATGCCCACATATGTTCTAGATAATCCAATTCTTAGGGAAATATGCTATCAAACCATTCTTCAAGGCTTTAATGCCTCTTTGATTAAGGATAATAAGTGTACCTTAATTCCTTATGGTTTTAATATCATATAGTATTTTTTAAAGAGACCACATAGGCCAAGCATGATGGTCTAAGCCATCTAAGATATAGATCTGACACTGGAAGGTATAGAATACATGACCCCAAGGTCTTGGTGCCCAAACATGTTGAGAATGTATCCTACAACTGGCCATATTCTCATGAAAAGTGGAAAGAAGAAGCATTTACTAAGGATTCACGACACCGGGACCAATTTTTGGAGAGCAAGACAACCCCTGGTCTCATAGTTTTTGAATCTCTATATTTATATGAATAGGTGGAGGTAATAACCTAAGGTGTAGCCACCAATAGAGAAGCAAAATAAGTTGGAAGATTTGAAGAGATATGATTGAAACAAGAATAAGAGTGTCAATCCATCCAAGAATAAGAAAACATAGCACTCCAAGAATAAGAGCTTCAATGCAATATTGAAGAAGAATTGCAAAAGAAGTGTGAAGGGTATGTTTCTCTAGAATAAATCAATAGACAAAGAAGAGAGTTTGAAGGTGAGAATGGAATAAAATCCTTGGAGGAACAATGAAGGAAATAGAGGGAATAAAATATCAGGTGAGATTTGGAAGAGAAAAATAGGGCAACACAAGAACTATTGATAAAATAGGAGGAGGAAAATAAGAAGAAGGATCATGAAGAATCAACCAATAGACTCTCATCCTACTGAGACCCCTCCTCAAAACATAATTAACTTGAATCAATAAGAGGAGGAGGTAGTGAAGAGAAGTGTTCCCATATATAATGAATTTTCTCCTAGCATTGAAAAATAGCCCAAGATCCCACTACGACTCAAGCCAGTGAAAAATATGAAGGGGATGACAAAAATCAAGAATATAACCAGAAGAATCAGGATACATCTAAATCAACTAGTGAAACTCAAATATCCATTCCAACCCTAGCTGAGGAAACTACCACTCCTTCAACAACTCGGTGAGGTCTAGTAGAAAATATACACATCCTCATCAACATGGGATGAAGCATTAGGTAAGACCCAGACAATGGAAAAAGGAAAAGAATCTGTTAAGGAGCACTTCTATACCCTAGGAAGCTTAGAGAAAAAAAATTCCTGGGGAAATCAACTAATTATTGAGCCAATAGATGAGGTGGTAGATGTGGAGTATATTTCCTATGATCACAAAAGGAAATTCATTGTTAAGAGGACACAAAAGAAACAAAAAATTAGTCTAGACAATTTTGTGTTGTATCATTATGAGGAAACATTTTTCGATGCTAAAAAGGCCAAGTTGAGTGAGTTACTCACTGCTAGAGTATCCATATTGCATGCCACCATTGACAAGGATATAATGGAAAAAATAGAAGTGTAGGACATGCAAAAGGAATTAACATCCCTCATACATCATGTACATTATTACAAGGAAGCCATAGAGGTTGTATCCAATTTTGTGGAGCATCTTTTAGAAGAGAGTGTCAGGCATAGGTAGGTAAAAGACACATTTTTGCAAAAGGTTGTAGACTTTCAAGAAGAGACATTATAATTTTCTATAGCACATAAATAAGTTCTCAAATGGAGTGAGAAAGGATCCAAGAAATCTAGATAAGATCAAATACATCAAGAAGATCCAAAAATACCGAAGCGAAGAGAACCATGGCATATGAATTATGTCTGATGATAACATATCTAGGATACAAGGTTTTTCTCAATACAAGGCAAGTTTAGTTGCTGAGACAAATATTCAAATGGAGGAGAAATGGTTAGCCTGCTGCAAATCTTGGGAAAAAGATCAATAAAATGATGGTCGATCTCTAGTTTCCAAGTTTCGGGACACGAGAGGGTTTTTGGTGATTTGAAGAAGTGATGTCATAATTCTAGCAAGCTACCTACAAACCTAATGCTGGTGTCAAAGGTATTTTTGCAGTAGAGTGTGGCCACTTACAAAAACAATTGGTCACTAAAGTCAAGACATTTGATAGACTAGAGTTGTTGATCATGAAAATAGAGAAATACAATCAACACTTCAAAGAAAGAAATGAAACCCTTAGTATTCTAATAGATCAACATAAGTTTCCTTACACTCATGTGTGTGATGAATTCTTCCCACAATTTAATGTGTAGCATCCCCAGCTGCTGGTTGGGCCATGCCACACCAAAATTTCATACTTTGATACCATCTAATTAATAAAAATGCTCTGCATATGAACATAAATTCATTCCTAACATCATATAATTTCAAGCATAAATATAATAGAGAAACCCACAACAAATGTAACTCAATTATGCACATTAATAAATAAATTACATAAGAATATACTTATCTTTTGCAAATAAACACCAACTGGATGTAGACCTTAGATGTTCCTCCCATCCATAGACTTTGTTTCTTATAAACTCTTAGCAGCAGGTCACCCCCGATCTGAGGCTACAAACTCCACCAGGGAAGGCTTTCTAAGCCATACTAAGGTCTATCAAAAATATAAATGCTCAGAATAAGGTGCCAAATCTAGCAACTGGCCTACAACCTCTCATTCCCCACAAGCTGTCCCACCGCAGGAAGTGTGCCCCTTCTCTACTCAATAGTCCTTCAACTGCCCCACTTCCCTTCCTGGGCTTCAACAATAGAGTGGAAAGGAAGTCTCAGAGCTCTGTAGCTGCAACTTGGAACACAAGGAACAATTCTCGACAATTATCTCACCTAGAGAGAATTCTCACAAGCCTGAAAACCCTCTTTTTCAATAACATATGGGCTTGACAACCTATCTCTTCAACTCAATTTACCCAAGTTACTGGTTGAAAACAACTCCAAAGCTTCCCAATGCAGGTATGGCTGATGGATGGAAGAATGTACATATGACAAGACTGGATAATGGAAGAATGTACTAAACCCCCCAAATATATTTTCATGTTCCCAACTTGACACTTTTAATGTTGGAAACTACATGGGACCCCATATGGTGATACCTCCCCCACACTTAGGAACTTAGGATAAAAAAATATCCCATACTTTAGACTTTAGGAAATATTATTATAATATTTCATTGGCTTAAACCCCTCTTCCTAGACGCTTGGCCCCCCTTTCCCTTCTAGTGGAGTTTTATCCCCCCATACTCTTTTATCTTTTTGGTGTACAACAATTGTGTATTTTTATTAATATATGAGTGTGGTTACATATTACAATGATACGATCGTTGGCCTTTTAACATCTGTCTCTCTAGATTAATAATCACATAGGCACTCTAGACTCAAAATACATATACAAAGGCACTCTAGCCCAAAATTTCCTGGCTCACCAACCTATGTGTACATTACAAGTGGTTTTTGACCTAGGGGTATTGCATTCCCCTCCCCCTTATTTCTACACTTTCCTTAGTGCATTATATACACATGTACAATCAAAATATTCAAAAATATTCAAAATTTTGCAGGTACTCTTCCCACATGGCATCTTCATGCTCTCAAGTTGCATCTTCAAGACCATAATAGGTACATTGGACCTTTACTGACCCTATTGCTCGATTCTGGAGAAACTTGACCTTCCAATCCAATATGCACACTGAGTGTACTTGGAAGTCTCCTTCTTGCTCCCCCTGAATCACATTCTAATCAATTACATGATTAGCATCATGTACATACTTTTTAAGCAAATACACATGGAATACATTATGAATGCACATGGACACAGGTAGTGCAAGCATGTATGCAACATGACCAATACTCTCCAAGATTTCAAAGGGTCCACAATATCTTTTTGCAAGTTTTGAACAGTTCACCAACTTCAAGGAACTTCTCTTGGCCTTCACTTTTAAGAACACATGGTCACCCACTTTACACTCTCATTGACTTCTTCCCTTATATTCATAGCTTTTATGTCTGTCTTGGGCAACCTTTAAATTCTACTTTATCTTTACCATCTTTTCTTCCATTTCCTTGAGTAACTTTGGCCCAACCACTACTTTGTCTGCCCAGTTGTCCCAACTCAATGGCATATTACACTTTCTACCATATAATGCCTCAAATGGGCTCATCTTCAAGGATGCTTAATACCCATTATTATAAGGAAACTCAAATAAGTGCAAATAATCTTCCCATTTCGATGGCTTATCCATCACATACATCCTCAACATATCTTTGATCACGTGATTGACCATTTATGTTTTTCCATCTGTCTCTGGATGATATGTTGTGCTAAATTTCATATTGGTCTCGAATCCTTTCAATAATCCCTTCCAAAAGTTTGATGTGAACTTGGGATCTCTGTCAAAAAAAATTGCCTTAGGCACACCATGAAGCTGGGAAATTTCCCTCATGTAAATATATGCAATGTTCGTTGCCTTGTGAGTGAACTTTATTGGAATAAAGTGAGCATATTTAGTGAGCTTATCCACCACCACCACGATGGAATCATGCTGCTTCACTTTTCTAGGTATCTTGGTGATCAATTCGATTGTCACCACTCCTCATTTCCACTCAGGAATGGGCAATGGTTGTAGAAAACTAGTTGAATGTTTATGCTCATATATTCCCTTTTGACATTCAAGACATTTGGCTATATTATAAATCACTTCTTTTTTCATACCTGGCCAAAAATATTGGCTCCTGACAAATGCAATTGTTTTTTGTTACCCTAGGTTCCCAACATAAGGCACATTATACATCTCTTTTAGTACCAAAATTTTCAACTCCTAAGAATTAGGCACATAAACTATGCCCCTGTACATGAGAATTTCATCCTCTCTCAGCTCATAATCTTCAATTTTATGTTGCAAATTTCCCTAGGGTAATTTTTCCTTTGTTTCCATGTATTGTTGATCTAATTTTGCAACTTCTAAAATTTTGTCTTTCAAATTAGATTTGTACATTCTAATGGTTGTAGCATGCATCTCATGCACCCTCATACTGATTACATAAACCACCTTTTTCTCTTTTCCTTTGATATGATTTATATCAAAGTCATACTCATTGAGGAAATCCAACCATCTACTTTTTCTAGCATTCAAAGTTGGTTGTCCAAACAAATATTTCAGACCATTATGGTTTGTGCTCAACTCAAATTTAATTCCCAGGAGGTAGTGTCTCCACATCTTCAAGTTCTGCACTATGACTTCCAATTCTAAATCATGAGTGGCATAGTGTCTATCATGCTCTTTTAACTTCCTTGATTCATAACATACCACATGCCCATTCTAACTAAGGACTCCTCCAAGCCCTTCCTTGCATGTATCAATGTATACACCGAAATATTCATTTGGATCAACAATCCTCAAAATTGGTGCACTTGTCAACAAGCTCTTCAAGTGCTAAATATTCCCTCACAATCAGAAGTTCACTCAAATATTACACCCTTCTTTTGAAAATATGTGATTGGGTGTGAAATCTTTGAGAAACCTTCAATAAATATTCTATAGTGACCTACAAGTCCCATGAAATATCTCACCTCTGAGACATTGTTTGGTACGAGCCATCCCTCAATGGATTTTATCTTTTCTGGATCCGTTGTTATCCCTTCATCTAAAATGATATGGCCCAAATAATGTATGTTCTTCTGATGAAATGAGCACTTTCTTAACTTTGCATACAATTGATTCTCCCTCAATACTTGTAGCACAATCCTCAAGTGTTGTTCATGCTCTTCTTCTGACTTAGAGTATATAAGAATTTCATCCAAGAAGACAATGACAAACTTATCCAAGTAATCTCTAAAAATACCATTAATTAGACACATAAAGACAAATAGTGCATTTGACAACCCAAATGGCACCATTGTAAACTCATAATGGTCATACCTCGTTATGAAGGAAGTCTTGTTGATGTATTCTTCTTTAATTCTCACCTAATGATAGCCCAATCTGAGGTTAATCTTGGAGAATATCTTGGCATCTTTTGAATGATCAAAAAGATCATATATCCTTATCAAATGATACTTTTTCTTCACAATTACCTTGTTCAGATGCTTGAAGTCAATGAAATCCTCAACATCCCATCCTTCTTTTTCACAAATAATATTGGGGCACCACAATGTGACACACTTGGGTGTATATACCCCGTCTTCAAAAGTTCCTCAAGATGGAGTTGCAACTCCTTCAACTCTGGTGTACTCATCCTATAAGAAGTCTTGGATACTAGGGATGCTCTAGGCATAATATTTATAGAGAAATCAATATATATTTTCGGTGGTAACCCCAACATCTCTTTAAATACATCTTCAAACTCTTTTTGGACAACATAGTTTTCAATGTTTGACACTTTATCCTTGGTTTCCTCCATATGAGATGCATAAATTTGGCATCCTTTCTTGAATATTTTCTTCAGTTTCAAGGTTGAAACTTCTCTAATGGTTACTTCCCTGGGAATACCCTGAATTTTCCTCAAATTCACTTCCTCATCCAAGCAAGTAAATGCCTTATTATAACAACCTAGGACAACATGATGCTTGTCCAACTAGTCCATACCAATTAGGAAATCATATGATCCCAAAGGTATGATATTCAAATCTTCCCTGGTGCTCAGTCTATTCATGTCCATTGGACATTCCTTAACCATCTCATTAATTCTTCTTTATCTCCTTTAGTTAGCTGAACCAACCAAGATTTCCCAAGCTTTCTTCTTGGCAAATGAAATCTTTCCATTATCTCAGGATCTAGATAAATATGACTAGATCCTAAATCAATTAAAATAACATTGGGTTGGTTATTGATCTTACCTTTCACTTCAATCATATGATATTGAAACTCATCTTTCTTGTTATCCAGGGTTGCATAGATCCTTGATACATTTATGCCCATATCCTCAAGTGTTTCAGCCTATTGTACATTATGAACAATCTTCACTTTTTTCTCCCTCACAACCCCAAAATTTCATAGCTCGTTACCGTGATCTCTACCCTATTGTTTTTGTCATTCTGGGCTCGAATGTTTGTTGTCCCTGAGAATTAGTTATGAAAAATGGTGACTTTGTTCCCTTCTTCCTTTGATCCATCTTTCATTTTTTCTTGTCTTCCCAATCATTTTGGAAATTTGGTCTTCCTCTATGCTGATCATAGAGGCATTTATCTCTCCTTATGGTTTCCTCCAGTGTCTTGGGATCATCATACTGTATCTTATCACTGAAAATTGATGGCATCCCACTCAAGTACCTTTGAATCTTGACATGTTCATCCTTGATGAAGTCAACATATTCAAACATCTATATGAATATCCTTTCATACTCATCCATGGTCATACTCTCAAGATTGAGTATGAAGAACTCATTCTTCTTTCTATCATAATAACGCTTGGTTAAGTACTTCTTTTGAAAATACCTTTTGAACTCCTTTCAAGTAACCTTCTTCTCATCAATGTGGTTCACTTGCACAAACTAGTCCCACCACATTAATGCTTTTTCCTTGAGATGGTATATGGAAATTCTTCCTTCTTCTTGTGAGGAATAATTATGTAATTGAAATTACTTCCTCATCCCCAATAGACAAGTCTCAACATATCCATCTTTCTTATGCTAACCATGAAAGGTAGGAGGATTGATCTTGTCCATACCTCCTAGTAGTTCATCTACCCTCAACATCCTCTTATGTATTTTGACAGGAGATAATCTTGGACTATTGTGTGATCTTCTAACTGAGTGTCTTGGTGAGTGATGATGGTGTTTTCTAGCACCTTTAGATTCTCCTCTTCTAGAATGAGATCTATGACTCCTTAACTTGCTTGATTCTATCTCCTTATCCATTTTTTTCTCTATTATGTCCAAGCTCTGCAACAACGTGATGGTGAATCCATCTTTCTGCTCATTGGATTTCATAAGCCTCTCATTATCATCTTTATAACTCTAAACATATCTTTGTATATTCTTTATGTTCTCCACCAATTTCATTCTCTCTTATTTTCCTTCTCTATGCCCATTGGATTATGTCCCTTAATTACCCATGCTGACACACATCCCTCTAACTTCATCTTCATGAATGTAGGTTCTATGTTCCTCTCACATTCCTCTGGTCTCTGTGTTGATCATGTTCTGATCTATTTTCTCTTAACTCTACAAAATTTCCAGGCAATAGGATTTGTTAGACTATAATAATTAAACAAACCTATCAAGATTATGCACCATTCTAATCTTTTAGATACTCTAGAAATAGAATTTCTGATCTCTTGTGAATGTGACTATGCAAGTCACATTTTTGGGTGAATATATGTACTCCTCTATCCAATACCTTTCCAACGATTTATTTCTTTCTCAATTCCGAGTCTTCAATAGAAAGTTATGACGATTTAATCATTACCCATGTTCTCCTTCTGCACACTTCTCAACCAGGTCCAATATTGACTATGTCCATGCATCTCTGACATCAATTCCTTTGTAATTTTGATAGGAGCTCAAATAGGTTCCTTCATGACCATATTTGCTACAAATTGTCCAAGTTTCACCTTCATCCAATCTCCAAGATGATAAATACAGTCTGCTGAAGTTTTAGGCCAATTTATATTTTTAGCCCTGATTGCTACGTGTTCCTTCTATGTCCTCGTGTGCACTTTTAGGTACCCAGAATCTTAATTTAACTCCATGAATGTCTTCTATGGCTCAATATATTTCCGTATACTGCTCTTTTTCCCCAATCTGATTTCAAAGTAGGAAGTTATGGCCCTCAGAGTGATTTGGTACCCAAAAATTACCCTCCACTATTTGTCTTGTAACTCCCTCATACACGCTCCATTTGACGAATAATTTACATTGTTAGAAGGCTCTCTCCGAGCTCTATAATTTTAGATGAAAAATATATATGTCATCGATGGACATTTTGGAAATACATGCAGCTTTGTAAAAATTTGATTTCCAAAAAATGTTGTTTAGGCCTCCAAAAATGGTCTGCAAAAACATGTCTTGGAAAACACCTGATTTTCTGAGCAAAATTCACTATTTCTTGTAAAGTTTGGCTGACTTATGATATGACATTTCGAGTCCACCTAGAATCCCAGAATGACACCATGTTGGCCTTCAATCACCCTATCCCTACCTCATCAACCTTTATCTTCTTCTTCATTCTCTTTCTATTCCTTCCTTACCTCTATTGGCACACATTACCTTACCCCTTCAAGCCTCACTGCCCAATTTCCCATGTGTAAAAATTCCATTGGTCATGAATATGGGTGGGCCCCATCATGCACCAAATTTTCCCCATGCGCACAACTTGCATGCCCGTTGGATTCAACAATGGAGGATCGAAAGGGGTCGACAACGACCAACGATCATCGTTGCATCGTGGGGCCCCCGCCCTACCGACCGTTAACAAAGGGGGGGGGGGGGCGGGTTCGCAATGGAAACCATCGGTTTCCCACTCGACAATGTGTCAGATCCTGGTGCATTACAACTCCCCTCCTTTGGTGGTTTCTAAAACCACTAGGGGACCCGCTCGCATCATGGTTCTGTAGGTCCGTCGTTGTGGTTCTACAAACAGGTAGACTCCCTGCCACCGCGGCTCTGCCTCACCTACCACCTACCACTTACCAAACATGATACCCCTACCAACATGTACTTATCACCATGCTAGTACATGTCACCCTTATTCCATCTTATCTGACACGTGGCCTCCACATCATGCTAACGTCATCGTACAGAAAAATACTCAAAATTTTCCAATTTTGCCAAAATTCCATTTTTTCAAAAATTCCTAATTCAAATTATTTTTGTGGCTACCATTGAAGTTCTGCAACCAATCTTAACATGACCAATTTTGGCCCTGTAAATATGAATTCTACCTCTTTTAACTAAATTCGACTCTTCCATGTCGCATTCCCCATGAATTCAATTGTAAAATTTGGGGTTTTTTTCCCAATTTCACCCCAATTCATAATTTCCTCCTCGAGAACCACTGAAAACTCTGCAACAAGCTTCATTATGGACAATTCGACCATGTAGACAACTTAATACATCCACGCACAACTGATTAAATATTCTGGGTGTGAACTTCTCTCAATTATGTTTCGAAATTGGGGATTTATTTACCAATTCCACCATAGTAATTTCATCAAACATATCAGAGACATCCTTTGAAAATTAAATTTCTGTAATTTTTATCTTTAATACTCTTTTAACTTGGCTTGTATAGGCTCAATGTCGAAACTGGAGCTCTGATACCACATTATAGCATCCCCAACTCCCAGTTGGGCCATGCCACACCAAAATTTCAGACTCTGATACCATTTAATTAATAAAAATTATCTACATATGAACATAAATGAATTCCGAACATCATATAATTTCAAGCATAAATATAAAAGAGAAACCCACAACAAATGTAACTCAATTATACATAGTAATAAATAAATTACACAAGAAGACACTTGTCTTTTGTAAATAAACACCAACTAGCTGCAGACCTCGGACGTTCCTCCCAACCATAGGCACTGCTGCTCATAAATTCTCAACAACAGGTCACCCCTGAGTTGAGGCTAGGAACTCCACCAGGGAAGGCTTCTTAAGCCAAACTAAGGTCTATCAACAACATAAAATCCCAGACTAAGGTTTAAACTCCACCAACCAACCTATATCCTCTCATTCCCCATAACTTGTCCCACCCCATGAAGTGTTCCCCTTCTCTGCTCAACGATCCTTTAGCTTCCCCACTTCCCTTCTAAGGATTCAACAATAGGCCGGAAAATAAGTATAAAATCTCTGTAGTTGCAACCTGACACATAGGGAACAATTATCAGTAGTTCTCTCACCTGGAGAGAATGCTCACAGGCGTGATAACCAACTTCTTCAATAACACACAGGCCTAAAAACCCACCTCTTCAACTCAATTTACCTAGGTTACTAGTTGAAAACAACTCCAAAGCTTCCCAATGTAGGTATGGATGATAGATGGAAGAATGTATGTATGACCAGAGTGGATGATGGAATAATGCACTAAATCCCCCAAAGATATTTGCATGTTTGCAACTTGACACTTGTCATGTTGGGAACTACGTGGGCCCCCATATTGTGATATGTTCCCCACACTTAGGAAATTAGGATAAATAAATATTCCATACTTTAGACTTTAGGAAATATTATTATAATATTTCCTTGGCTTAATCCCCCTTGGCTTAGCCCCTCTTCCTAGACCCTTATCCCCCCTTTCCCTTCTAGTGGAGTTTTATCCCCCCATACTCTTTTGTTTGGTTTGTTTGAAACAATGATGTATTTTTATTAATCGTAGAGTGTGATTATAGATTACAATGATAGGCTCACTGGCATTCTAGCATCTAGCTCTCCAACCTAATAATCACACATGCACTCTGGCCTCAAAATACATATACAAAGGCACTCTGGCCCAAAATGTCTTGGCTCACCAGCCTATATGTACATTACAAGTGGGTTTCAACATAGGGGTATTGCAGGATGCCTATGATAGTGAGCATGCAATCACCAAGTCACCTAGTCCACATGAGTCATTTTGACATGCAAATTTTGTTAATTTATTTCAATTTTGTCTTATTCTGAATTTACTATTTGTAGTCATTGAAAGTTCAATAAATAGAGGCATCGACCTCTTGCAAGAGGACCTAAACTGATTGTAGAATAAATTCTATACTATTGTAGTTAAGAACTATTTTCAAGCATAATTCATAAGCTCTGCATGAGCCAAGGCAATTTTACTGAATTCATGTGCCATTTTTCTTGTATTGTGGATTATTTTGTGAACAAATTAATATGTCGGGTCTTTCTAGTATAATTTCAAACACAATTAAGATTATTATTTATGCTTGAATGAATTTCTATAATATTCATCAAATTGTTAATGGTATTAGTAGTTGAGATGTTATATAATTATTTCTATGTGTCCCATGTTTAATTTAATTTCTTTATGTTGATTAAGTTAGTTATTTCCTGAAACTTATCTAATTTGAAAGCTCTAAGAGGAATTATTTATTTAGGTGTCTATAGCCTTAGATAGGTTTTATCGATTTTGGTTTTAGGTTATCTTTTAGCATAGATTTATTTCAATTATTATATCATTTTCTTTTTGCACTTATACAAACAAAAGAATCATAAAAAGAAAAGAAAACACAAAAAGGAAAAAAAATTAACAAACTATTAAATCCCATAGAATGGTTGTTAAACCTTAACCTGGGGGGTCATTCCACACCAAATAAGGGGGAATTCTAATTAGGCCTCGTCCTTGGGTTTGATCCCTATTGTTGAGCATTGGGAATCCATCCCCCTCAACAGAATTGGCTCTAGAAAGAGGGTGTGTATGGAAAGCTGCACAAACAACCCATATTCAGAAACTCCTCATCCTAAAGGTCAAAATTATGAAAACTTAATACCTTATGGTGGGGTTAGAATTGGAAATGATATTGATTCAATCCCACACATAGTATCAAACGAGGAAGTTGACACTTTTAGATGTATTACTCGATCTTATGACAGACAAATGATGCATTTCTTATGACTCCATTACTTCTTCACCGATGAAAAACCATTTGAACCATAGTCTCAACTCCCAAACATACATTGGTTCACACAATATCAATTTTGGTGGATTCATCTTTACAAGAAATTGAATCACCCTTTAGTTCAATTCCCATGACCCCTAACAATCCTATTGTAACTCCACCTAAAAGTATACATTTTGAATATCAAGAAAACTCAGACTCGGAATCAAAAGTTTACTTAGAACCTAAAAACATGGCCAATAATCAGAATCCCAATCAAACATTGGTTGGCTAGAGATGCATTGGCTATACTTGGACAAATTCATAACTTGCCTAAAAACCCTGAGTGATTGCTTCCCAAGCATGATCCTAAAACATTTGTCTTACTCGAAGATCATGTCAAGAAAATTCATTCTCACCATTAGATTAATGAATGTACAATTTGAAGATGTAGTTTGTTGTCTTTTCCCTTAAACCTTTGCGAATTAAGATTCTACGTGGTCTTTTAATTTACTTGTTGGATCCATTAGTAGCCACACTGAATTTCAAAATGCCTTCATAGATAAGTTCGAGGAAGAAACCACTACAGGTGCATTAATGGAAGAATTATTTTCTCTAGTCATGGGTTCTAAAGAAAAAGTAAAATACTTTAATCAACAATTTACAATAGTTCTAAACAAATTTTAGGAAGGGACTTCCCCTGCCTTGGAATTACAAATTGAATTATATGCTAATGCTTTACCATCATCAATCTCAATGTTTGTCAAAAGAGTAGGTAAAACAAATTTATCCTTGAATTTTGAAGATGTTAAAAAAATCGAGTTTGAAATGAAAGAATGCAAGGAAGGTCAAAACAAACTAGGAAATAAAGATATAACACCACCTCGAAAAACCTAATTCTAACAAGACCTCAAACCTAGCTCCTTGCTGAAGGTAAAGAAAAGGATTCCACGGAGATGGAAAATTTACATAGGATGATTAAACATTTGTCTAATGAAACAATTTATAAGAATAAAAGTATAGGAGAGGGAAACTCAAATCAAAGGCTTTATATACCATTCTTTAAAATGCAATTTCCTCCTAAATCTATTGAACGACCCCCAACAAATCTTAACATTGACCTGGAAGATGTAGCCATGGATAATTATTGTAATTACCATAATGAAAGTCACTCTAAAAAAACATGCCCCCAAAGGATCAATGCTATGAATTTGGTTGATAATAAATTTACTGATCATTATGCTCAAATACAAATAAGTGATGAACAAATAGAAGGAAATGTAGAAGAATAATATGTGAATATCCAAATGAAACAACAATGTTTCTATGGGATGTATTTCTAGGTATCAATTTAACCGAAGATGATAAGAAATTAGAAGAAACTTTGGCAGTTCAAACCATAAGTAAAGGACATATGCTCCAGCCACAAACTACTATTTCTCAGACATCTATTTCAAATAAACCTTGGACTCCTAACACAATCACTAGAACTACTCTTGATTTACTAGTTTACCAAAAGATGTAGATCTTGATTTGGAACCTATGGAGTATAATGTTGTGTAAGATCTTAAAAAAATTAAAGAAAACATTTTGATTATGGATATATGTAAGATTTCCCAACAATGCAAGCTACTTGTGAATGGTTTAAGAGACGAGAAAGATCAACCTTTGATTTCTTCCAAATTTGGACGTAAGACATATGGAGGAAACACTCATAAAGCAACAATAAATACTGCACTTAATGGAAAAATGTCTGAATCATTGACTCCTTGTTTTCGACCTTTGAAATTTTTAATCAAAATGTGCACAATTTCTTAGTGGGCTCTAGAGCATCATCGAATGTTATGCCTTATTTCATGTGAAAAAAGTTGAATGCTACCCTGACACAATGTTCAACCCACATTATTCATCGTGACAAGTTTGAAGTAATAAGGGAACTGAAATATGTCTTAATCCAAATAACTTCAAATCCTAAAGTCCATCAAGTCATTGACATAGTTATGGTTGACATCCCGAAAGCATATGGACTTTTACTAAGTAGAGATTGGTTACAAAATATACAAGGGTATTTTTCTTCTGACTGGTCTCACTTATGGTTACCTTGGAATGGACAACCGAACAAAATTAGAATTGATCAAGAAAAATACATGAAGTACATAATAACTGATCTAGAAGTGACTAATGAACCTTCATTTTCTGAATATCCTATTCTAGGGAATTACTTGTTCGATTGATATTTTGGAAATTTTATTGCTATGGAATCTGAAATTCCAGAAACACAAAATGTCAATTTTTTTTTTATGAAATTATTTATCTCTCGAACTAGTAGTGGGCACAAAAATACTAAACATTGTGAATTTTAGTGATATAATGTTTTTTGAAATAATGATAAAAGATAAAAACAAATGTCAGAAATCAAGTATACCCATGATATCTGGACTCTATACTTTGATGGATCAAAATATCAAGAAGGAACTAGAGCTAGATGTTTATTTGTTGATCACAAGGGTAAACATAGTTTTTTGTCTTGAATATTAGAATATGATTGCACAAATAATACTGTTGAATACGAAGCACTTATACAAGGTCTCAAAAAGGATGCTAATTTGAAAATTGTGAAACTTAAAATATTTGGTGATTCTGAAATCATAGTTTGACAAATAAAGAATACCATCCACTACAATTCACCACACCTAAGAAA
Organism: Picea engelmannii; assembly: GCA_009831015.1. Classification (NCBI taxonomy): domain Eukaryota; kingdom Viridiplantae; phylum Streptophyta; class Pinopsida; order Pinales; family Pinaceae; genus Picea; species Picea engelmannii. The sequence continues at coordinate 118,335 of ML797478.1, forward strand.
TTACCAGCAAGAAGTACAAAGATGAATGAACAATTTTCTATCCTTTAACATCACCGCGGTGCCAAGGTCTAAAAATCTTGTGGCTGATTATTTAGCCATTAATTCATGTAGGTTATATCTATGAGAATATTTTGAGGCAAGCAGATTTGCTATCAAATTATTATACAAACCCTCGATCCCAGAAAATATTACCGATTGGAATTTTTTTGAAGGAGATGAACAGATTTTGGAGTTTCATACCAACAGTGAAAATTCCAAAGATCTAGACATAGGTGATGAAGAATTCCAGGCATCTCTAGAGAAAGATTCTAAAAAAAAAAAGTGAATCCAAATTACAAACCATGCCTAAAGGAATCACTAACCTGGAGAATTTTTTTTGTCTACAAAACAAGTTTAAAAGATCACCAAATACCAAAATAATTAGTTCCACTTTGAGCTATGAAGTTTTTAATATAGGTACTACAGAAGATCCAAAAAATGGGAATATTGTCAAGGATTGCTATGAACAAGAAAATGAATCTTATGTTAAATTGTTCAGAACTTATAAGGACATTTTCACTTGGTCTTATGAGGATCTGAAAACCTGTGACATGTGAATTATCCAGCATACCATATTGATGAAAAATGATGCTAAACCTTTTCAACAAAAGATACATAGGTTTCATCTTTCCCTCGAACCTCTAATCAAAAAAGAACTCAAGAAATTCTAGACACAAAGTTCATTTTCCAAGTAATACACTCAACATGGGTTTCCACCCTTGTGCTTCTCAGAAAGAAAAATGGGGAAATCCACCTCTGTGTGGATTTTTAGAACTTGAACAAGGCTTCAAAAAATAATAACTATCTAGTCCCACCTATGGAACAACTCCTACATACAGTCTTAGGATATGAGATGTTCTCACTCCTTGATGAATTCTCTAGTTATAATCAAGTCTTGGTGTCGAAGGAGGATAGGCTCAAAACTGCATTTAGAACCAAATGGGGTACCTTTGCATATAAACGAATTATTTTTGGCTTAATTAATGTTGGTGCTACTTTTCATAGAGAGATGGATGTTTCTTTTAGAGGTTTAATAAATAGGTGTGTGGTAGTCTATCAGGATGATGGGACGATTTATTTGAGAAATAACGCGGATGATATTTCACACCTTACTCAAATCTTTGAAATATGCAGAAAATATTGAATTTTTGTAAATCCAAAAAAAATAGTTTTAGGGTTACTAAAGGAAAACTATTAGGTCATATCATATCAAGAGAAGGAATAAAAATCGATCCTGAACGCGTAAAATTTTTATCTATATTTCCTTTTCCCCGTAATTAGAAATCAATGCAATATTTCTTTGGAAAGAATAATTTTGTTAAGAAATCCATTCTCTATTTTGCTGAGACTATAAATCCATTCCGAAAAATGATTCGAAAAAACTAAGAATTCAAATGGAATAGTGAAGAAAAGGAATCATTCAACAAAATCAAAAATTCTATTTCAAATTCTCCTTGTTGACGGATCCAAATGGTATGTCAAGCAGGTAAGGAAGAACGCCCGATGGCAAGTCCCAATTATAACTACTCTCATTTGGAATAGCATTTCTGACCAGTATGTGGGCCTCGTTGCCACTAAGAATTAAAATAAGAAAAGGGAAAAAACAACGAATTGTCCCCTAAAGAGTTTTAATTAATTCTAAATTTAATATAAACTAAAAGCAAACTAATCTAACCTAACTACTACTAACATATCCCACGGGAGAAAAACTAATAGAAGAGTATGGTGAAAGATAATACCACTAGAACAAAAAATAGTCCATGTATGCCAATGGTAGGTGTTAATAATATTGCTACACATACATCAACAATTAGTTGTAAAATGCATTCATAACATCATTCTATACTCATAAGGAAACATATGACAACATGAGTATATAGAATAGAGTGAAGAAATAGTTCATACAAAAGAATTCAATACTACTCAGGAATAAGACAAACGTACAAAGAATAGTCTCATGTACATATACCAAAATCACAGGTTCCTAGAATGTCTCTTTCTCTTCATTCATTCAAAAGTAATAGTACCATATTTAATTTACAAAGGGAAAAAGTCATCCATTACATCTAACGATTCCTCTTTTATAAGACAAGAGAGACTCTTCATATCTAGCGACTGATCACTTCATTTTCCCTTTCATTTGTCATTATACAAATTCTAATCTCTTTTACATTTTTGAAAATAAATATGTGAGCGTTACAAACAGAAGCTGCAGAGACTCCTGAGTGGTTATTCTTTCCCTCGGGAAGTTCCTAAATGATATTCATTTACAAATATTATTGGCTCTTCCTATTGGTGTCGTCTTCTATCCCTCATGATGTTTTTGGGTGTTTCTGGTGTTTGTCTACTAATTAATATCATCTTGTCTCCTTCTCCTTTGTCTCATCCTTCCATTGTTTTCTTACATGTTCGATTTCAACTCTCGTAGCTCGAGTTGTGATTATTTGAACATTACACAACTCATTCTTCAATTAAATTCGGGTCTCTTATATTTTTTGCATTTTCAGAGGATTTATGCTCTTAATCTATCAACACTCATTATGGCATCTTGTTCTTCTCTCTTCTATATTTCCAGTGAGCTATCTCAGACCTGATTTAGTTGCTTGTAGCCTTAGATATGGCCATTTGAAGTTTGCTCAATCAATTTTCCCCCAAATTCGTGGCTTACTATTCTCTATAATTACTAAGGTTTTCTATTACTATTCTAGCCTGAAGACATATTCCATTACATTCCTCTTATCGATACCTTTCCAAAGGGGTATCATGGGAAAAATTCTGACACCTACTCCCCAAGATATGCTCATTTGAAAAATGGTGCTCATCAACCCTTGATCATGCCTATGGGTGAATCTAGGTCGTTGATCCTTAACCTGAAAATAGAAATCCCACATGCATAAGATAATTCAAAACTAAGTGGTTTAAATGGTTTTAGCCCCTTTAGCTAATTTGAATGAAAACCTAGAGAAAACACAAGACCTATGGTTTGTAATGTAATTTTGGCTAATTTTCATCCTAAAAATTAGGAAAATAAAATAAAATAGGAAATTAATTAAATTGAACTACGTAAAATCCAATTAACAAATAAAATTAATGAAATTACCCCTAACCCACAATAAAATTAATGAAAATTAAATTAAAAAATGATCAAATTACTTCCCACCCACGTGAAATCAAAGTTAATAAAGAAATTAAAAATAATCATGTTGCCCCCACTAATGTGAAAATAAAAATTAATAAAAATAAATTTAAAAAATAATAATATTACCCCCCACCCATGTGAAATTATTAAAATGTATATGAAATTCATCAAACCAAGTCTTCGTCAAAATTCATAATATTAAAACAAATGTGTGGTAATATAATTCCATTGTCGGAATGGATGGTCGAGAATGCTGGTCGAAAGGTCGGTGCACACACACTCTAGTGGTAGCTTCCTAACAACACAGTGCAACTCATTCCAATGGTAAAAAATCCTTGATGATGCACTCCATTGGTAACTTCCATGGGACATGAATACTATTAAAATAATGATTTTTTCCATGGTTCATCCCCCAAAATAAATATTAAAATAGTGCACTTTTTTCCACAAATAATCTTCCAAAAATAATATTAAAATATCTCTCAATGATAATAATAATAATAATAATTTATTTTTAAGGTCACGGCCAAGCCAGCACACCAAATTGGTGTATGAGACCCCCTTATTTGTGAGACAAGGGACCCCCTCCGCCCAACGATTTGACTGGTAAAGTCTACGACGGTATACATACCCTACCCCCCTCTAGATTTGAACCTGTGACTTCTTAAGAGGAAACACATGTTCTTAACCATCAGGCCCACTCAAGCTGAAATTACTCCCATGATATTAATTAATATTAAAATAATACTCCTTCTTGGTGAGTGCATGTTTTCCCACAGAAATATTAAAATAATCCTCTAATAATATATGGTTGTCAGGGTCTCGTGGTAAGGGAGGCAATAAGCCTTCATAAATCTTTCGACGAGGTCTCCCAATGATACACTCCCCATGGGATATGAAATTAACAGAATATATTAATCCCCCTCTCGAAGGCTCGTCAATGCCTTGGTCAAGTCATGCAAGGAGGGTTGAATCCGATGAGATGTTTCGTTGAGCTCTCCCGATGAGCCATTTCGAAGACCATTGAAAAATAATATAATAAGGCTAAGTTTGATTCCCTTATGGCTTAGTATTCAGGCATATTAATATAATCATGCAACGTTATTCCAAGGGATTTAGGAGGGGAGGAGGGGATACCTAGAAAATATGAAGTTTGTCTTAAATGGTAATTTTCTATAGAACTTTTTATGAAGTAAATGTCAGGACTAATGGGGAGAAACCTATGGAGATTTCATGGGATATTACGTTGAATTTTAATGAGTGAGGGAAATGAAAACATTAAGTTTTAAAAAAGAAACTAAATGAAATAAAAATAAAAACTAAATTAATTGAGAAAAATAAAATGAATATGTACAACCTAGGACATAGGTTGTAAAAGGGAAAACATAATTAAAATTAAAATTAAAACGAAAAAGAAAATAAAAAAAATGAATATATAAAAAATAAAAAAGTCAAATTGTTTTTTAGTTTTACGAAGATATGAGAAAAATAAGGATGTACCTATTACATCTTAGGTTTTGTGCAAAACACCGCATGTAACAAATAGTTTATCCATGTAAAAACATATTTGACTCATGTAAAAAACATTTTTAAAGTGAACTTTATCTACCCCATAAAAATAAATATCAAATGTAACTTTAGGAAAAAACATGGGGAAAAACTATGGGAAAATAACATTTGCAATTAAACCATGTGGTTTTGCCAAAACCAAGGGTAAAATACAAAAAAAAAAAATTACAAAATTAATAAATAAAATTAAAATTAAAATAAATAATAAAAAGTATAGACAAAAAATAAAAATACAAATTAGGAAAATAAGGTCAAATTACACACAAGTCAAGTTTCCATGCCCATCATGGTTCCACCAATTAGAGTTCCACACCTAGGGGCCAAAATTAGGAATAAGGTATATCAAGTAGGTTTTGAGAAACCCGACATCAAGGTGAGTAGCTAGGTCATATGGTGATTAAGAACACTAAGATTCAACTGCAACGAAGAGGAAAAATATGACATGTCATGCGACAAATCATATTAAAATAAAAAATAAACTTAAAATTAAAAAATACAAATAAAATAAAAAATAAAAAGTATATACAAAAATAAAAATACAAATTAGGAAAACAAGGCCAAATTACACACAAGTCATGTTTCCATGCCCATCATGGTACCACCAGTCAGGTTTCCGCACCTAGGGGCCAAAATTAGGAATAAGGTATATCAAGTAGGTTTTGAGAAACCCGACATCAAGGTGAGTAGCTAGGTCATGTGGTGATTAAGAACATTGAGATTCAACTGCGACAAAGAGGAAAAATATGACATGTCATGCGACAAATCAATGTTACAAATAACGACTAATGGAATAAAAGGAGATCAAAACCAACCATACACAAAACACATGTCAATCTAGTCAAGTTGAACATCTTAGAAGGAAGACCTACTAATATTGCGAGGAGCGAGAAAAAAAAAAACAGATCAAGGAATAGGTTCTTGCTAGGCTACAATGCATGATACTAATTACGACAGATATCGAGCATACATTGGGAGATGACACAACAAGGACCTACAACCAAGAACATCGATAGGTCTTGTACCTGGGTTTACATAGAGAGGAAAGGGTGAAAGAGGAACACAATAGAGATCAGTCTGAAGAGGCTCGGAGACAGGCCTGGAGGAAAGGTAGATCTGATAGCCTTGGGAGCTTCAGACCTCGAGGGAATTGCAAGCCAAGGTAATTCACTTCCCGATAAGGAGAATCCTGGTAAGGATCAAGGTCAAGGTTCTAGATAAGGATCAAGGGATTCCCCCACTTGCATTTAAAGGCTGGAGAAGTGACGTAAATGAAATCACCACGTGAACCTGCTCCTATAAAACAAAAAAATGAGATCAATCATCTGATTAAAAGGACGCTTTCCAATACACCATAAACATTATATTCCTTTCCTTTAAGCAAATTTATAAATGAGCGTTGGGTTTCTTCAACAACAATCATGGGTGGTTTTAGATAAGTGTCTTGATACTACATGTGCCAAGTCCCAACTCAAAAGAAGGATTACTGATCATATGATTCAAGTCAAGTGTTCGAAACAAAAGAGTATGATCAACATGTGAGATCTTAAAGATTAATACATTCAACACAACATGCAAGAAAGATAATGCAAAATTTGAATTAGTTAATCAGAAAAATCATCAACAACAAACTCATTCAAGACAATCATCAATCAAGATCAACCCTCAACTTCCTCAAGGTAGACATAGAATTAATAGTAGTCTCAAACAGTAGAATATTAGGAATTAGGGATGAAATTTTAGTAGGGAGGCCCTTTCCTTTAGCTTGTAAAAGAAAAATTAAAGGGGGTTGATGTGGCCTCAACACTCATGTGTTGTGTAGTCTTGATTTTAATCGTGAATTATTTTTATATACTTTCTCCTCTAATAAATCTCTTGCAATAGTCTTGACACAAAACTATGATGAGAACGATGAAGCTCACGTCTCTTTCATGAGTACTAATCTCCATGGAGCAAAGTTGAACTACCCTACCATAGATATGTAAGATTTTGTGGTATACAATGTTGTTAAAAATTTTAGGTTATATATCCCCAAGAATCACACTAAGGTCATAGTACCTCACCCTACTGTACGATATTTGTATACCCAACAAGAGTTAGGTGAGTGTAGAAGGAATTAGATTACCTCTATACAAGAATTTGATCTCAAAATAAAACATGCCCGCATTGTGAAAGGCTAAGGGTTGTGTAAGTTAGCTACAGAAACCCAAGATATTGTACTCAAAGAAGAAGAAGGGTAAGAAAATGAGTTCTTTATTTATTCCAATGATACAAATTTTATACCACCACCTCACGGCTCTTAGTATTCTCATATGTGTTATCCATCGAGATGTTTCGGGATGTCAATGCAACTATGTCGAGGCACCTCAGGGGATAAGACTCATGGTGAGCCTTAAAGCCATGCTTGAAGTAAGTAAAATTATGAAAAAATTGGGCAAGTTTCTCTCTCTCTCTCTCTCTCTCTCTCTCTCTCTCTCTCTCTCTCTCTCTCTCTCTCTCACATAAAAATCTCGGTCCTCAAACAGTCTCAGTCCAGATATTTAAAACCATCAACTCCATAAGGAATTTGTTCACAAGTGTTTCAAACAATTTGGTCTTAAGAGTGGTGGAAATAGTGAATTAGAAGAAATACAAGATAAGAATATAAGGAACTACATATAATGAATCTTATATCTTATGGTAATAGAATAACGTGTTGAGCAATTAATAATTCAATAGTTCTAACACATATAATAGATCATTAAAACATGCATCAAACAATTAACATCTTTAAATATTTAAATCCATGGAGGTACCCTCTTCACATCATTAAGCATATGAATAAATGACAAGAAGTGGTCATTGGTAAGAGGAAATCACCTTAGCATCATAAGCATACAACACACAGTAACACTAAACATGTCATATAACTTGTTGCTTGAGATTTTATTAATGGAGATCTGATCCAAGAAGCCAACATGAGAGGGGTGGATTTTACAAGAGCACGTGCACAAAAAGTGAAATGGCAGGCTGAAACATAACATAGGGGATGGATATTATGAAACCTGTAGCCTTAATTATATGTCTATGCTTAAGGATGGTGATGAGACAACTCTGGTTGTAATAAACTCTTAAATTACCCAAAGTGTTGACCCAAAAAATGATCTCCTTATCTAGCTTTATAGGTCTTTCATTTATGACAAAACCATTCATCTAATCCAATACCACTTCTTGAAAATGGATACTTCTTATTAGATTCTTGATATTGCTTCAGGTTTTCCAACTAATTTCTAATTGATTTTTACTGGGTAAAAAATGATTTTTACCCCCAAAGATGACCTACTGACACTGTTGTGGGGTGTGTTCTCTTTGTCGAATTGAGATTCTGTCTAGATTCTTCTAGATGATTCAATTGAACCTTCGTTTGTTGCTCTGGAACTATACAACATATGGATAGTTGAGGGTGTTGGCTAGTTGAAAGGATGTCTAACCATTTCCTCTCAGCCACCACCACTCATCATTGCAAAGTACCATTGACTATCTCTTCGGATCCTCTGCCTCAAGATTATACAGAGAAATGGTCAGTTGATACAACTCCTTCTTAGGGTAGATTCATGAATTCCCTTTAGTTATTAGATATTGTCCAATGATACTAGAGAAGGGCATCCTCTCCTTCATGAAATACAGAACACACTCTCACGACATATGTAGACAAGATGATTGATAGCTCTCTGGATTGGAGAGACTGAGTAGGTGGGTCATCATTAGTGACACTGGGCATTTGAGTAACTCACCTAAAGAGCACAAATTACTCACATATTGGTTTCTTATGATCCTTTGGATTTGTCTTATAGGATATTGACATGTGTTTGTGGAGACAACTGATGGGGCGGAATGATTCATCACACCCAGCCTGGTATGCTGAGATCTAAGGCTTGCATGGGTATGTGTGTATGGACCATGATTATTTTCCTCTGTCAGCTCTAGGTAACGGTGTGATGATTAGAAAGGACATGAAGGCATGAGGCCAAATGTCATGTTGAAATCCCCTTTTATCCACCAAATGATTTGGTGTTTCGTCATTATATATTTCACGTGTTCAAAAGAATCCCTCATGCCTTTGTATGAACATGTGTCACCTCCCCAATAGCTTAATTATTTTTAAAGTTTGGGCAGAGGCATGATATTTTTAGTGACGTCATACCGACATCATCACGGTCCCATGGACACGTGGAAAATTTCTATTGGTCCATGTCATTGCTTATATGACTCTAGACTCAGGCTACATGTAGTTGAGTTCAATATAGTGACTAGAAACCCCAATGGGGCCTCTTTATATAGGCGGTAGCCTTGTACTGGATCTAAAAAGTGTTCTATTGGCATGCCAAATTGTCTTTGACTCTCTCGAGTGTCTCGGGTGGACTGTTGAATCAACTCCAAGTGTCATTGAATGGGCATACAGATACGTAATGGTAATGTTTAGGAAAGTGGTTAGGAGAAACCAAAATATCGTTGTTGCGACCCAACGTTAGTTGTTTATCCCTTTGTATTCTTGTCATGCAACACCATTCACTTCTCAATATGTGGCTCCCAAAACCGACATTGCACCCCATATGCAAGTTATCTCTCATGAAAATTTTTGATGCGACATCACTCGTCCATCGTAGATCAAGATCGCTTGCAATCGTTGCATGATCAAGCCAACATCTTCGCTAGAAATTGATTCTTAGGTTGTGGTCTCATGATACAACTTTCAATTGAGAAAATATTAAGCCTTTAAAGGGCACAATTAACCCTGATTTATCTCTCGATAAGCACCTAGGCACTTTAAATTTGGCCTTGGGCCCTTAGGGCATGATTTCTTTGATGATTCCTCTAGGTTGCTTGAAATTATACTAGCTCTTTTTCTTCAAGAGATATATAAGCTCACCTTTAGCCTCTATCTCATCCAATATCGACCTTACAACCTTGACCAACATGCATATTGGAGCTAGGATCAAATTTAGTACTAACAATATCATTTATTTCTTACATCATGGAATATGTCCTAATCACACGACATCAAGAGAGAAAAGGGTGTTAAATTTATAATATTCTCAATAGAGATTGATCAACATTGTTCTATTTCGAAAAAATGATGATGGAGTGTTACTGTGGTGTTTATAAAGAGAATATGATGATAAGGTTTTGAAAGACCTTTATGATGGGCTTGCCAAAAGAAATTTTGGTAGGGAATCTAAAACTCACAAAGTTTTGAGGGCTAGACATTATTGGCCTACTGTCTTCTGGGATACACACGTTTGTGTAAACAAATGTTGAATTTTTCAAGTGAGCATAAAAAGGGAGAAGAAAGATTCAATATCTTTACAACTAGTTACAATTAGAAGACCATTTGAGCAATGGGACGTAGACATAATTGGAGAAATAAACCCTTATTCATCAAAACAAAACCCTTGGTCTCACAGTTTTCATATCTCTATCTTTATATGAACATGTGGGGGTAAAAACACAAGGTGTAGCCACCAATAGAGAAGTAGAAGAAGCTACAAGAGTTGAATAGATTTGGTTGAAAGAGGAAGCAGAGCACTGGGCCATCCAAGAAGAACAAAACATAGAACTTTGAGAACAAGAGCTTCAATGCAAGATTAAATAAGAATTGCAGAAGAAGAATGAAGAGGATGTTTCTCAAGAACAGATCAATGGACAAATAAGAGAGGCAAAAGATAATAAGAGAAGAAAATCATTGAAGGAACAATGGACCAAAGAGAAGGAAGAAAAGAGCAGACAATATTTGGAAGATTAAAACAATGCAACACAAGAATTGTTGAGAAAACAAGAATAAGGATCAAGAAGAATCACAAGATCCTATTGAGTAGCTAATATACTCCCATCATATTGATACCCCTCCTTAAAACATAATTGAATTGACTCAAGAAGAGGAGGAGGTGGTGAAGACAAGTGTTCTCATAGTGAATGAAGTTTCTCCTAGCACTAAAAAATATCCCAAGAGTCGACTGAGACACAGGGCACTGAAAAATATGAAGGGGGTGACTCAACTTAAGAATCTGACCAAAAGAATGAGGCTACATTTAAATTAGCCGATGAAACTCAAATACCCATTCCAACCCCTATTGAGGGAACTATTGTACCTTTGAAAAAAAAGGAACTTGGTAAGGGCCAAGAAAAAACAAACACATTGAAGTTAGCATAGGATGAAGCATCAGGAAAGACCTAGGCCACATACAAAGGAAAAGAACCTATTATGGAGCATTTCCATACTCCAGGTAGCTTAGAGAATATTTTTCCTGAGGAAATCAACTGATTCCTAAGATAATAGATGAGGTGGAAGATGTGGAGTCTATCTTCTATGATTGCAAAAGGAAATTTATTGTTAAGAGGACATAGAAGAAACGAAAAAAATTAGTCTATACAGTCTTATGTTGTATGCATCTGAGGAAACCCTGTTCAATATTAAAAGGGCCAAGTTGAGTGAGTTAATGACTAATGTTATCCATCTCACATGCCACCATTGATAGGTCTAGAATAGAAGAAAGATAATTGGAGGATATGTGAAAGGAATTAGCATCCCTCAAACATCGGGTATATTATTACAAGGAAGCTACAAAAGTTGTATCCAATTCTGTGGAAGATCTTTTAGAAGAGCATGCTAGGCATAAGAAGGTAAGAGACACATTTTTGTAAAAGGTAGAAAAATTTCAAGTAGAGATGTTAAATTTTTCTATATCACATAAATAAGTTATCAAATAGAGTTAGAAAGAAACCAAGGGCGTAGACTAGATCTAATACATCAAGGACATTCAGAAATACTAAGTTGAGGAAGACCATGGCATTTAAATTCTGGTTGATGATAGCATATCTAGCATGCAAGGAGCTACTCAACATTGGGAAATTTTAGCTATTGAGACGAATATTCAAATTGATGAGTGTTGTAATCTAATGGATTACATGAGGGAGTTACTAACAAAACTTCACACAACATAATATACAAAGTGCATTATACATTAATATACACAAGCACACACATATAAGAGGAGAAGGAAGAGACAAGTAATGGTGAGACAAACAACAATTATCCTTATGTTATGATCAACACCACCACATTTACATTCATGATATCGTGTATTTATCCCTTGATATAGTCGATAGGCAGTTACAACTATTTTAACTATCTCGATTGATCAACCCACTTACATTTTCATATTCAAATTACTTTCAAGGTCGACTGACATTACACTTGGCCAACTGGAGGGTCTAGTCATTAGAGTCAACTCGGCCCTCCAACATCTCCCCCACCCTCAAATCCTTTTTTGTCCTAGATAAGAGGGAGATTTGAACTTACAATTACAATACTTAGAGTGTGCTAATTTTTTCAAAATTTAGTGTGGGAGAGATTCATTCAATCTGGATCCTTCGTGGTGAATTGGGTGGTAGTAACTGGATTATTTCTTGGTTCTCGACCATGTTTGAAAAAAAAATTCTATCACCATTCTCACCCCATACTGCACCTTGATGCTCTGGTGGTCTATTGGCTGGAAGAATGGCCCGATCACCCCTTGCACCAGTGGAGTCATAGTGATTTTGATGGCCTATTTCAGTGACTTCTCCTCCTTTGGTGTGTTGTGGAGTTGTACGTTGGACATTCAGCATGGAGTTAGCTTCGATCAAATTTTACCCCATCAATGGTTGACTACCTTAATTGTTTGCTAATGGGGGGAGGTCCAACTCCCATTTTATCGATGGTGCTATCCAATTTTGTGAGGCTAAGCCATTGCTAATTTTTTTTTATTATTTCTTGCGGGGTTTCAAACACAATGCCTACTTCTTGTAAAAATTTTGGGTTAGTTTTGGTTTGTGTCATGAGGAGATGAACTTCCCTGAGATGGATAGGTATTTCGTCAAACCTACCGGCATGATTTCTCTAGTCTGCAAAAAAAATTATGAACTCAAAATACTTCTTCTCTAGCCAATTTTGGGTGCTTATTACTTTTTCTTTCCTATCGTGGGTTTTCCTTATAGAAAAAATGGTGGGAGTGATGAGTTGTTCACTCGAGTGATGATGATGACTATGGCCTATTTTTCATAATATGTGTCATGATTTTTTCTCGTGTGGTTGAATGTATTTTCCCCGATGTTGATCGAATTCTCACTGACTTGAAAATTTCCATCAAATGTTACATATTTTTCAATTGATGAATGGTTCATGATCGACTTCTTATCAGTCGATTGTTTATTATACCAAACTGATGTTCCCACATATTTATACTTTTTGGTTGGTCGAAGGTGGTGTTGATGATTGCTTCTCTTCTAGAGTTGGCTCTACTTCTTATTTTCTATTTTGTCCTAGTTGATTGATTGATGCTTCGAGGGATACTACTTGTGTCTGGCCCAACTGGTCAATTGTTTCATGTGGACTTGATTCTTATGGATTATCAGGTTTGTCGAGTGTCACTTCCTCCATAAGTTTGTTTCTTCTTCTTGCCTCCTAAATTTTTTCGTACTACTCAAGTTCCTCTACTAATGATGATGGCATTGACAATCTTAACTCAAGGGATTGAGGTTGCGAAGAAAAAGAACTTGGACTAAAAATATCAAATCTCAGCCTTAGTGGGGACACTATACAATTATGTTGTTTTGGTGTTGGTGTACTCTTTGTTTGGTTCAATAAGGGTCTATGGATATGAGGCGCAAGCTACTGAATTCATTGCTCAAATCACTACGATTCTTCAATCGTACACTGTGCTTGAACTCCCAATGATTTTATTTGGCCTAAATAGTCCATATTTTCTGTGATAGGGGCTTCCTACACTACTTCCAACTCTAGTTTATACTGCTACTCCTTATGTCGTACTTGTATGATTATTTATGTAATGTGGTTGGAAAAAATCCCTACTTTTAATTGTGCATTTTACCATATTGGAACCATTGATGTTATAATGTGATCAGTTTTGACTCAACCTATTTTCCTCCTTCAATTTTCCTCATTAGACATTGCAGATGCATGGATCAGTCGTGTTAGTTCTTCGATGTGTGTGCTATTCTAGTAATTCTTGTTGCACCTTGAGCTGACAACATGTAGTTGTGAAATACATGGGCCAATTGCTAAGGATTTTTTTCATTGATGTTTCTTGTTCACTCATTGTTTCTAGGTTTTCCTTTGTTTCCTTAAAATGTTCATACTCGGTCTGCAAGATTTCTCCTATTTGGTCGACCTTTAATATCTTATTTTCTTCTTACAATAGAAGGTTCCTATTGACCAGTTCCTAAACCAACTTATTCATAGAATCAAGTCTGTCTTCTAGCAGACCTTATATGTTGATATGTAGCTTTTTCTTTAATAGTGATGAGTTTTTATGAATGCTTTAACGACTGCCTCCATATTTTCATGCTTTCCTTGTTGATTTCATGATATAAATCTATGATATGATTATCTGAAACACTTGTTGGATCAAATATTACTTTAGACTACTTGATGGGGTCTTCCTCTAGTCAGAATGTCGTGAAAACATTAGGCTTCTTGGAATCTGACTCCTATTCTTTCTTGTGGCATTTTCTCTTATTCAACCTCAGTGCAATTGTATTCATCTTCTTTGGAGCTAGATACTGTTGAGATTCTCGTGTAGATGGTGTTGTTTATTTGGATAGACCAATTGGAGGTGCAGTGGAAGCTGATGGTATATTCTGATTCGAGGCAGTAGCTATTGACACTGATGTAATCCATTGTTCCTTTCAACGATCCTATTTCAACTGCTGAGTAAATTGATCATGTTGTTGTTTAGTCATCTATTATGTCATTCCTTGTTCATTTGTTTGCTCAGACTATTTTTGTTGAGTTGGTTTTTCTGTCATATGCTACTCCCTTGGATGCCTCGTTGACTTCTCCTTTTTCTGTTGTTGCTCCAATTGTCAATTTTGTTTCTTATTAGTTAGATCTTTCTCTATGTGTTGATCATTTTTTTGTCCTATCGGTTGTCCAATCGACTACTTTTGTTGATTGATTGACGTCAATTTTTGTGCTCCAATTGTTTGGGTTGATGCTTCTTCAGAAATTGGAGTTAGTAGCATTGGTGATGATTCCTACCTTAATCCAATTGGGGTTGAGTTAGGTCGAGGTATTTTAATTTTGATTTTGAATTTCCTAGGTTTTTTCACCTTTGTTGCTTTGGCCACAACCTCAACCTCCCTGGTTTGTTGTTTGTCTTGTTGTTGTATTTTCTCCATTCTAATATACATATGTCTATCAATTATGATACTATTCTTGAGTGTTTTGAAAATTACTTCCTTGACTTTCTCTAGTGCTTCTACATACTGTGTTCCCACGCTCGCCTTGAAGGCTTGATTCCTTTTTTGCACTTGTTTTCTTGTTGATTTTCCATGTTCACCTATGTTTCAAAGGACTTGTTGGGCCACTTTTTCCAATTTCCTTTTGAGTAGGGGGTTCTCTAATTTGAGTTCAGTCATACTTTGGAGAATGGCTTGTAAGTCAACTTTAGTTTCTTCCTCAAGTGTGTATGTTGGTTATCCTAATTAATTGAAATGTTTTCTTCTAGACAACCTATTTTTGGAGGATTTTGATGTAGTGTCCTCATCCGCAACAAATGGAATCATGTATAGAAAAAAATCTTATTCTTCATCAATTTTCCCATCTTCTAATGACGTGATGATGTCAATGACGACGTTTGCAACAAGTGGAAGAATGGGTGTTGTCATGTCTCCACAATGTGCCTTATGATAGTACACCTCTTGAGGGCATGTGGCACCACAACATTTCTCACTTGGCTACTTGGAAACACCAAGTATACTTCATCTGAAATACACCTCTTCACCTAGAGCATACCCATACTCTATTCTAGGCTACCGATGAGTCACACTCCTACTCTAGTGAAACTCTTGTACACTTAGACATTTGCTAACAACTTTAACACTTTGTCATATTTAAGCATGCATCCATGAACATGAGAAGCCAAGAGAAAAAAAAACAAAAAGACAAGATAAACATAGATATAGTGCAGGTGGCACAAACTGTACCTAACACCAGACCAAGTCTTTGTTATTGTGAAATAGTTACAACATGAGCACTACCGACTCGGTTTATAACTTCGACACAGTCAAATGAATCACCTCACCTCACTAAGATAGTCATGAACATATTTGTCACACCAAGAATCTTTGTCACATCCATCTCCACAACCACCTACGGTGCACCTCAGACGTTTCCTCAACTGCAAACTTGATGTCTCTTTGTTTCCACAGACTTAATATATTTCGGTTCTACCTCACACATGTCTCCAACAGACCTACGTTTCTAGACTTCCAAAAAACCAGCCCAAGAGAAGCTTTCCCATCTCTATTCACTGAATCCACCTCAAGACAACACAAGTCCTCCCATGTGGAGTGACTTGGCTCCTTGAGGGAGCTCACCCTCTTCGTCTTCCTCAGAAACATAGAGATCTTCTTGCTCTCCTTGTCTTCCCAATATTCCTTCCTTGTTTGTGGGCTCTTGTTCTCTTATAGGGACTCCAAAGGTCACCATCGTGAACCATCACATCCTTTGGGGGTGTCGCACCACTTTGCAAACCTGTGTGTCAAAATGAATTGTCACGCCCCTTCACGGACCCGGTCGCCCAAATGAATCATCATGCATGTTCACAAACTCCATCACTCAAATGAACCCATGCACTTGTAAACCAATTTTCCCCTTGGGACGGATGCACCCAACCTTGGTGTGCCCCTCATACTTAGACAATCCCCTTGGCACGTTCGCATGCCCAAGGTGTCCACTTACTGAACTTGCATTTTGGAGAAACCCTGAGTTATGTCTCCTTAAGGACTTGGGTGAAGGTCTTCGAGCACATATAGTCAAAAACCTTACATCCTCCCCCACCTCAAGTCATTTTTGTCCTCAAAAACATCCACAAAATATGTGATCTCCAAGTATTTTCTTGAACTCGTGCCCCTCCATCGCAACAACATTTGTTGGAAACCCCAAGTTTCGTGCCAACTGGAAACCCCAAATTATTCCAAAGTGGAAACCCCAACTTTCCTTGCGAAGTGGAAACCCCAAGTTTCGTGCCAACCAGAAACCCCAAATCATTCCAAAGTGGAAACCCCAAGTTTCCACAAACCAAACTGTAATGCACCCCAATCCACACAATTTGTTGACTGAGTCAATGTGGTCACTTCACCCAAACCTAAGGAGGAAATTCACCTAAATCTGTTGAAATCTCATGCTATTATGTTGTTTCCTTGTTGTTGTTTGGTTCTGCTACTATCGTCGCTTCTTGCTACAACTGATTGTTTCCCACTTCACTTCAAAAATATTCCCAAGTATTGAACTCTTGTGATCTTGTTGTTGTGACCACACTTCAACCAACTATGCCATGTCTCTGCATATTTCACATCTCAAATCTTGTACTAGTCGGGTGATCAATCCAACTTTCGCATCTAAGTATTAAGATGTGCCTCCCCATGCATGAACTTAGTATTTTATGTCGCATCTCCATCACTCTGTCCAACTCCAAAGACTAAGACAAGTTCCCATACTTGTCTCACTACTGCTACCATCATCTGATCTTCGTCAAGGATATCTTCCACAATGTCTAAGTTCTGTGCTTCGAACCTACTAACACATTTGTACTCTTGACCCCCTTATCATGTTTTTGTTCTTTCCCAAGTCATGAACTAGTTGAATGGCTAGTCCAATCGTCACACCCCTTGAGTCTGAACACCTTCATGCAAAAAATGGTCACTTCCTTTCACAATTCGGTCCATCTAAACAACCCTCATATCAAGGAAACCCTCATATCAAGGAAAGGTCGTCCCTCTCCTCACTACACTATGAAGTCACCCCAAAGAAAATTCAAATGCAATAAATTGACTCCATTGTCCACCTCATGGCACAATTAGCCAATCTTTGCACCAAGAAATGCATGTCCAAAGTGCCTCTTCCCCACTACTTTGTCACCCATCCGTTTTGTTGTGTCTCCCTCTATATTCCTTATAATGTTTAGGCTTCACCCTCAACCATGCTACCCAATGCAAGAGAAACAAGCATTCCCAAGTAATCTCTTCATCCTGTAATTTGTTTGTTTTCACAATCCTCCAAATGAAGGCAAGTCCTCATCTCACCCCCTTTTGTCAAGTCAACTCTTTGTAACTTAATGTTTGCAATGAGTGTGGCCATGGTGCCTACACTCCTCAAATGTCCCAACAAACCATCCAAAGTTCTACAAGTAGCATGAGTCACCTCAAATAACTTCCATATGTTAGGCACGTCCGAGCCAATACTTCTGCCAACCTCAACCAATGATCCCCTCTGGATCTCTAAGTCCTCTCACAATCATCCAAAATTCTCCAAGGTGCACTCTACCTCATCCAATGTCCCATATCAAATGTGAGTGAACACCACCCAAGTCACTTGGTCTGCATTCTTCCCATTTAGGTTGACTTCCAATAATTCTTGGTCGACTTGTTGACTCCATCTATCTCTTGGAATGAAACTTCCTTGCACCCGCTGCAAGCATTCAAACTTTGGAACTATCATCGTGACTATCAATCCATTGCATGACCCAACAAATCTGGCTAAGGCACCAAACACCAGGGCACCTCATCCATCCTCTCAAACTCGACACATATAAACTTCACTTCCCACTTCACTGCAATGACCAGTCCAACACACCTCATTAAAGAGTTAGGAAAATTCCTTAAGACACCTCCACGACAGTAACCAAATCTTCCTACGTCCACCATAGGACTCATCCAAGCAGGTCACCCCAAGCTCTTCACACATTCTTCTTATCAAGTCATCCCAAACTACTACAAGACTTGTTTGGATCTGTCTCACTTGAGTCACCCTCGAGTTTACTGATTTTCACCATGGAAATGGATTTCACTTGAATCATCAATTCATCTGAATTCTCTTCAAAGAACTCTCCACAATAGTTAGGAAATGCAAGAACTCAAATCCAACCATACCTTTCCCAACATCATCTTTCATTGCAAACATGTTCTAAGTTTGTTG
The DNA here is from genome assembly GCA_009831015.1 of Picea engelmannii. Taxonomy (NCBI): domain Eukaryota; kingdom Viridiplantae; phylum Streptophyta; class Pinopsida; order Pinales; family Pinaceae; genus Picea; species Picea engelmannii. The sequence continues at coordinate 137,096 of ML797478.1, forward strand.
TCTTGGAGCTCTGCTTTCCCAAGAAATCGAATCTCTACATGAACTCTCCTTAATCACCATCCACAACTCCACAAGCATATAAGACCTTCATTGTGATACAAGGCTAAGTCCATCCATCCATTTCAAAAAAACTTCTAAGTCCCAAACTTCACATGCAACAGACCAAAATTTTCTCCAACGTATTTTCATCTCCACACTGTGACTTCTTCGACTCAAGGAACTATGCACCACCCCTAGACTATCAAGTCATACTACTGATAACCAATTGTTGTAACTCTGTGAAGAGCTACCTCATCTAAAGGTTGTGGTCGACCCATTCATCCAACAACCCAGCTCAACTTAACTATTGTTCTCGGTGATGCATGACACAAATACATCATGATAGAAACATTCCCAACTAACTGGCTAATACAAAGTTTCTTTAGGTCACCCTAGGTCATCCAACACACCCAAGTGCATCACCTTTCTACAACCCATAACTGCTCCCATTCGCAATCACTTTTGCGATCACCCTCTGGGTTTCTCTTTTGTGATCACTTTTGTGGTTAGATCTGGGACAAATCATTCAAAAAATCATGTGTTCATCTGCCTTGCCTAAGTTCTCATTTTTACCAACAAACTATGCACCTAGACTATCAAGGTGTGCCCAACAGGTCCATCACTGACATTTGTCATGAATCAAACCAACCAAGTATGTACCACAATTGTCTCCACAATCAATTCTATGACAAGTTCTGCGATGAAATCTACTATGAGTTCTGTGATCACCCACTCTATCCAAGTGATTCTTTTCACCACAAAATCCTACTCTCATTCTATACAATGTGTGTGCCCAGCTCAACCTTCCCATCACATCGCCAACCGTACCTCTTCCATAAGTTTTATGAAAAATATGTGATGAACAAGTTTATTGAATCGAATTGTTCACTGATTCTACGAACATTCCCACCAAACTGACTTCACAACAAACAACCTTCTCAATCAGTTCTCCCCACCACAAATTTTATGAATGTAAGAGTGGTGAAGAGAACCAAACTGCTTTGATACCATCCATCATTGGGATTGAGGTGAAGAGCTCCCCAATCCTTCTTCAAATTATACAATGAGTATGCTTTGATACCATCAGTCACATCCCCAAAGTGTGCCTTACGATCGTACACCTCTTGAGGGCATGCAACATCGCAAAGTTTCTCACTTGGCTTCTTGGAAATGCCAAGTTGTCCAGACTACACCTCTTCACTTGGAGCATGTCCATACTTCATTCTAGGCTACCAATGAGTCACACTCATACTCTAGTGAAAATATTGTATATTTAGACATTTATTAATAGTTTTAACACTTAGTCATATTTAAGCATACATCCATGAACATGAGAATCCAAGAGAACAACAACAAAATAGACAAGAGAAACATAGATATAGTGTGGGTGACACAAATTGTACCTAACACCTAGCTAAGTCTTTGTTATTACAAAATAGTTACAACATGAGCACTATCGACTTGGTTTACAACTTTGGCATAATCAAACGACTCGCCTCACCTCACCAAGACACTCATGAACATATTATTCACACCAAGACTCTTTGTTGCAACCATCTCCACAACCACTTGCAATGCACCTCAAGCATACCCTCAACTACAAACTTGTTGTCTCTTTGTTTCTGTAGACTTCATAGATTTCAGTTCTGCCTCACACATGTCTCCAACATACCTGTGTTTCCATACTTCCCCAAAATCATCCCAAGTGGAGATTGGCCAACTCTTTTCATTGAATCCACCTTAAGAAAGAATAATTCCTCCCATGTGGAGTGACTTGGCTCCTTGAGGGAGCTCTCCCTCTTCGTCTTCCTCGGAACCACAAAGCTCTTCTTGCTCTCTCTTTCTTCCCAATATTCCTTCCTTGGTTGTGTGCCCTTTTTGTCTTATAGGGACTCCAAAGGTCACCATCGTGAACCATTGTGTCCTTTAGGGGTGTCACACCCCTTCACAAACCCATGTTTCCAAATGAATCATCACACCCCTTTGTAGACCTGGTCGTCCAAACAAATCGTAAGGCCCCTTCGCGGACTTGGTCACTCAAACAAACCCATGCGCTCGTCAATTGTCATGCCCATTAGGACCGGCATTCCCAACCTTGATGCACACCTCATACTTTGGCAATCCACTCGGTGCGTTTGCATGCCCAAGATTCCCACTTTCCCAATGTTGGTGCACAGTGGGCAGACCCAGGGTTAATCATTAAACCACCAAAAAACCCTAAAGATATCGGCCCTTTCGACATCACCCGCAATTAGGTGAAGTCTCACCTAATGTACCTATGGGGACTACAAGAACCGTGTTTCCATAGTCAAGGGGGAGTATGAGGCATTCATATTACTTATTCACTTAACATACATCCATCTATCCTATGCGTGACACCATAACAACATAATAACCTATGACAGATTCATCTCATATACTTATTCATCATATTCATGGAACCATTAGAGACATCTTCATAATAAGAATTAAACATTCATGACATATGCACAACAAATTGAATAAATAAACACATCAAAACAAAATGATTTAACTTGGTTCACCCCAAATTGGGCTACATCCACAATGACTAGCTTCTTATTTATTCATTTAGAGTCTTCATTACATTCATGCACACTGCGCTCATACAATGATCTTCAACCAAAACCCAAACTTTCCCATGTCGTTCTATGTTGCAGTGTACACTTAGTTCATTCCTCTCTTTTCCTCATACATACTACTAGCCTTTATGAACTCACAAAATTTCTCTTCTATCCACTCATTTCAAACCTCTCACTTTCTCACTAGCTCAAAATCTCTCTAATACTTCTACCCAAAAACCCATTACATATGTATACATATTCATTAGGGCTAATCCTGTTACAAAATGGTTACAAAGTTTACAACATGTCCCAAAACTCCTAACTATCTTCTTCCTTTCATGCGTTGACTCCTGAAAATAGGCTAATTGTTTTCCATGTGTGTTTCTCCTTTGCCAAAATGTCGCATGATCCATTATTGTGTGATTCCAAAAACTTATCCGAAATAGTTTTCTCCAACAGGCCCCCAACACTCATATGTGGCTCGTCCTGAGCCACTTCAAGACTGCTTCTATGTCGCCAAAAACTTGTGTAATGTATCTTTGGTCATTGCAACATTTTATTTGACTTGTGTTTCTTTATGCACAATTTCCTTGGCCATCTCTGTAGTGATACGAGTCTTAAATTTTTTAGCACTTTCTTGGACTATCTTCTTGACTAGACCTTGAGTAGCTACTAATTTCGCTACCACCTTGTAGGATTCTTCCTAAAATGTCTCAATCTTATATGTGTGATATTTCTTCTCCTCTGGGTGGTGCCATCGCTCTCTACAACTATTCTCTACAACTAACTTCTTCAACTCTGTTATGCGTTCACTCAGCTCTATGCTCTCGCTGTGCTCTATGAAATCTCAAATAAAAATATTTTTTGTTTGTTCGACCCTTCAACTTCTTTTATCACCTGTCACAAGCTGTTTCTAAACTCATTTGTACCCAAACTTGTATTCTAAACCACTTTCTTTAACATTCATTCATTTCCTTAACGCTTCATTAACTTCATATCTCTAATATATTATATGTGATATTTTACATTTTGTCGAAATCGTCTTGTTGATTTTCATTTATGAGTATGTGGTGCCACTTCTTCATTGTCATGTTCTCTCTTTAATGCATGTCATGTCATGGATGTTCTTAAACGATTTTCCCGCTTTCTTCATATATCTATGTCACACTCCAATCTTCCTTCTTGCACACACTTCTTCCTTGTTTACTTCTTCTCTATGACATTCTCTAGTTTAATAGTTTGATCAATATCTTTATGTTTCCATTCCACCTTCTGTCTCTTACCTTTAATGCTTCTATTTCTTTTTCTTCTTTTCCTTGTTCTTTCTATGATACACTATAATACAAATACTATGGTAAACATTTTTCATGCTTAAACTAGTGTGCAGTAGCACGACTGTCCCTATACAGTTTCAGTTGACTATCATTAACCAGTCCTTCCACAACTTCTCCATTCATTTTTTCCAATTGAACAACACTTACTTCTGTCACAAATCTGATCACATATGGCCCTAGCCAATGCATATGGAACTTCCTTGGGTGTTGCAGAAACATATGGAACTTCCCTGGGTGCTGCAGAAACTTGTTGTCATAGAGTAACACTAAGTCTCCCTTCTGGAATTTCTTATACTTGATATGTATGTCATGCCAATCTTTCTTGCGTTCTTTCTATAATTGTTGATGGAAACCTATGAAAAAATGATCTTCTAATTCCATTAGTTATGACAGTCTCTTCTCTTATGCGCCCAACTTTGTAAGTTTTTTCATTGCAACAATGCGCAATATTGATACTATAAATTCCATAAGCATAACAACTTCTTGTCCATATTTCAACCTGAATGGAGTCTATCCTATCAACTTCTTTCTTGTGGTTCTACAGTCCCATAACACTATTGGAATATTCAATTCCCAGTCATCTCGACTTACATTACAAACTTTTGTCAACGCATGTTCCAGGATCTTATTGAATGCTTCTACCATGCCATTTTCTTGAGGATGGTACAGTGTGCTTTCCTGATGATGAATCTGCAACTCCTCTGTCAAATTTGGAATCATCTTATTCAGAAAGTGAGTTCCGTGATCACTCATAAGTATCCTTGGTAACCCAAACCTTGTTACTACATTCTCAAACAAAAATCATGTAGTTGTCTCTGTGTTGCAGTCTCTGACTGACTCTGCCTCGACCCATCTAGTTAAGTAGTCTATCGCAGTAATGATATATCTATCTCTTGACCTCTTAGTTGGTGTTTTAATTGTCCCAACAAAGTCCACTACTCATTTTTCAAATGCTTGTAATTTATTTGTGGTACCAAGGGAATTTCATCTCTTCTAGAAGGCTTCCCAAGTTTCTGACAAACGTCACAAATGTGACAGAATTCCTTAGCATCTTTTTGAAGGGTAGGCCACCATAGTCCTGCTTGTAATATATTTTGATCTATTTCCTTTTCTACATAGCGACCTCTTGTGACCCCTTCATCTGCTTATGACAATATCATATTTCTCTCATGTTCTAATACACATCGTTGCAAAATACCATCTGTAGCTAACTTGTACAAATTTCCTACTATCAACTGGTAGTTTGTTGCCTTCACTATTAGTTTCTTCTTTTGTGACACTGCAAAGTATGATGGGGTTACTCTCTTACTTGAGAACTGGACTATGTATGCAAAATAGGCATCCACCATCTATATTTCAAATAAATGTGTGTCTGAAACTGGTCGTGTAAACACACATCATTAAAATTTCTCAGATCTACGCATATCATGATTCCTCTTGTACTCTTGTCTTGAACTACCATTGGACTGATTCACTCTAATTCTTCAACATTTTCTATAATCCTGGCTTCTAACATCCTATCTATCTCTACTTTTACCTTTTGCTTATATTTCGGGTTCATTCTATATGGTCTATGTTTCACTAGTTTTGCATCTGTCTTCAACAAAATCTTCATCTTGCCTAATTCCCCATCAATGCCTTTCATCTCTAAAAAATCTAGTCGAAAACATATCCTAATATTCATGCAGTAAGTCGGAAATCTTCTCAAGTGTCTCATCACTCCAGTAGTCTCCTATGTTCGGGAACTTAGGCTTGTCTTTTGTGCCAATGTTTACTTTGTGCATCCTCAAAGACTTGGTGTATATTGCAAAATAAAGCTCTAGTCCTTTGACTGCATGCTCCCCTTCAGTCTATGGTATCTGCACATTCCTTGGATATTCCTCATCTTGGTATTCTTCTGCAACATTATAACAATGCAAGACCTCTTCAATTGTCGCAGAAAATCTAGGTATACTATACAAAGGTCCTGATTCCAACTAGTCTTATGATGAAAAAATCTAGTTCCCGATAACCTGTAAGGATGAATCAACCAAAGGATAATTATTTTCAAAACTAAACATTACCTTGAATTTCCTTGTCAATTCTTCCCAATATCCTGTTTCTCTATGCACTTCTATCTCTATGTACCAATTTTTCGGAATTGTGTCCATAGTATGCACAAACAAGTGTTTCAATTCTTGCTTAGGTATTTTTCTCCACGTTGGAGTACAATTTTTATTATTTTCTACAGGGAAAGTCAATCCAATATACTTATGTATATCATATTCATGCTATGTCCAAAACTTGATCTGTATTAACCTTTTTCATTGTTGCCAATCTATTATTATATCCTTATGTGTAGCCCACCATCTCATTGAAGTCAGTTTCAGCGAGGCATCTAAATCTAACAATATATGTTGATCTGGTATCTTCATTTCAAACTCTTTGATACAAAATTATATAGGTGATAGGCCAGTAAACTTCAGTGGATAACATACCTTCATGCCAATCCATCTTGGGTAATCCAAGCACATTTTGTTGTTGATACTTCATTCAATATTTGTTTCCAATTCTCCAGAGCTTCTTTTGAGTCAGAAGCACATGAAATAATACTCCTCCAAATGAGTACACCCTTAGTTATAGGATTCACATAGTCGTCCATCCATGTAGTCATATTATACATATGATCAAATTCTTTTCTCTTGGCTAGTTCTACAAAACGTCTTCTTTTATAAGGATCTAATGGTGCATTAACCTTCAAGTATTCTACCTCAAATACCATCTATCTCTTCTTTAGGTCAATGATATTATGGTTATCAAATGCCCAATCAAGTCCCGACAGTGCTGGATAAGGTGTACTACCATCTACTATTTTGATAACTTCGAAGTCTGTGACACTTCACACTCCATCAATATTGACACTTATTCATGTCATCCTTCCAACTGGAACAATCTTATGTTGGTTCACTAACCTCAACTAGATAGGGGACCGTATTAACTTTGGATGACCCATTATCTCCCAAGTCTGTCTCAGTATGAAATTCACATCATACCCTAGATCCAGAATGATATTGTGCATGTCGTAATTTGCTATCTGTGCATTAAGCCGAAACTCCCTAATCGTTCTCTTCTTTCGGTATACCTGGTTAAGGGCTCTATGTGCGACATGAATCTCTTTCTCTTGTGCACAAGGGTCAATCATTCCACGTAGAATACTCAAAGCAGACTCAGCTTTCATTAAATCTAAAAAACTTCTTAAAAATCTTTTCAAGTTACTTACCTTTTCAGTGTGCTTTTCCAAATGTTCATAGACTAGAGGCATATTATATACCGGTGGTATATCATACAACAGTGGCGCGGTCAAAGTTGATGCTATCCATTCAATTCCTATCACTTATTTTATGGATTTCTTATAGGTCTCTTTCTCTTTTCTAGGATCAAACAATGGCAAAGGCTCTGCAACTTTCCTTACCCACTGGTGGATTCTATTCCCTTGATCCATCACATCATCTCTAGTTCTCATCCCTCCACGCATAACCACTGCTACCTTAGGTTGTTCTTCATGCTCTTCGGATGCTATCATATGTACATTTGCATTCCTCTTTTCTTTCCATTTTGCGATCAACTATGGGAAATCTTCCATTGCATGGTCTAGCACTCTGAAATATGTACATGTTGTGCAGGGATTCAGACAATCTTTGGATAAATGTCCAAGCTGATTAAAATTATAACATACAATAGGTCCTCTTCCTCTTCCAAATCCACCTTGTTAGCGGCCTCTAAATCCTCCTCGCCCCCCTTGATTACAACCTCCTCTGGGATTATTATACTACGGAGCTCCCCCTTCTGACTCTTCTCCTTGGACTCTGTAAGCATTTGTAGTGCATTCTCTCATCAAGTCAAATGCATGACAATCCTTCTCATCATGGCCTACTGACTTACAAAATTTGCAAAAACAATTCCTCACGGTGCTGTGATATTTCTACATCAATGGAAAGTTATGAGGGTGGTGACCCATCGTCTTACATATTTCGCACAACAACCCTAATGGATTCGATGCTCCTGTGTTCAAATACTGTTGTAAAGTTAGGCATTCATCCTTATGATGACCCTATCTTCTGCAATTAGTGCACCATACATTTCTTCTATTTTATTTCCCCATAACAATCTCTTGTATATGAATCGTCAACATAGATAACTATGACTACACTTGAGCCATCCCTGCACTACTCTCTCCTACGGGGGATGATTCCAATTTCATAGTAATTTCCAGAGCTTTTGCTTGTGTCGCAATATTTTTCTACGTCAAAGGGAATCATATATGCGACAACAAACCTACAATAAACCACTTCCTATGTTGCTCATCTGGGATCTGGAATCACAATCGATCCTTTAGTACCTTAAATCTTTGATTGAAATCCCATACTGATTCATTTAATATCTAGTTAATATCCTTCATCTTTGTAATGCATTGCGACTCAGACTTAATATTACGAAATTCTTTCAATAGATCTTTTCTCACTTTCGCCCATGTTCTAGTATGTCTCATAGGTGTAGTGTTTTGATATTTCATGTAGCATAACAATGCATGTTCTTTGAAGGTCATTTCTAGTTTCGTAATCTTCACGTCATCGACCTGAACGCTCTTTACAACCCATATCCTTTCACAAATAAATAGATGTTGGTATGGATATTTTGAACTGACCTCCTAAAAGAGAGGTATTCTTAAGGTGGGATCTACTCCCGCCATTGTATTCTATGTACTATTCCTTCTCGGTGACGTTATGTGAAGTTGAGTTATTGTACTACTCCCATTGTTCTGACTCCCTTGACAACTATTCTTACTTCCCTTGCTAAATACAATCAACAAATTATCTTCAGATTTTGGAGACGCACAAGAGGTTGTGGATTCGATGCAGGGTATGGCTTGAGTGGGATTTTCTTCTGCCAAACTGAGATGAATTTATGTGCATAGTAATATTTTAGAATATTACGTCAGTGTCTCTCTCTTCAGCCTCATTATGTTGTCCATGTCTCTCAACCACAATCCTCTTCCTATTCACCTTAAATATCTTACCATTGTGCAATACTCCACCCTCTTCTTTTGTTGCACCTTATTACTCTCTAGACATCATCAACTCATTCATTCCTCTTTCATTCTTCCCTGCGACACGCATACCATTCCCTAGTCATCCCCTAGTTACTCCTATGTGTGAAGGTGCTTAGCTATTAAAGAAATCGGATTCCATCTTCATGACTCCCTTGTCGCACAACAACATCTTAATCCAAGTGGATATTGACTTCAAGTATCTTTTGCGTAGTCCCTTGAAGAATTATATTTTCAAGAGTACTATACGACTGAGTACAATCTACAACAAATTCAGTAACATAGCCTCCCAACACACTATCCAACCAGTAATCTATTGCACCCGATACCTTATTTCTTATAGCATTGAGTTCCATTATTAATTCAAGATTCCAATTTCTTGGAACTTCAATGYGATATATTTCGATATGTTCCACAAATATTTGGATCCACTTTGCTAACACATTCAGGAAATCAACAAAGAAAATTTCACGCAGATTCATAAAAACATACCTTTGTAACCATTCTTCTGCGTTGATCTGTGGAATTTGATTCTAATCTACTACAAACTCGATCTCTTTAGTTTTCAACCATTCTCTGATCTCCTCCTTCGTTGGCCTCCACATTCCCCTCATTCCCAGATCCTAGTCCCGTAAACAGAACCATTTTTTGGCACGAAGTGGGCAAACCCGAGGTTAATCATTAAACTACCAACAAAACCCTAAATATATCGTCCCTTTCGGCATCACCCACAAGAAAATGAATTCTCACTTGAGGTACCTATGGGGACTACAGAAACCAGATTTCCACAGTCAAGGGGGAATATGAGGCATTCATCTTACTTTTTCACTTAACATACATCCATCTATCTTGTGTGTGACACCATAACAACATAATAACCTATGACAGATTCATCTCATATACTTATTCATCATATGTGCAGAACCATCAGACACATCTTCATAATAAGCATTAAACATTCACAACATGTGTGAAACAAATAGAATAAATAAACACATCAAAACACAAGGATTCAACTTGGTTCAACCCAAACTAGGCTACATTCACAACAGTTGGCTTCTTATTTATTCATTCATAGTCTTCATTACATTCATGGGCACTGCACTCATATAATGATCTTCAGTCAAACTCCAAACCTACCCTTGTCATTCTATGTTGCAGTGCACACTTAGTTCATTTCACTCTTTTCCTCATACATACTACTGGCCTTTTTGAACTCACAAACTTTCTCTTTTATCCACTCATTTCAAACCTCTCACTTTCTCACTAGCTCGAAATATTTCTGCTACTTCTACCCAAAAACCCATTACATATTTATACATATTCATTAGGGATAAGCCTGTTACAAAATGGTTACAAAGTGGACAACATGTCCCAGAACTCCTAACTATCTTCTTCCTTTCATGCGTTGACTCCTGAAAATAAGCTAACTATTTTCCTCGCGCGCTGCTCCTTTGCCAAAATGTCGCATGATCCACTCTTGTGTGATTCCAAAAACTTTTCCAAAATAGCCTGCTCCAAAACCCAACCTAGGTGTCAAAGAAACTCCAAGTTTCATCTCCTTGAGGACTTGGGTGAAGTTCTATGTGCCCATATATCCAAATACCTTACATGTGTGACAATGTTTGTTTGTCGTTGAATATCCTGAAAAATATGTTGGATATTCAATTGATATGGGTGTTCCTCAGTCTATCCATGTGTGTACTAGACTTTAGTGAAGTCAAGAACCTGTTGAATGTGGACCTCTACTGGTAAACCTCTTCTTATATTTTGGGGAACTCTCCATCGATGACTTACATTCTTAAGTATTTTCACCCATTCTCGAAACCTGTACTTGGGTGACAACTCCTTAGTCCGGCCTTTCCAATATGAAGCAAAGCATTGAAAGTTAAACATATTCAGGGTTGAAATCTTTGTAAATGTATTCTCTCCAATTGGGATTGGGAAGACTTGGCTCATTGCAATCTAGATTAAGAGGGAGGGATACCTGATGGACTTGTTGGATTCCTGAAATTCTTAGCAGTTTACCTTGATGATGTTGGCAAGATGTTTAGCCCAATTAAATACTTTTCCATGCTTGAATATATGTTTGATAGCCTCAAGGATATTCAATTTCACATCGGATTCCCTACCAATTGGTGTCAAGCATAGGGATACAATGATGTGAGCCCACTTGATATGCAACTCTTTTACTTGACTGATTATTAATCCCTTTGAATTTTTCACTGCAGTCGACCCTATGAATTTTTGGATACATGTTGTGGGGTCTGTGATATTTGGTATTGCTTCTCATTTATTGGGTAGTCATGTGATCCAATGTATCAATCTTTCCATAAATGAAAGTGTTCAATCTATCCAAAACTTACCACAATGGTATCAAATTACATTAATTTTTTCTRCTTCTTCCTTCCATACCTAAAAGTTGACTACTTGTGGAGCATTCATGTAGGATCTGATTTGGGTTTCGTTGAACAACGTGGTTTCTTTATTCCATTTCCCTACAACCAACCCCCAACTAGTGAAATTCATYYAGTGATTCTCCCAATATATGTCATCCATCCACAGATGTYGAATATTGTTCATGCAAATATCCAATTCTRATGCATTTACCTTGTTAGATATTTTTTTAGTGCATGGATTGACCAACATCTCACTAGTAAGGACTTGTCCTTGCATTTTGGGTGTCATTTATTCATTGTTTTCTACTTMTTTGACTGATGTGGATTGAGAATGGTCACAACTATTAATATTATGGCTTCTTGTGGAGCAAAGATCGAGTACACTTGCTAAAAAATTGAGTGGTGTGATTCCATGTTGTCGAGGAGTTATATTTATAACAGATTTTGGGCAAGATTCATCTTGGTCATGTACGGAAATGAAATTTCAATGGTTGTCAACATTAATTGTGTGCATTAAGTGTATTCCATGCGAGTTTTCTTCCCAATAGATAGGTTTTTTATGTGCACTCTAGTGGTCATGGTCGACTACTTATGATGGATAGTCAATTGGTTGATTTTGTTGGCTCGGTTGATTCATATTTCATGGTCAATTTTGTAGATACGGTCAATCTACTGGGTCTTGTCAATTTTATTCCTTGCTCACTTGCTTGATTTGTTTTCTCACTCATTTGATTGATGTTTTCCTTGCTTGATTGATTGATCCTTTCCTAGCTCACTTGATTGATTATTTTCACACTCACTTCATTTTTCCTTTGCTCGTTTATCCAAGAGTTTTTTGAGGTCTTTAGGATTCATTTGTGAGTTTTTTCTATGGTAGATTTGTTCCTTTGTAGCACTAATTTGATCTATATGTATTTTCCTGTTGATTTCTTCTCGTCGACTGGTTTTTGCATGATATCCTTCTACAACCATTTTCTATTATTTGTCTCGTAAGTCAGCTCGGGATTTGTAGGATATAAACTTTGTTATTGATCCTAGTCAACTATCGATTTACCAAATAAATTTCCATCCTAAGATGGTTTTTTACCTGATTCTTCCATAATTGACTGTCTTATTAGATTTTTGTTTTTTGTTTTGTTGTTTTTTTTTTCAAGGACTAGACTGCCACATAGTGGTTTTTAGTCTAATCGCTTTCCATTGGTGCTTCCAAGGAATTTTTCAGCAATGGACTCATTTTTTTTTTTCATGGGTGGCATTTTTCAGTTAGGTTTCGTTAATGACTTTGTTGAGAAGTTTCCCTTGTAGTGTTCTTAGTTGAACCATTGCAATTGGTTGAATATTTTTTACTACAAAAGGTCCCAACCATGCAGTTTCCAATTTTCTTTGTTTCCCTTTGATCTTGTCGTTGTATATGAGTACCAAGTCACCATTCTTTATGTATTTTCTTCGAAGATGAGTATCATTCTAGGATTTCTATTGGTGCTTCTAGACTTCTTGGTGATGAAGTGTAGTTAATCATTATTCTTCCAACTTGTTTATTTGGTAGAGCCTATCCTTTTTTGCTAGAGTGAGATCATAATGAAGAACAGAAGAAACCTTTTATGCGCTCATCTAGAGATGCGGGGAACTAATAAATCTTTCTCATATACTAACTTAAAGGGTGTCTATTTAGTGGATCATTTGTAAGTAGTTTGGTATACCCGTAAAACAACTTGTACTTTATCATCCCAATCATCTATGTTGATGCCGCATATTTTTGTTAGCCCTTTATGCAATGTTTTTTTAAATGACTCGACTACTCCATTCATTTGTGGATGATAAGGTGATGTATTTTTGTGGTCAATCAGGAACTTTTCCAGCAAAAGTTTTATAGTACCATTCAATAAATGTGTTCCTTGGTTTTTTATTAATGTTAATGGGAATTCAAATCTGGTTATTATGTTTTCATAGATAAACTTCCCTGTTATTTCTTTGGTACATGTTTCGACTAGTTCTGCTTCAACCCATTAGTTAAATACTCGACTGCAATTATAATATACATCATCCCTATTCATTTTTCCCTTTTTGGGAATGGATCGATAAAGTCATATGACCATATTTGAAATGGTAGACTAGGTTTACTGAGTTTAGAGGAATTTCATATTTCTAAAGTGATCGACCCATTCTCTATCATTTATCACATCTATTGATTTCTTCCCAACAATATTTATGCAACTTTGGCCACCATAGGAATTCTTGGAATATTTTCCTTGTAGTTGTGTTAGCTTGAAAATGACCACCCGCGGGACCAACATGTGCTTCCTTGATTATATTGTCTCTTTCATGTTCTAGGGTGCACAGTCTTAGCACATTATATGGTACTAATTTATATACGAACCAATTCATAAGTGTAAATAGGGCGGACTTCATTGCTAAAACTTTCCTTTTCCTTCCTAGCAGAACCTCTAGGGCTTTCCCTTCTTAGAAAAATTGAACTATTTTGGCTAGCTCTTTTGGAGTTTCCTTAACTTAGAACAAGTGAGTATTTGGGAGCTCATCACCTATGCCTATGGGTTCTTCTCCCATTTTTAGTCGAGATAGGTGGTCAGGGCCAACATTGTATGTTCCTATTCGAACTATGACTTCAAATTCAAACACCTGAAATAACATTAGCCATTTGAAAACTCAACCTTGATGCACATGTTTATTGACTAGATATTTCAGGGCTTGGTGATGTTTGTAGAATGTGAATAGATTCACTAGTATTTATAATGTTTTAACTTTTGTAGGGTGAAAATAATTGCAAGTCCTTCTCTCTTCATAGCTGAGTAGTTTCTTTATGCTTTTTTAAACTTATGAATGGAATAAGAATTTGCATGGTCGATTGTTTCATCACTTGGTTGGGCGATAACTACCATGACTGCTACATTAGACACATCAACATGTACATGAAAATTCCTTGTCCAATTAGAGAATCTCAGGATGGGGGCATACACCAACTTACTTTTCAAAAGATCAAATGACTCATTGCATTCCACACTCCATATAAATTCTACTCTGTTATGTAGAAATTTGTCGATTGGAAAGTTGGCATCTTAGTATTTTCCTATAAACGTCCTGTAGTATCCTACATGTCCCAAAATGATTTTGATTTGTTTTTTATTGACTAGTAGCTTTAAGTCAAGGATCACTTTTATTTTATCCATGCCGACTTTGATTCCATCATTGCAGATGACATGTCCAAGTAGTATACCAATTGGAGTAGAAAATATACATTTCTTTATGTTCAAGGAAAGATGTATTTGTCGACATATTTCTAGCATCATTTGTAACCAATGTATATGACTCTTCATTACAATGCATATTGTACAATCATCAAAATATACAACTATTATTGTTTAAATATACTCTTGGAAAACTTTGACTACAATTTGGGAGAATACTGCAGGATCATTTTTAAGTCCAAAGGGAATCAACTCCAAATTCTGACACGAAGGTGTTTTACTCTTGATATTCCTGGGAAATAAGTACTTGATTGTACCCTAAAAATCCATCCATGAATTAGTAGAACTCATTCCCAACAACTTCATTTATAATTTCATCAACAAACGGTGTGGGGAATGGGTCCGTCATTGTTAGTTTTCTCAATCCTTGAAAGTCCACACAAATTCTCATTTTCTTTGGGTTGTGTTTCTTGGGTTGAACAACTGTTGGGTTGGCCCATTCATATTTGTCTATGGGGTAGATAATGTCGGCTACCAACATACTATCAATCTGTTTCTAAATGATTTCTTTGTATTTATGAGCCAACTTATTGGGTATCTTTTTGACATTTTTATCTCCTATAACTAAGTCGATTTTTATTTCTCCCATTTCCTTTACCATTCCTTTCAAATATTTGTTATCCCTAGAAATAAAATCTTGATATTATTTCAAGAGGTTGACTATCTTAGTTGTCTGCTTATCCATCCAATAGTCACATATATGTGCCATTGTTGGTTTGTCATCATTTAACATATCAAATTCCTTGAATTTTATCTCTGCTTCCATCCATTCCAGGGGTTTTGATTCATCTAGATGACACTCCACTTCTCGGACATCATTGTAAGATAGGGGGAAGTCAACTTTTTATGGTTCCTCCTTGTGGTCTTTCTTTGATACTTTTAGAACAATTATGATTTGTTTGATTACTTATGGATGAGTTTTTTTTCCATTGGAAGCTCTTCCATGGACAACTTTCATTTTTCGTATCAATTCGACAAGTAGTCTAATGATTTTGGTCCTGACATGATATGTAGTTACACTTCGAGGTCAACCCGATGTCGACCTTTAATTTCCATTTCTCCTTGGTGAATTTGGCACTTAGTTCCTCAATATAGATTTTGATTACATTAACAACTTCTTTTAGGTCGACTTCTACCATTTCGAATGAAAATTATTTAATGAATTTTTCTTTCAATTCTTTCCATGAGAATGTTTGACCCTGAGATTCTTCAATCTTGTACCATTTATAGGTTAAATCCTCCAATGTACTAGGGAACATATGGAGCCAAACCATCTCATCTTTATACATTATTTTCATCTATTCCCTTTCACAATATTCGATGTGAGTGAGGGGGTCAAATCTTGGTTTGAATTTCACTATGTTTGTCGTGGTAGATAATTTCTTCCCCCCAAAGCACTGGAAAAAACAATTGGTCACAACCATCCATGTTTTTAGACAAGGTGAGTGTGTGTCCCAACATCTCACTTCTTGGCTTGTAAAAAACTAAACCAGACTATGCTATATGAATTGTTCACCAACCATATTGGATACTTCCTCAACATGGGTTATTGGGGATTCTTGTTCTTTAAAACTGTTGACACTTGAATCCATCATGATTGAAATGACAACCGCATGAGGACATTAGTCCCCCTTCATTTTTAGAGAGGTGGTTCTCCTCTTTGGATAAAAGATATATCTTTGAATATCTTGGAGTAAGGGGAGTGCTAGGCAGAAAAACCTAAATATTTATTTCTTGGATTTAAGTGAAAATTGTTCCTCAATAACCTAATATGATTTTTATGTGCCGCAAAATTCTTTTAATTAGAAAACATTGAAGGAGGGATTAAACATCAAAATTAAAATGTGATTAGCATCACACACAATCTTCTTAATAATATATAAATACATCCATATATTATTCATAGGAGAGAATGATTTGATCATGTCGAAGACTTTTAACAGGGTACTGCAATCAAGATCAAAAGAGAATTTGATAGGTCAACCTCAAATACCTCATACTTAAAACTCAAAGTTACAAGATACAGTCAAGATCAACCCCAAAACAATTCTTTGTGGAGTTTTATTTGTGAAAGATATTCTTCGTTACAAAAGATTTGACATCCATATATGTGGCTGCAAATACTCCATGATCATATAATTAAATATCTTAGAATAATATAATAAGAACACTCAACAACTCAGCCTTGTGCCCAACTCTGAGATTCAAGCATAAAACTATGAGAAGTGGTGTAGAAGAATATATTAAAAAAAATGGAGAAGATGCAGATTCCTTTCTTTTGATCAGAAGATTTATTGTGTATCCATGGTTGTACCTTTTTCTTACTTTGATCTTCTTCCCTATCCCTCTGACAATACTAATTCTTGGACCTTTGATGGAGACTCTCTTCTCTTTTTAAGGAGAGATTTTCCAACTACTTGAGTAGTTAGGGTTTCTCCCTTCTATAAATTTTCGTACAAGTATTTTCCTGGAACATTACCTTTAATTAATGCCTCATTAATTCCTCATTAATGAACTCACATCATTAATACAAGTATATTGAAAATGGGTCCCTCTTCTTTTTTTAATAAAAGTTTTAATTAAACTTTTATTTTCACAATTTAATTAATTTCCCATTAAAATAGGGAGATTGTAATTTAATTCTCAAGAAGTGAAAATCAACATTTTAACCATTCAAACTACCTCTTATGTACTCTTCATTGTCTCATCTTTCTAATGATATAAATTTTGTGCAAATCCATCACCTGGATTTCAAAATATGAGCTTGTGAAGTTGAGTTGTCATGCAGGCCCATTAAAAAATGCAGTTGAATGATATTTTAATTTCTGAGAAAAATGTATCAACTTTTAGCACTTGAAATCTATACCACCATATTATACATTGAAATACATTTCCAACGGTATAAATTTTGTGTGATTCTGACACTCGCAGCTCAAGTTATGACCTCCTCAAGATCATGACTTAGCCATCGTCGATCAAGTTTGAATGGTAAATGTATGATGTGAAGTCTGTCTCGGTAAATGTGGACCCTCATGAACCCATGAACCCTCCGTAACTCATATGTATTTGGATAAGTGTTGGATAAGTTACATAGTAAAGAGTAGTAAAACGAGTTGTGTGCATTATGAAGGTGGCGGAAGTCAAAGTGCATTGTGAGGGTAGCGGAGATAAAACATACTCTTAATAAATATCACCAACCCGCCAACCCGCGGTAAGTCATCGTAAATAAGACTTAGTCTGGAAATTATATAATGGATCACGTGAAATATGGAAAGAAATATGGAAAATATGAAAAATGAAAAGAAATATATAAGGAATAAAAGGAATTACGTGAAATTTGGGAAAATAAAAAGGGGAAAGGAAATAAGTGGAAAAATGGGATAATGGAAATGGAAAGGAAAATAAAAGAAATGGGAAAATAAAGGAAAAGGGAAAGGGAAATGAATGTGAACATGGAAAGGAATAAGGAAAAATGGTTAAGTATGAAAAATGGTAAGGGGAATATAAAAGTAATGAGATAAATGAGAAAAATGACTAAGTATAAAATGAGAGAATGAAAAGAGGTGAAGGGAAACAAGAGGAGAAAACATGTCACTTAGAACATTTTTCATATTTCTTCTTGTAATACCTCCATTGGACTTCTAGACAGAGGTATGTGTATCTTGGGCATGGTGAAGCTGATACCGAGGGATATGCAATGAACATATAATAGTCCAAAAATCTCCATCTTCCAATATCATTTTTTTTTATTATTCTAAGAGCAGGAATATACATAGGTGACCAAATTTTGGTCAACAACTGGCTCCAACTACGGTACAATGACCCCCTGCAGGTTGTTGAGAACACTATAATCTCAAGACCAGATACCTTCTCCATTGGGCTATGGAGTCATCTTCAAATTGAACTCTTGTAATTCTTCTTCTTTCATGGAGTTATCTTCAAACTTCAATATAAAGACTTACTTATTATGCAAAATTGAACTGAGAAAATAAGATATGTACATACATGATCTACCTACCCCAACTTACTTGACGGAAATGGGAACCTTAGGTGTAGGCATATTTCCAATGGAGTCATTCAAGAATTGATCCGATTTGTGGAATGAACTCCAAAATTCTGAGATATGTTGGGACTTGTACCAATGAGTCAGGGGCACTCTCAATATGTACTAGAGAAAAATTATACCAAGTATGGTGAAGATTTAATTGCATTGTTTGGCCAACAATGCTCTGGAACCATAATTCAATAAAATCAATTCTTGGTTGCTCAATAATACTATTGTCTTTGATTGGCTAAGGATTTTTCAACATAAGAATACATTCATCATTTTCCTTATTTCCAACCACTTCCAAGGTTCTTGATTCATAAAAAATCTCTTGAAAAGACTCTTCTTTCTTATAAGGGTGATCTTGCTCATTATTCTTCTCAAGATTCATTTCTTCCATCAATTCTTTTTGTTGTAATTTCTCTTGTGTATTTGGTGGAGGCTCCTCAATTTCATTTTCAAATTTGTTGTTCGAAATGTCTTCATATGGAGTATATAGAAGACTGAAATTTTCTTCTTTTTTCACATTCAAGATTATTGTTTCTTTGGCGATGTCTTGGCAATGTTCTTCTTCTATGCAAGGGCTATCTTCTTTGTTCTCAGAATTGTTTTCTTCCACCAATTCTTCTTTATTTTGGCTAAATTTTGTTGATACTGAGAGGGGGGTGAATCAGTATCAAGTACAATTTAAAAA